>CAJFCP010026082.1:0-50259 GCA_904066005.1 Synergus itoensis
TGGCGCGGTTAATCCCTTGCCGCATCTAGGTACTAATATCTTTGCTTCCGTCTCCTTATACTACTCCATGCATGAAACCTAACACCATAATTTTCATTTTAAAAGTTTTTTTTTTTCAAATTATATTTTGTTAGATATTGAGAATTTTTCAAAAAAATTGTGTAACAAATATTGGCAAAAATAAATAATTTATAATTAATTTACAGATTTAAGGGCATGCTCTTTTCGGACGACAAACCGATTTTTTTGGTGTTAACCATCCAAACGCAATGATATATTGCTTTCAAACTTTGGAATATAGGAAATGGGACTTTATAAAGTACGTTTGTATACTTAGTTGGAGTCATAATTTTGAAAAAAAATCAAGTCGGTAAAGTAGGGACATGATTTTTTTTCAAAATTATGACTACAACTGAGTATACAAACGTAATTTAATGTCTCATTTTCTATATTCCAAAGTTTAAAAGCGATATATCATTCCGTTTGGACATGGTTAACACCAAAAAAATTTTTCTCAACCCACACATTCCAAGCGCAGAGCATGCCCTTAAGTAACACTGAAGATTAAAAGTTCTGAGTGTCTGACTGATATAAGATATTAAAAAAAATTTAAGATGTGCTTGATAATAATTGTTAAAACTAATGTTGAGCAGAACTTATAGATTTATTTTCCTTTTTTTTTAAAATAAAATTTGCTAATATATAGATTTTATTTGTTTTTTTTTTTATATTCTTAACCTGCATTTTTTAATAAATTTGATTTTATTATACGAATAATTTTATTTTATAACTTGTTGTTTAAAATTTGTGATAGGCAATTCGCATTCCATCTGCTTCTGTTTTTTTTTACTGGTAAAATTGATTCTCCAAAACAAAATTTACTAAAATACTACTTTTCTTCCTTTTTTACATTTTCATCAGAGAGAATGTATTAGATTTGTGTAAAATTTGACCCCCCCAGTTTTTGTCAAATGTCCACGTTTTGGGACCCCCTGAACCCGAAAAACATGTTTTTATGAAAGTGTCTGCCTGTCTGTCTGTGTCTGTCTCAGACAGACACGATTGGATTGAGCGATTGGATTGGCCTTTGGTATACTCGTTTAGTGTCCTAAAATGAAGGTCAAGTTCGTTGGCCAGCCATTTTGGATAACAATTCAAAAAGTTAGAGCATTTTGAAAATTTTTGATACCACTTTTTTTTTTAATTTAAAAATTTTATGAACGGATGTTCGTAGTACTCAAAAAGTCGAACAATTTTTCCTAATAACTTTCTTGGATAAAAAAAAATTGAAAGACATAACATTTTGAAAATCCAAAAAAATGAAAGAAAACTTAAATTAAAAGCCAAACAACGCACGATATGAAAAAAAGTCTAAAGATGAAAAATGTTTCTTTTTGAACTCCCTATGGGATAGGCATAACAACTTTTTGAATTTCCTTAAAAAATCGAAAATTCAAATTTTGAGCCAAATAACGCGAGATGCAGAGAAAATTATAAGAAACATAATTATTGGTCTTAAAAAGATCTATCACAAGTTCTCTTTTGACCATTTTTCAATAGGATGAATAGTTTTCCTTTTAATCATGCAGAATATTGTTAAACAGAGCCGAGCGCGAAGCGCGAGGTTTAAATCAAATACCGAGCGCGAAGCGCGAGTGCCCTGATGAGAATGTGCTCCTTAAGGTCGATAGAACATTAAGTAAATTAGTATTACAAAAGTATATAGCAGCGATAAAGATTGCCAAGTGAGCGCCAGCGCGCGAAGCGCGCAACACGGAGCGCGAAGCGCGACGTGTGAAGAAGAATGTGCCCGCGAAGCGGGCAGATTTTTTTTAAACTTTATTAAAGAACTACTTTTTAAACAGTTAATTATCTAATTTTAGATTTTCCAATATATTTTACATTTTTCTCTCATCTCAAAAATTTTTCTTTTTATTTTATAATTTTTCCTCCAAAAAATTTTTAATTTTCAATAATTTTATAAAAAGAAATTACTTTTTTTTTTTTAATTTCCTTCTTCTCTTTATCTTCCCTTTCTTTACCTTCTCATCTTTCTCCTTTATTTCTTTCTCCTTTTCCTCTGCTTTCATAATTAAATTCTATCAGAAAATTCGTTCTAATCATTTAAAATAATCAATTAATCAACATTTCATCATAACTTTTCCATTTTGTCTGTACGTTTTTTTTGCTGGTTTGGAATTGCATTAGTTTTAAAGTAAGTTTCTTGAAAAATTAGATAATTATATAATCTTTAATTAAACAATAATTTTTACTTGCCTGACTTTCCTTCTTTATTTATTTACTTTTTTTTTTGATTTTGAACTTGATTCCAAATCTTATTTTCAGTATTTTATTTTTATGCAAATGACGAATTAGATATTCCTTTTTTTTTTTTTGAAAATCTCTCTTATAATCCTCGTTAATTATTTGATTTCTTTTTTACTATTTAATATTTTAATTGTGTATTTAATTGATCCTATTTAATTGTGTTTTCAATTCAATTTCTCATATATTGTGTCTCGTATGAAAATATTGAATTTTGAAGTTAGATTTTGAATTCTTCGTTTTATGCAAAAAGTATCGAAATCAAATATTTTTTCGCTCTGTATGCAGTCTTATATTTGAAAAAAGATTAGTGCTAAAGAGCGAAAAAAATATTTATCTATAATTTTCCTTGAGTAAAATGGAGAATGGAATTTTGAGCTTAACACTGATGCACATAAATATTCTATGCCATCGTTTATTTTCACCATTTTTTGTAATATAGTACAACAGTGAATGAATTTTCAGTGATAATTTTCTGCGAACTATTTATAAAGAATAATAATTGAGTATTCAAGAAAAATAATTTACTTTACACCATTAAATTTATTATTATTTTCTTTTCTTTTGAATTTCTTTGAATTTATTTGAATTATTTTGAATTTTAATTTATATATGTATTTCTGCATTCGAGTCGGATGTAACAGTCATTCTTCCTTAGAATAAGAAAACATAAGACTACTTTCCGGTAAGTTCATCAAAATCCAAACTTTAACATCTGCTCATCAAGGCCTTGGCACGTGTCTCTTCTATCTGTGTATCTTCACACATTGAGAAAAAAGTTTGTTTAAATTAATCAAAAAAATTTGTTTGAAGTCAGATAATTGAACGAAATAAATTTTTTACTTCAATTAACAAAACATTTATTTAAATTTAATAAATGAAGAATATTTACTTTATTGATTGAAATATATAATTTGTTTGGTATACATATATGTCATTATATGTTTGATTTAAATAAAAGATTTGTTTGATTTGAAACAAATAATATGTTTAGTATATATTTTTATTTTAAACAAAGTATTTGTTTAATTCAAACAAAAAATATAATGTGAATAAACTTTTAGAGATGTTAAAAAATGACAGTGTCAAAGACTTGTTTGCATTCAAATACACCCGATTCTTAACCATAAGTTATCAGCCTCCGTGGCGTAGTGGGTACAGTGTCGAGTTTTAATTCCGCTCTTCTCGCGCATCTTGCGTTCGAGTCCTGGTTCCGACGCGATTTCGCAATATCAAAGAAGTCAATTTTTCATTAGTTATAAAGTATGTATTAGATAAATGAAACTATAATATAGATCGATTTCAATTTTTTTTTTTTTTTTTGGAAAAAAAATATTCATTTATTTTTTTTTTCAACTGTCAAACAAGAAACTTGTTTAATTTAAACAAAAAATTTATTTGAATGAAATAAAATTTTATTCAATTGAAATAAATAAAAACAAATAAGGAATTTATTTGGATCAAACAAACATATGATTGACCCTATATCAAACAAATTTTGTTTGATTCAAACAAACTTTTTTCTGAGTGCAGATATAATGGAATTACCCTAATCGTCGATTTTAATGGGAAGGCAACGGTGCAGTCAAAACTTTATTTCCTGCGACAAAGGAAAATTTAAAAGCAAACTATACATTCTTTCAATGTTCATTTTTTAAAGAGGAAGTCGCATAAGATACACGCAAAGCTCTCTAAACTTGAATCAGAGAAAAATCAGTGAAATCTCACTGATTCCCAACAATGTCTCTTTTCTCACGATATTAATCGCAGTGAAAAATCTACTGGTAATTAATGAAAAGTTACTAAAATTTTCAGAAGTCTATCACTGAAAATTTCAGTGACTTTTCACTGATTCTCAATGGATTTTTGCTGAATGAAATCTTGAAAAGAGTGGCGCTGAAAATCAGTGAACTTCTACTGATTCAATTCTTAAGAGGGAGGAATTCCAGACAACAATAATAAGGAATAAACCAAATGGTTGTACCAGGTATTGGTATTTATTGAATTATACCTTTCTATCCTTTACTATACATATTATACTATTTACTATATATATAGACTTAATGAGAGTATTAGATTGCTATAAAGTATAAAGGATTTAAACCGGTTTCGACAATTATGCTTACATTTTATATATCATGTTCTCCTAATTTAGATTACTTTATATATTTTTTACATAATTACGTAGGATATTTAGTTATTTACACATGTCATTTAAATCTTACACTATAAGTAAGTAGAAGTTATCCTTGCAGTTTTATAGGAATAATGTTAAGAATTTACTTTGTAGCAAAATATTTTTCATGACACATGTAACGAAACATCGATTTTCGGTATCTGTTAAGCGTCACGAAAGGAGCCAATTACAGTGCAGGAACAAAAGTAGAAGCGAAAGTAAAAAAGTAGGACCGAAAGTAAAAAGTAGGACCGAAAGTAAAAATACTTAAATAAACAAACCGGAGATAGTCTCTCTCTCTTATCCTATCGTATCCTATCATATCGTATCCTACCCTATCCTACCTTAGAGAGAGAGGGGGGGGGCAGTGCCGGATTAAGCCAGCGCGGGGCCCGTAGCAAATTATATCAAGAGGCCCTTGGTTTGCTTTAGGTTCTTAAGTTTAGGGTGTTAAATAAAACACAAATGTTACAAATAAACTTTTCTGGATTTAATATGAGCAAATTTAGAGATAATACCATCCATATCGATTTCTCTAAGCAAATCATATTCTATATTCATCAAGATGAGATGATTTAGACGTTCTTGACCCATCGTATTCCTTAACTCATTTTTAACACGCTTTAATGTGATGAGTGCGCAGCAGGGCCCTCCTATGCGCGGGGCCCGTAGCATTTGCTACTCTTGCTACGTGGCTAATCCGCCACTGGGGGGGGGGGTGTTTCCGGAACAAACTTACGGGGCCCTGCCAGCTTATTTCCCGCCATCTTCGCGGTACTAGCACACTAGTGCAAATCTGCGCTATCCCGGCAAGAAGGAGGTGATTGAAACGCATAGAATGGCATTAAAAAAAACTTACATTTTAATGCCTTTAAATGCGTACTAATTGCATTTTTGTCCGAAATGCCATTGAATGCGCATTATTGGATAAAACTAGCCTCGGTTTAATGCGTTTGAATGCGCACATATGTGAAGGCATTAAACTGTCTAGTTGATAATGCCGTTGCAAAAAATTTAGTCAATGCCTTTTAATGCGGTTGAACGGTTTTCCAGCTCCAATGCCATACAATGCGCTTTAAAAAACAAAGTAGAAAATAGGTTCAATGCCATTTAATGCGGTTCACTGCAATTTAATGCGATTCAATACCATTTAATGCATATTCAATGGAATTTCGGACAAAAATGCAATTAGTACGCATTTAAAGGCATTGAAATGTAAGTTTTTTTTAATGCCATTCTATGCGTTTCAATCACCTCCTTCTTGCCGGGATCGTTTCGAAAATCGAATTCGTTACACTGGTCATGAAAAGCTTCGTACTTCACACGTCGCGAAACAGGCACTTATCGGACGAGTGTGATGGCGTCACTCGCCTTCGGCTCGTGACGCCAACCTCACACTCGTCCGATAATTGCCTCCTTTCGCGACTTGTAAAGTAAATAGCTATTAAACGATTATCTTTGATGTAATCGTTCAGTTCCACTTACTCACTGAAGCTTTGCCTAAGTTTTAAGAGATTGTACGGAATATCTTATTATAATATATTATTTTCAATATATTACTAATATATTAATTTTCAAATGGAATGTGGGAAAATAAAGAGCGTTTGGAAAAATTTCATATTTTCTTATAATAATTTTTTTATTGTAAGCGTTCTGCAGTAAACAAATATACAAAAATTTGTACACACTTTTTAAATTATTTTTTAATTAGAAAGTATTATAATTATCTATGACATTCCACAAAGTGGTACAAATTCGCTGGTATAACTTCCGTGTACTGAATTCCATGTTTACAAATTGCTTGTGCAGCAAAGCACTTTAAACTCATATAGTTCATAAAATTAATGTTAATCAATGATGCTTTGACTAACTGCTTGGCCGATGTATCGCCATATTTATCTGGTGAATCAATGTGAGATCCATAATCCAAAAAGAGTTTTACAAGCTGTAAACATAAGAGCAAACTATACATATAATAATTGCGGTAATTACCATTAAGAGGAAATTTAGTTTCACCCACTTTAGGTGTGCAATAATAAACATTTTTTGTTAAAAAATTTACCCCTGTTTCGTACAAACGTATTAAATGGCCTCGTTTTAGTAAAAAATACGAGGGGTTGACAACTCGTGAAATCAGGTGTACACTTGTACTGAAATCTCCTGAATTCTCTTGAAATATCTGAAATCTCCTGAAATATCTGAAGTCATTTTAAATCACTTAAAGTCACTTGAAGTTACCTGAATTCACTTGAAGTGACGTGAATTCACTTGAATTTTCTTGAAATCTCTTGAAGTCAGTGAAATCTTCTGAAGTCATTGAAATATCCTGAAATATCTTGAAGTCAGAAGTAGGTGTACACCCGCTTGGTCGAGTTGGCAACCCCTCGGAAAAATATTTATTATTCATGGGAGAGGAAAGTTGGCGAAACTAAATTTTTTCTTACGATTAATGACTAGATGCCACTCCTCAACATCTCTAATTATTTTAAAGATATGTTGCTTGCTTTTAGTTTATGAAAAGTTACCCAGATAAAAATTGTGCGAGGCACGTTATCCGCACGGCGTGCGAGGCACTCGGTGCGTGCAGAGTGCGGTTCATATCGAGGTTCACATGCGTCGCATTTGTGCGAGGCACATACGTGCGAAGCATATGCGTCGTACAATATGAGAGGCACGTATGTGCGAGGCATATGCCTCGCATTTTATGATGGACATAAAATATGTTTTTTGTGTTTTTGCTTAATTTTAATAATTAATTTTTTTTTATTTTTAATTTTTTTATTTTTAATAATTTTCTAAGTCTACATTGAAGCATCTATTTTCTCTCTGTTTAGTCTCAGAATGTAAAATTATTAATGACAATTAATAGTTATAATTATTCACTATTTTTAAATATTTAGTAATCGATACATTCTAACAAATTATTATTTGGACAATAAAAATAGTTTGAATAATAATTGTATAATTTTCATTAAAATATTACAGAGTGCACAGTGCAAAATGAGCTCAAAAAAGGAGAAATAGGATGATTATTTCACGAAAAAGGGGAAAAAAAGGGGAAAGATTATACATTGATTCTTGCATGTAGAAAAGAGGAAAAAAATGTTTTTAACCCGTTGTGGTCAGTCGGGATCCTTTTTACGCCATGCGAAGTTTGAGGTCTAATGTTTAAAAGTTTCTTAAAAAAAAAAAATTTGTTTAGTGTCATATTTCATGTTAACGCTTACCTCTTTAATTTTACAAATTTCACAAAAACTGCTCACTTCAATCATCAAAATAAATATGGTTTTTTAGACGGATCATTATAAATTATTTTTTTCATAAAAGTATACTATCTTGCAAGTACAAAACTAAAATATTTCCACTTTATCTCAAAAATTGAATTTTTTATGAATTTTTATGTGAAGACAGTAGTTTTTTTTGTCGCAAAAAATTTTTATTCTACCAATAAAATATCCTATTATATTATATCAATTAATTCTTTGGTTTTAGGTTTTGTAAAAGTAAACATTAAAAATATGAAAAATTTTATATATGTATTTTATTCATTGTTAATGCAAAAGATTTTTTTAATGAAATTATCCTGAGATATTTTATTATTTGTGTATGGTTCAGTGCACCGTGAAAAAAATATATTACCATCATCTCGAGAGCTTAGGGTAATGGTTAGGTAGCTGGACTCGCGTCCCGTACCTACTCCCGTAGGTCATGCGTTCGATTTTATTTGTTATATATATGCGTTAAAATATACAACTATCGATTATTTATAAGTATATCCATAATATATGAACGAATAATCCATGTTCTTAATTAATAATCATTTTTTATAAGATTTATTTTTATTTTTTCACCGGCTGGCTAGACCTTCTAGCCACAAACTTTGTAAAAGTGTTACTTTGTAAAAGTGTTGTAGTCTCGAGCAAAAACTCCTATATTATATATAGTTTTAATTTATTGACCGTCCATTATAATAATCAGCTATGTGCGTTTCTAATTTACAATAAAAAAATTTGTTTAAAACTATATTTCTGTTTTAATTTTATTATTTATAGAAATTTCAAAATAATTATATTAAATAATCACTGCATGCGCGCATTGGGTCCGCATGCGCGTGACCAGCACTTTGTGCTAGCAATATGTCCATCAATTGAGCGCGCATCTGTTTGCTCAGGTGCATGCACGCCGTGCCGATTGATACGCACGTGTGCCTCCACCATGCGTGCATCGTGCGCACATTTTGTTATCTGGGTAGATTTAATATACAATAAGAATATTTCACTTACGGGTTCGGCAAGAAATTGATACTTCTCATATTTCTTATTTATCTCCAACAGAGCTGAATGCAGAGGAGTTCTATAATTCAAAATACTATCCCTCGTATTTACATCGGCTCCAAAGTCTAAAAATAGTTTGATCATTTTCAAGAAGCTGGAATCCCTTGGACAAACTAAATATTGCATATACCTAATGCTAATATTTAACATTAATCTGTTCATTTTGTAGTATTCTTGATCTGTATCTGAGCAATGCATAAATTTCCACACAATTTTCCGAATTTTAGTATCATCTTCTTCGGTTTCTGCATGTTCCAAAAGCCGTACTATGAAATTACACAACGGTGATATGATTTTTCTCAGACTAAACGCATGGTAGTTTTCAGAAAGCTCACTCCTTGAATCCATCTAAACAAATAATATCGTTTATTAAAATAAAATTTTAGATATAGTTTCCAAATTTATAATGTATAAAATAATAATTGCATTATTCATGTTAATAATAATTTAAAAATTGAAGACTGACCTTTCTTTTTTTTTGGGGGGGGGACAAGCTGCCGTTTCCTCCCTCTGGATCCACACCTGCCTATTTGTGATTTTTTAAATTAGGAAAATCCTTTAAAAGTGTTAGATGAGCTATGAGCTCTAACATAAAAATTCAATCTGTTTATTAGCACAAGAAATATTGAAATTAGATCAATTTTCGCAAAATACAGCAAATCTCTTGTTAAGTAGATTTGTGGCAACAAAGCGAAGGAATGTATAATTTTAATATTTTTGAATTAAAATTGTTAGTTAGGCAAGAAATTCTATAATTAATACATTACCTTCAAAACTAATATCGATTTTGAAATTAGCATAAACAATGGTTCAAAAAACACTGTAAGATTACAAAATTTCAGCGGATGATTTTCATGAAAACTTAAATGTATCTCATCAAAATGTTTGTTAATACATTCAATTAAATAAGGGTAGTCATGAAGCGCAATCTGGAAGTAATAGAAATAATATATCAAAAATTATATTTTTATGTATAAAAAAAAAGTATTAATACTGATTTGATTTAGTGTTTAAATTAAATTTTTACAATTCTTCCATAATTTACTATTCCTTTTAATATATAATAGTTTCGAGAAAATTATTAAATCCGAGTATATGAGAAAACTTTTTCAACATTGGTAATAAAAACATTACTGTAAAAAAAATATTAGTTCTATATAGTAAGACACACATAGATGGACGCTATAAGAAATAAGCAAAGTGCTCATAAAATGAACATAAATAAATGCACCTATAATGAATACATAAATATAGTAATTGGCATACGTTTTTAAAATTGACAATATTTTTTAAAGTTAAACTTACACGATCTTGCTCCACTAGAATTTCCAGCAACCTTCTCCACAAATATATCCTGAAAATATCAACGAAAATTAGAAAATATTTAACATATCCAAACATTAGATAATTTATTTATTAATATTTAAAAAATTTTCGTTTCTGAATGAATATAGAATACTGCAATACATACTTATTTGACAAATCATATGAGTTAGTTGTTTCCACTATTGTGCGGATTGTTGTATCATGACTTAGACCAAGAATTTTTTCGAAAGAAATGTGAATTTGCATTCTTATTTCATTCAAATCTGTCATAATTCTATTCAACTCTTCTTTTGTACTAAATTCCCTCGCATTTGGGAAAATCATTTTTGTTATTGTACCAAAATTCTTTGGTAATAGCCTTTCGTTCAGCCTCATATTTCTTCTAATATCCAGAGATTTCTCCCAAAATCCAAAGGCCTCTTCATTTTCATCTCTATAAGCACACACGGATCCCATCAGTTCGTAAGTGTCCGCTAGTCTCTCAGTTGAATAGTGAAAATTCTTAACTGATAAAATAAATAAAGTACAATGTAATTCATAATCGTGATGCTCTTTTCTTTTTGAGGTTGCAATATTTATCTTAACATAAAAAAGTGTCACATAGCAGAGGGGTCGCAAAATTTTATGAATACCTTACGCTTCTTTGTAAAAATAAAATTTTAATCCCTTCCAACCTATTCCAGATTGATCAAACATTAAATAGGTCATAAATTAATATATGTTAAATTAGTCAATACTCAATATTAATTTTCAATATGTTTCTCTTTAAATTATGTCCATCAAGGGCTGATTAAGTGGGGGGGCTAGGGGGGGCTATAACCCGGGCCCCCACATCCAAAGGGCCCCGCGAGCTCGAATAAAAAAATTTCATATTGTGTATTTGCGTTTTTTCACACACGCATTTTAACTTTGCAGACGCAACCATGAATGAATCAAAATTTATAATTTTAAAAATAAGATAATCAAAGCAAGTGCGTAAAATATATTGCTGCCAGTCGATGCATGTTTCTGTTCACGGAAAACGTAATTGTTGGTGTTTTCCGCGAATAAACTAAACTTTATAATCATAAAATAATCATAGTTTGCTGCCCTTAAGGGGGCCCCTTATATTCATTATAGCCTCGGGCCCCGTAAATCTTTAATCCGCCCCTTATTATATCAGATATTTAAGTCTTCTTAAATAAAAATTATTATTTTTTTAATTTAATAAAAAGATTCCCACCCTAGTATCAAATAGTTTTATACTATACACTATTCATTGTAATATAAATTTATATTTCGTAATGTAGAGGATAAATAGGGAGGGATCAACCAAACATTATCCCTAATCATTATAAACATTGAACTATTATTTTCCCATAATCAATTTACCTAAATATTCGAATGCCGCTATATGATGATCAACGCAAGCAGTTTGTAGAGCATCATCATTGTTGTGGCCTATTATATATGGATTTGCATTGTGAGATAGGAGAAATTCGACTGTATCCATTTCGTGCAAACTAATCTCCCTCATCAACATTGTATAACGGTATGTGTCTATGGCATTGATATCCGCGCCATGTTTTAGAAGAATAAGGAGTTGCTTTTTGCCATCGCAATGCATTAAACATGTTTCTCCATATTCAAATCGTCTATGAATGTCGGCACCATTCTCCAGCATGCATGTCAAAATTTCTGGAAAAGATAAAATTATAAATAACTAGCTGTGAAGTTGTATCAACTTTTGTGCTCAATGAGCACTTTCCTTTTTGGAAGCATTATTTAATTATTAGGAATTATTTAATTAATTAGATATTATAAGTTATCTGATTCGCATCAACACAACAATTTTTTATTTTATAATGTGTTGAATATAATTAAAAAAAAAAAAATTTGAAAAAAATTATTTTTTTGATTTTTTCAATTTAATATTATTACTCTCTTATCAGAAACTAAACATTTACAAAATCATTTCTCAGTTTTTTATTTATACAAAAATATAAATTAAAATAATAAAATAAATAAATTAATTTTAATATCCCCGGATTGAAAATGTGGGTTAATTCATTATGACGTGCCACCTTTCATTTATAAGTTTGAAAAATTGATTTTTCAAGTGTAACTTTCCAAATTATCACATTTTAAGCTGATGTAAAGAAAGTAAAAATTTGTTGTGTTGACACGAATTAGATGACCTAATATTAATACATTTTGATTAATTATATAATGCTTTCTCTATGAGGAAGCAAATCATATATTTGCTTCCAGGAAACAACGTGATCATTGAGCATAAAAATTGATACAACTTCACAGCTATATATCTTTCTTCGTTAATGAACGAACTTTATTAGTGTTTTACCTGGTTCTGCTTCAGAGCTCAAGCACAATTCTTGTAAAACTGTAAGACCAGTACCTAAAATTGCGTTCACATTAGCCCCATGTGATATTAGGAATTTAACCATAGGTAAGTTTCGTCTATATACGGCGGCAATCCATAACGGAGAAACGGTACTATCGTTCATTATATCATTTTTCTATATAATGGAAAAACATGGTGAAACGTCATATTGTTGAAAAATAAGTTTCTTGTATCAGTGCAAAAGAAAGTAAGTTACATCTATCATTATTAAAACACGTCCAAGCTCTGTATTCTATAACTTTACAACGAGACACACACACACACACACACACACACAGCAAGTGACTATGCGTATTTCTTAGCTTGGAATTAATTGCAAAAAAACCACACATATAAATTTTGTAATAAAAATTTTTTTAATAAATCCTGGCAGCACTTACAAGTAGATACATTCTGGTTGGCAGAAAATGTGAAGCCACTATTCCTTCTTTGTTGACATCTGCGTTGCAATAGGTGATAAGATATTCGACAATTTCCATTTTTTCATGCCAGCAAGCGAGGAACAAAGGATGAATATCTCTCACAGATAAGGATACTATTTTCTTTCGCAAATCTGGTTTACATTTTTCTAGACGTGTTCGCATTGAATCTGAAAGTCCCGATTCAACAATCGGGAGCAATATTTCCATTATGAGATCGTGATAGAGCTTATCAAATTCTCTGGGATCAAGGTCAATATTATCAGCCTGTAAAAAACGTCGGATTGAAAAGTATTAAAATGTATTGACATTTTTAATGTGATTTAATTCTGTTTTTTGATGCGAAGAAAAGATTTCAAAAGTATTAGTTCGCATTAGGTTTCATTACGCTAAATGCGAAACGGCAGTGTCGATGATTCGCAGTAAAAAGTTTAGGTTCGCATTGAGCTTCACGGCACAGAATACGAGACGGCAATTGTGGATCCTTATCGCATTTATTAAATTATTATTAATTTGTATTAATTTATATTTATAATTTGTTAATTAATTTGTATTAAATAAAGTATAAATGCCTCGCATTTAAAAGCCAAATAAAAAAAAGTAGCAGACACCAGATCTTTTGTACGTATTCCATATCAATCCTTTTTTTTTACTGGGCAGTAAAAAAAAAAGGATTGATATGGATTGGGACGCATTAACATTTTTAATTATTGTGAATGCTTGCGAATCCCGTTTTTAACCCGTTTAAAGGTTCTCACGAATTAGGACGCATACCAACGCATTGACCAAAAGTTGAAGCGTTTGCTCGCCATCAATGAGTCTCGTCGATTTCAAATCGTACGCATTCCATAATTCATGAGAATGAAATGTACCTTTACCCCAGGTATACCTGGCCTGAAAGTGTTGAAGGTTTCTCTTAGGACAATCATTTTTCAAATATGCTCCAAAATGTTTTCAAACAACTCCTAAACTAATAGTTATAGGGAAAATTCCCAAACATTTTTTGGAAAAAAATAAACGAATGCAATTATATATATAATTTAATAATGTTTATATTCGGCTTTGCGAGTTTGATAGAATTATTTTTTTTCTATTTGGGAAAATATCAGAAAAGTATTTAGGAAATTTCCCTACAAAATGTTTGAGAAAATTCCCGAAAAGTGTTTGGGAAATGAATGTCCCACAAACGTTTTTGGGAAAATTCCTGAAAAATTGTTTACAGTGGGAGAGATTTTGTGTTTGAGTATACAAACAGTTAATCGTATGACAAAAAAAAATACACAAACCTGTCGTTCCTGATTTTTGTACTGCTCAATGTTTTCCATCAAACGTTTTCTCGGACCTACCAGCTTGATGAGGTCTGCTGCTCTAATTTCCGTCAGTGCCAATAGGGCCTCCAGATCAACTTTATTTTCTGAAAATAAATAAATTAAAGATTTACAATATTAATTTATAATAATTTTGCTTTCTTGCAGAGTAAAGGTACATTTTCATCCTCATAAATATAATTCCTATTTAGCAAAAGTCCCTCCAAGAAACAACGCAGTGTACAGTTTCCCTTGATTATGAAGCGTGCATCAGTCCACTGTGCTCTCTTAATCTGAATCAGTGGTAAGCATATTACCACTGATTCAAATCAGCATATATACGCTAATCAACCAGTGAATTACGCTGATGAATCAGTGAATGTCACGCCCTCTATCATCTAAATTTCACTGATTCATCAGTGGAACTTTCGCTGATTAGAAACAGTGGTATACTTATCGCAGATTCAGATTTAGAGAGTGGAAAAATGTATATGAAAATTTCCCAAAATTTGTCTACGACAGTTGTAAAATTTCAATTTTCCACTGCGGCAACAGAAGCCAAAAGTATTATTTTATATTATAAAAATTATTATTATCAAAAAATTCAGACAAAGTTTACGTACCTTGGAAAATACTCTTGTATGAGGAGAGGTTCCACAGGTCTAATAAATTATCCACTTGAACATCACGGAATTCACTCATTTTGAAAACCTTACGTAATCGCTTTAAACTTAAATAATCAATTTAAACCACATAAAACTTATATAATGACAAATCACTTTCTTCAAGCGTCGGAAAATGCAAGCTTCGGGAGATGCAAGCGTCGGGAAGAAACTGGAGGTGATGACTCGGACATGACTCTGACCTCTGACTTCCTTTCGGACTCCGGGCGACGCTGGGCTGGGGCGCTCGGACGCTGGGCCCCTTCGGATATTCGAAAAGTGGTGGGGACCACCCCCGTCCTGACCTGAGTGCGATTTCTAAGATGGAATGAATCATCCTCTATAAACTCTTATACCTAACATTGGGAACTTTCCTATCGTAACTTTTGCCAGTACATATACTCAAGCAAATGACTAATCAGATATTCCTTTTTCTTTGAAAATCTCTCTTATAATCCTCGTTAATTATTTGCTTTCTTTTTTACTATTTAATAATTTAATTGCGTATTTAATTGATCATATTTAATTGTGTTTTGAATTCAATTTCTCGTATATTGAGTCTCGTATGAAAATATTGAATTTTAAAGTTAGATTTTGAATTCTTCGTTTTATGCAAAAAGTATATTGAAATTAAATATTTTTTCGCTCTGTATGCAGTCTTATATTTAAAAAAAGATTATAGATTCCCACCCTACTATCAAATAGTTTTATATTATACACTATTCATTGTAATATACATTTATATTGCGTAATATAGGGGATAAATAGGGAGGGATCAACCAAATATTATCCCTAATAATTATAAACATTGAACTATTATTTTCCCATAATCAATTTATCTAAATATTCGAATGCCTCTGTAAAAGAATGAAGGCAAGCAGTTTGTAGAGCATCATCATTGTTGTTGCCTATCATATATGGATTTGCATTGTGAGATAGGAGAAATTTGACTGTATCTGTATTGTTGAAAATAATCGCCCACATCAATACTGTATAACGGTATGTGTCTATATGGCATTGATATCCGCGCCATGTTTTAGGAGAATAAGGAGTAGATTTCTATTAAACACGCAATGTATTAAACATATTTTTCCATCTTCAAATCGTCTATGAATGTCGGCTCCATTCTCTACCAAGTATGTAAAAATTTCTGGAAAAGATAAAATTATAAATAACTAGCTGTGAAGTATCAACATTTGTGCTCAATGAGCACTTTCCATTTTGGAAGTATATAATTGCTTCCAGGAAGCATATTATTTAATTATTAGGAATTATTTAATTAATTAGATATTATAAGTTAGCTGATTCGCATCAACACAAGAAATTTTTATTTTATAATGTGTTGAATATAATACATTACTTATTTGTTTTTATTTATTTCAATTGATTAAAATTTTGTTTCATTTAAATAAATTTTTTGTTTGAATTAAATAAGTTTCTTGTTTGACAGTTGAAAAAAAAATAAATGAATAATTTTTTCCCAAAAAAAAAAAGAAAGAAAATGAAATCGATCTATATTATAGTTTCATCTAAATCTCATACCTATAAGTGAAAAATTGATTTTTCGATATTGCGAAGTTCGCGGCGGAACCAGGACTCGAACACAAGACGCGCGGGTAGAGCGGAATTAAAACTCGACACTACCCACTACGCCACGGAGGCTGATAATATATGGTTACGAATCGGGTGTATTTGAATGCAAGCAAGTTTTTGACACTGTCATTTTTTCACATCTCTAAAAGTTTATTCACATTATATTTTTTGTTTGAATTAAAAAAATACTTTGTTTAAAATAAAAATATATATTTCACACATTATTTGTTTCATATTAAACAAATCTTTTATTTAAATCAAACATATATTGACATTATATATAGAACAAATTATATATTTCAATCAATAAAGTGAATATTCTTCATTTATTAAATTTAAATAAATGTGTTGTTAATTGAAGTAAGAAATTTATTTCGTTCAATTATCTGACTTCAAACAAATTTTTACATTCTCATCAGAGAGAATGTATTATATTTGTGTAAAATTTTACCCCCCCATTTTTTGTTAAATCTTCACGTTTTGTGACCCCGTGAACCCGAAAACATGGTTTTACCAATGTGTGTGTGTGTGTGTAGATTTTTATTTTTCATTCACGATAGTGTCTTGCTATTTAATTTAGTAGAAAGTGGAAAAATCACTAATTCAGAAATCAAATGTAAGGCTACTTAATTAATTAATTAATTCAATTAATTAATTCAAATTCTTACTAATTCAGATGGAAATAGCACAGATGTTCAATTTAAAATGTTATTTGATTTTTGCGCTGCTTTATCAATGTGAATGAAATAAACATTATCATTTCCGAACAAATGGAAATTGCAACTCTCTGTTGTTGTCTTCCTTTTATTGTAATATGTTAACAAGTACATTGGAAAAAATTTATTTATCATTCATATTTCATACGGTTATATGTAGCTCATATAAGTATCTATTCTTGTCAATCAAATAGATTTTTCTGCGATACAACTCTTAATTTAAAAGTATGATTAATTTATACTGACTTTAAAAAGTTTGGTGGAAAAGGAAGTAAGTAGAATAAATACGCTGCAGATTATACAATGTTACGAATTATGTCTGTACACTACGATATATGTATTATGTTAAACGAGAAACATGAGCTATTATAATTAGATGACCCTACTCTATATGTAGTATTTATGCGAATTTTAATTATAATCATTCGACCAAAAAGTAAAACATCCAAATATGGATCATATATCATTCCAAACTTTTATTCAGGATTTCGACAAATAATTTATTGTCAAGGTATACAGTCAATGAGATCAGGTTTCTGACCACTAAATAATGGAAAACGAATACAATATATTTAACTCAAATAAGCAAAAATTGTTTTGGATTGGGCTCGAGTTTGGGTATTTGTTCGATTATTTGTAACAATATTTCGACCGAATCCACTTCAAATCAGGCAGGTTCTATACTTATTGTACCAATCAAGTAACATTGAGAGTAACATCATAAAGTTCCACCAATTGAGGCACTTTTTTTCATTCGATCTTTTGTATCTTTTATATACTTAATTGAATAATTTTGATCCATCATTTGATTGTATCTTGAAATACGTTTTGTAGTATTTATTCCGCTATAACATAAAAATGTATTGAAAGAAAACGAGTATTTGACAATATATTATAGTCACAGAAAATTACCATTTTTTAATCAGTTTTTGATTTTTAGTATTCTTCATAAAGTTCGGTATACATTACAAACGAATCCAATGGTATGAATATCAAGAAATGCCAAAAAGTTCAGAATTCTCAATATCAGATTTTCGACAAAAAATCTTAAATGGACTCTTGAAATTCTCAGCGTTTTGACAAATCATATTTACCAACAAAAGTTAGTGCGTACAACATTTTTCTATCAACTACGATAAGAGATATCTTATGTATTTTGATCCCAGTGAGTTTCATATGAAGCTCTTTTTTTGTGGAGTGAAAATGATGCCATGCAAAGGACAGAACACTCAGAAAAAAGTTTGTTTGAATCAAACAAACGTATCATTGATATAAGGTCAATCAAAAAATATCTTTGAATTAAACAAAATTTGTTTGATTCAAATAAATTGTCTTTAACTTAAAAAAATTGATTTCATCATATTAAAAAAAAGTTTCTTTGAATCAAACAAATTTTTGTTAATTCAAACAAATTTTGTTTAATTCAAAGATATTTTTTGATTGACCCTATATCAATGATACGTTTGTTTGATTCAAACAAACTTTTTTCTGAGTGAATAATCGAAGTGCACTCTACAACATATTGTAACTAAAAAACGACGTAATCTTGTAGAGTATCCTTCAATTTTAGGTCCTTTACAATAATTCAGATATGGTCCATTTCCAGACGCACCTCATTTTTGATATTGAGAAGTTGAAAAAGTTACCGCTAGTTTTCCTATTTTGATTAATTGGAAAAGTTATCATTACTGAATACAACAGATTTTTCCAGAATCTGCAGATCGTAAAGTGATTCGTGATCCAGGAGTATTATTTTCAGCGCCTGTGACCAGCGAACATGTTTTAGTCCTCATAATCATCAGATCTGTCCTAATACTTGGGCGTCGAACATTTGGTGCGACGACACCACAAGCATCACTTAAACGACGCTTTATGCTAAGTGTAGATTTATGCTTTGGCTGAATAAGAAAAGTAAAAACCATTAAATTCACATTTCAAAAGAAAATTTCAATTACATATTTTTTAAGGGCATTGGACCCAAGTGTTAAGTTCAAAATTCCATTCTCCATTTTACTCAACGAAAATTATAGATAAATATTTTTTCGCTCTGTAGCACTAATCTTTTTTCAAATATAAGACTGCATACAGAGCGAAAAAATATTTAATTTCTATACTTTTTGCATAAAACGAAGAATTCAAAATCTGACTTCAAAATTCATTATTTTCATTTTACTTAAAAAATATTTGAATTAGATATTTTCTCGCTCTGTACGCATAATTCTAGTTAAAAATTGATTAATTCTACAGAGGTAAAAAATTTCAAATTTAATATTTGTTGAGTAAAATGAAGAAATCGAATTTTTAGATTAGAACTTGGCTCCAACACCCTTAAGGGCGTTGGACCCAAGTGTTAAGCTCCAAATTCTATTCTCCATTTTACTTAACGAAAATTATAGATAAATATTTTTTCGCTCTGTAACGCTAATCTTTTTTCAAATATAAGACTGCATACAGAGCGAAAAAATATTTAATTTCGATACTTTTTGCATAAAACGAAGAATTCAAAATCTAACTTTAAAATTGGATATTTTCATTTTACTTCAAAAATATTTGAACTAAATATTTTCTCGCTCTGTACGCATGATTCTAGTTAAAAATTGATTAATTTTACAAAGGGAAAAAGTTCCATGTTTAATATTTGTTGAGTAAAATGAAGAAATCGAATTTTTATATTAGAACTTGGCTCCAACACCCTTAAAGTAGAAAAAGACGAAATACCTGAGATGGAGGCAGCATAGTCGGTGATCCAAATGTTAAAGGTACTTTTCGATGATGATTGGGTGCCATTTCTAATGGTAGACCCGCTACTATAAATAAATGGTAGAAAAGATCATCTACATGGTAGTTCCTTTTAGCTGAAACTTCTACAAAGACACAACAGTCATCTTGCCCAGCACAATATTGCTGCGCTTCTTCTACGGTGACTGTTCTGTAAAAATCGATATCAATGTTCATTATATGTTAATCAGTATGATTTTTTTAAATCGTGATTATATGATATTATTGACCCAGATGATATACTTACTTTATGTCTCGATCACATTTATTCCCAGCAATGACCATGGGAACTTTTAGGGTATTGTGATTCTTATTTCTATTCTTTGTGGCCCCTTGTGTTGCACTTTTTTTTGTATCGAGAATTGCTTCTCTTAATCTTATTGCCTCCTCAAAACTTTCTCGGCTGTCCATGCTAAACACAACCACAAACAAATCTCCTAAAAAGATTATGAAGCAATACATTAATAAGTAAGAAACATTGCAAAATATAACTTTCACAGAGTTTTATGACAGGGTGGCGACAAGATTTAATTTTTACATTTCCCTGAGATTTCCCTGACTTTTCCCTGACTTTCAGACAAATTTCCCTGACAGAAAAGTATTAAAACTGGGAACAAATTTTCAGTAAAAGTACTATTGAAATTTTTCAAAAATTTCGTATGACACTTTAAATCTTTTGAAATTTGAAATCACTTTACTACACTTAAAATATGTAAGAATATCTCAAATTTATGAAAACCTTGGAATTCTCTTAAAATTCATTGAAATTTCTTGAAATTCTTAGAAACATCTTAAAATTCGACGAATTCTCTTCAAATTTGTTAATATTTCATCAAAACCCTTAAATTATCACTAATTGTTTTAAAATTTCTCAAAATCATTTCAAATCCTTTAAATTCCACAAAAAACTTCAAAATCTTTTAACGTTCCTAGAAATATATTAAAATTTCCTACAATCCTTCAAAATTCCACAAAATCTTTTAAAAATCTCTTGTAATATTTCGAAATTCCAAGAGAAACTTTAAAATCTCTTAAAATACATCAAAATCTCTTAAATTATTGGGAATTTATTGAAATCCTTTGAAATTCGCTGAAATCTTTTGAAATTCCCAGAAACATCTTTAAATTCCTTAAAATTCCACTATAATATTTAAAATCCTAAAAAATGGCATACATTTTTTTAAATCTATTAAAATTCCATGAAATCCTTTACAATGTAACAAAATATTTTACGAATCATAAAAATCTCGTGAAATCCTTTAAAATTCTATAAGGAATTTTGAAATTCCCTAAAATACATTATAATCTCTAAATAAAAATTCTTAGAAAAAAAAATCCTCACAAAATCCTGTAAAAATCAAAAATAATTTTGGACATTTTTTTTAATTACAAGAGGAATATTTAAATTCCTTAAAATCGTTTTGAAAATGTCAAAATTTCTTTAAATTTTTACAAGCTTCTTAAAATTCTTTACAATTCCAAGAAAAACTTTAAAATCTCTTAAAATACGTAAAGATTTCTTAAAATTCTTGAAAACCTCTTCAAATTCCATAAAATTCTATAAAATCTTTTATAAATCATAAAAATCTTGAGATTCTTTAAAATTTCAATCAAATCCCTTAAAATCACTTTTATAAAATCAAAATTTCTTAAAATTCTTACAAGCCCTTTAAAATCCTTTATAATTCCATGAAAAAATTTTTAATCCTTTAAAATACGTAAAAATCTCTTAAAATTTTATAAAATTCTACAAAATCTTTTAAAAATCATAAAAATATCATGAAAACCTTTAAAATTCCATGAGGAACTTTGAAATTCCTTAAAATACATTAAAGCCTTTAAATAAAAATTCTTGGAATCAAAAACCTCACAAAATCCTTTAAAAATCAAAAATAATTTTTGAAATTTTTTTTTAATTCCACGAGGAATATTTAAATTTCTTAAAATCATTTTATAAATGTCAATATTTCTTTAAATTCTTACAAGCTTCTTAAAATTCTTTAAAATTCCACGAAAGACTTTAAAATCTCTTAAGATACATATAAAGATCTCTTAAAATTCTTGAAAACCTCTTCAAATTCAATAAAATTCTACAAAATCTTTCATAAATCATAAAAATATTATGAGATTCTTTAAAATTTCAATCAAATATCTTAAAATTACTTTAAAAATCACTTTTAAAAAATTTAAATTTCTTAAAATTCTTACAAGCCTCTTAAAATCCTTTAAAATTCCACGAGAATATTTATAATCCCTTAAATTTCTTAAAACTTCCAAGTTTCTTAAAATCCTTTATAATTCCATGAAAAACTTTTAAATCCTTTAAAATGCGTAAAAATCTCTTAAAATTTTGTAAAATTCTACAAAATCTTTCAAAAACCATAAAAATATCATGAAATTCTTTAAAATTCCCTAAACTTTTTTAAAGATGTCTTAAAATTTCACGAAGTCCTTTAAAATTCCACTAAATCTTTTAAATATCATACAAATCTCTTGTAATCCCTTTAAATTTCTAGAAAACTTTTTAAATCTTTTAAAATTATTGAAAATTTCTTAAAATCATTAGAAATCTAGAGAATTTCAAAAAATGCCTGGAAATTCTTTATATAATCCTTCAAAATTATTTGAAAGTTTCTAAAATCTCTTGAATAAGTTATAAAATCTATATACCTATGCAATATGAAAAAAATAACATAGTTAGCTTAAATGTCAATTTCAATTTTTCCTGAAATTTCTCTGACTTCCCTGAAAAATTTTTTTTCCCTTACATTTCGTTGACTTCCCTGACATGTGGCCACCCTGTATGAGAAAAGCGACTTTTGAATCAATGTAAAAATTAAAAGTACAAAAAACATCAACTCACCAGTTAAAAAAGAAAGTCTTCGCATGGCTGGAAAGGGATGATTCCCGCTAGTGTCCAAAAGGTCCAACTGATAAACTTCTCCCCTAATTCTGTATAATTTACGATGGAAGTCTTCGATTGTTGGTGTATAACTTTCTTCGAATTTGTTAGAAAGGAATCTAAGAGGAATTTTATTATTATTGTAAGTGTCATTATTAAATTTCCATTCAAAATGTTTGATGGAGATTATTATTATGACAATTGAAGTAAATTACCTTGCTACAATGGCAGTTTTGCCAACACGTGCACTACCCAAAATAACAAGTCGATAACAGTTTCGGGGGGGTGGTTTGCAAGAATCCTCTTGCGATGAAGTGGAGGCCGGACTTGGACTGATGGGTACAGTTCCCAAAATTCCATTTCCTTCATGTTCAGGCCCTGAGGCCTCTCCAAGGGTGGGACCTGCTCGAGCACCCCTTCTGACTCGTGCTTGGGGAGGTTCGTTGTCCTTACAAGTACTGCCTTTTCTGCTACCGCAACACAAAAATCGTCCGCACGCCTCCAGCTACATAACAATAAATAATTTATGTACATCTATATGCTATCAGAACGGACAAATTACGCTGAAGAAAATAAATCACAGAAAATCCGAAAGGCATTTTTTATCTGAAAGCGGATACAAATTTAGCAAATATGGGGTCAATCATCTAACTTCCCCACTTCTTATTTATTTTTTTTTTTTATTAATTAATCAATAAATCTTTTGAAAATCTTTGACGTCTAAAATGTCAAATGTGTCATGCTGTGAGAATTTAGGAACAATGTGAATGTGGGAAATCAGAAAATGGGAAAGTTACATTATTGATTCTCAGATTATATTTATATATAAACAATATCTTTTGTATTTCGAGTATTCGAGTCATTATTGTTCTTAGAAGGTCACGCACATCACTTCAACATCTATAGTCCTCCATTGTTCTATATATGTAATATTGATATTTGCTATGTTCTCATAATGATTTATACAGAGCATTATTTCTACTGATGGGTTTATAAAACATACCCACACCGTTCTCAACATCCTTCCTCCTTCCTTCTATTCTCATATTTTATTAATTAATTTTTTTCCGTAGTTGCATTCCCATATTCTAAAGAATGCACTTTTATTATATTCTGCAAGCTTGAATGCTTTGACCGATTATTCCCGAGGGGTTATTCACTGGGGCATGTTAATCTTTGAAGCATTTTTACCATGCTCTCCCTCACAGCTGCACCATTAACACCTAAGAAAATCAATAATACTACTTTTTTACTATATGTAATTAAAAAACTTACAAAGAAAATTACGACTTTATTGTATAGTTATTATAATAACTATTGATTTTTGAATAGAAAACTTAAAGTAATTAAACTTACATTTTTATTTTACATAAATAAATTATGTTGACAATTGTTTTTATCATTTTAATGCCAATGCGGATTAAAATATTAGTCGAGGATTTACGTGTGGTTATAAATGGTATAAAGATAAATTGTATATATTCTATACATTCCTGTAATTAGTTAATTAATATAAATGTTAATAAATAAAAAATGTCTCTTTTTCGCGTAAGTAGCTAAATGAATAATAAATAAATAGATAATTTTTAAAAGTATCATAATTTTAGTTGTAGTTGAACATAGGTGGAGAAAAACACATTTAGAGGTGAGGAGTGGACAACAAAAGATTTTTGATACACTGCAATAAACTCGTTGTTGAAGTTATCGATGTGGAACACCCTTTAATATAGAGTATGCTGACCCGCCCACAGAAGCTTTGATCCCCATCGGCTTTCACATCAAGACCGACGATATTTTCTATTTTTGCAACTTTGTAAAAGGTTTAATTCCCATTGCTGACTAAAGGGTTTTTTTTTTATTCGATTATCTATATGGAAGTAAAGAGCTAAAAAAAACCTATGATTTGATAGATTTTGTAGTAACTGCACAAAATAAATCGAGAGGTGTTGTTTTAATACGCGCATTATGTTGACAATTGTTTTGATCATTTTAATGCCAATGCGGATTAAAATATTAGCCGAGGATTCATGTGTGATAAATGTTGGTATAAAGATAAATTGTATATTCTATACATTCCTGTAATTAGTTAATTAATATAAATCTTAATAATTTTATCAGGATTTAAAGGATGTTAAGGAATTTCATGTGACTTTATAGAATTTCAACAGAGTTTAAGAGATTTTAATACAATTTAAGGATTATCAAGAGATTTCAAGACATTTTAAGTTACTTTAAGGAATTTTAATGAATTTGAAGATATCTCATATTTTCAAGAAATTTAATGAATTCCAAGCGATTTTAAGGGATTTTAATATATTATTGGACTGAAGTTTCAGACGTCTCTTGGACGATTTTTTGTCTTCAATTTTTTATCTCGAAAATATTGAACACATTCTTATCGACAACCTAATTGGTTTATGGAAATTGCGCGAATTGTGTGAATTTAAAAACAATCTTTAGATTATTTTCGTTGTATGAAATTTATTGTGATTTTTAGAAATTTTAAGGGATTTTACAAGTTAGTGCGGTTTTATTGAATCTAAAGAAATTTAGAGATTTGACGCGATTTCACTGGATTTTTAGGAATTTTAAAGTATTTAACTAGATTTCATGGGATTTTAAGTAATTGTTAAGAATTCAATGATATTTTGTGGAATTTTAAGTATGTATATAAAAACTTTTAAAGGGTTTCAACGGATTTTACGACATTTAATTGGATTTTCAGGTATTTTAAGGGATTTAATGAGTTTTCATGGGCTTTTGAATAATGTGAAGGAATTTTACTGGATTTTCAATAATTTAAAAGAATTTGATGATATTTTGTAAAATTTTAAGTAATTTTAAATTCTTGGAATCAAAAACCTCACAAAATCCTTTAAAAATCAAAAATAATTTTTGAATTTTTTTTAAATTTCATGTGGAATATTTAGATTTCTTGAAATCATTTTAAAAATGTCAAAATTTCTTTCAATTCTTACAAGCTTCTTAAAATTCTTTACAATTCCACGAAAAACTTTAAAATCTCTTAAAATACGTAAAGATCTCTCAAAATTCTTGAAAACCTCTTGAAATTCGATAAAATTCTACAAAATTTTAAGTATGTAATGTTAAGAACTTTTGAAGGATTTCATGATTTCAAGGGATTTTACATTTCATTGGATTTTCAGGTATTTTAAGGGATTTAATGAGATTTCATGGGATTTTGAATAATGTGAAGGAATTTGACTGGATTTTTAATAATTTTTGTAAAATTTTAAGTAATTTTAAAGACTTTTAAGAGATTTAAAGAGTTTAACGAAATTTCATGGGATTTTCAGGAATTTAATGTGATTTCATGGGATTTTGAGTAATTTTAAACGATTTTACGAAATTTAAAGGAATTTTATGAAACTTATTGTTTCATATTATATTATAAATTCTAATTTATTTTGCATACTTCTAATTTTAAAATCCTTTGATTTTTTTTTGATTGTGTATAATCTTTTGTTTTGTTAAAAAATTGTTTCTGCAGGTTTTCAGTCTTAACTGCTGTTTTAATTTTAATTTATAAAATGTTGTTTTTTTTTGTTTACTCTAAAACGACATCAGTAAATAAAAAAACGGTTTCTATACCTTGGTTTATATTTTTTGGACATTATAGACAAGAAAATGGAAACAAAAAAATTCATCAGAAAAGACGTCTGAAACTTCAGTCCAATAAATACTGCAAAGCGTAAAATGAGTTAAAAAAAGAGGAAATAGGGTGACTTTTTTCACAAAAAAGGGGAGAGATTAAAAAATAATTTTTACATGTAGAAAAGAAGAAAATGTTTTTTTAAAGAAATTTTATATTTTTATTCATCTCTATATAATTATAATTTTCTATTTAGTCAATTTTCTAAATCTACACAAAAAGCATATTAATAATTATTGTTTTGTTTACAACGTGGACAAGAGGAACAGAATTATCTTAAAATAGAGATTAACTTCTACACGTTTTTCTTAATGCAATCTACGAATTTTATAAGTCTATGTGAGATATAGATTTATAAAAACATTTTTTGATTTTTTGATTTTTATTATCTTGAATTTTTAATGTAACTTGTATTTAAGAATCTAAGCGAACTACGTTAAAGTTTTTTTGGCTCACAATGTTGGAAAACAGAAATATCCTTTAATTTAATTTTGCTGATTTTTATATTTCTCAAAATTGTGAACCAAAAAATGTTTTTATAAATCTATATTTCACATAGATTTATAAAATTCGTAGATTAACGTGTAGAAGTTAAATCTCTATTTTAAGATAATTTTGTGTAGATTTAGAAAATTGACTGAAAAGAACATTTTTAATTTAAAAAGGGGAAAAGGGGGAAGATTTTCGAAAATAGGAGAAAAAAGGGAAAACTCTCAAAAAAGGGGAAGACTGTGCTGCAGTTCATCCTGATATTATATAAAACTTTATTAGATTATAAAAATTAGACTAGATTAGATTAGATCCATTCTTATAATATTTTTGTGATGAGTTGCTTCCACATGCATTGTCCAAAATAAATAATCTCCGTATAATTGATTTGAAATAAAATTAATCATCTTCGGACTTTGCGAATCATATCATGACACGTGAAGAAACCCTAGTGAGATATAGTTTATTCGCCGGCGCAACAAGTCGGGCAACAGTTGAATAGTTATAGAACTTGCTCAAGTTGTGCAGTTATAGGAAAAACAGCAGTATTTTTCTCGCAGATTGAAAACGTTCCACCAAGATCTAAAGATTGTATATCTGGCATTCTTTATTGTCAGAATTTAATATTTTTCCATCTCAAAACGAAAGAATAATTTCGAAAAATTTTTTTATGAACGTTTCATTTTATCAAGAGACTATTTGTACAGTTAATAAATTAATTTAGATCCTTATATTTATAAAAAAATCATGCGCACGCGCAACTTTTTTATGCACTATAGTGCGCGCTTATATACATAAATATATAGGCAATATATTTTCACAAAGGGAAGATTTTTAGCTGGAAGACAAAAAGGGGATGCAAAAACATTCATGCAAGCAAAACTTTCTAATCCAGGGGTAATATATGGCATATCAAATATAAGCATCTTTTCCTGCTTTTAACCCCATGTTTATATAGCATAGCCTTTAAGCTTTTATGATATTGGGTATCAGATATTTGTCTCAATGGTTTTTATGAGTCCTGAATTAATTTTATACGTTCCGAGGAATTCGTAAATACATCCAATCTAAATATGATTAAAATAGACAAATAAAAATAATCAGTTGAAATTAGAAAAATGTAAATCAGAAGAAGTTTTCTATATTTCTATTAAATAATGAAATTTTTTTCTATTGACAAAATAAAGACTTTGTAATATTTGATAATAATTACAAAGTGTTCAGATTCTTTTTGAGATCAGTATAATTTTAGAAAGTAATAAAATACGTAGTTTTCTTATTCTTGCCATGGTTTGTCTAATTTTTTAAAACTCAATTAGATTACTTCAATGTAGGAAGAGACGTCAATTAAAAGCTTACTATAAAAAATATAAATATAAAAATAAAATCCTCTTTTATAAAGCAATTTTAGAAACTTGTTGTTGGGAATTAAATACAAGTGGAACAATAGGTATACTACCAGATTCATGCTGAAATAAATAAGGGTTTAGAAAAGAGAGAAATGACGAAAATTCACGAAAAACAACAGAATGTGCAAGATAAAAAATATTCAAACCGTCGGTAATGAGCTTTCGTTGGCTGATCCACTGTGAAGATTACAAAAGTAGACTTTATAAGCTCGATAGGATATGATGTGTTGCCAGAGCCAGGTGCACTGTTCTTTTGGCGATACAAGCCACACTGCTGGCTCCTGCGTTCACCTCGGCCACCCTCGTCACAACCCCAATGCTTGTAACGTTACTATGGCGCACATAGAAATTGATAGAGATTCTGCGATCTTGCGCGCTACTGAGTTAGGGTTGATTTTTAAGCTTCTTTCACACCAATATTTTATATATACCTACAAAATAGAGGAACTCTTGTCAGATTAAGGCTCGGAAAGCTAAGAAGCTTTCAAAATGTAGATTTATTCATAAATTTCGAAAAAGTCCTGAAAATGTGTAAAAAGGGCTAATTTATGAACCGAAAAAATGTGATAATCGTTGTTGTAATAGTTAAAAAAATATTTAACGGGACATTTTATTATCATGTAAAAGTTTTATGAAATTTCAGAATTGCTTGAAACCTGCACATTTTTAAAATAAGAAGTTTTAATATAAGAACAAAATGTAAAATGCATTTCATCCTCTTGAGATATGTGTCACTAGTTTTTCTGAAAACAAGTAGTTGCTGATTTGCAATCACGCTCGAGTGTTCCCAATAAGTATATATATATGTAAATGCTAGTTTCAAGGAAGATAAATTTAAAATTCAGTCAAGAGAAGCAGATTTCTACACATATATCTAATATATATTGAATGTAACTAATTTTATTCAATCCTTGAAGATTATGAATATAATTTTAATATTATTCACATGGGCGGGAATTCTTTTCAAACCCGCTGAATATGCTGAATAATATGAAAAGTTGCACATAATGTATGATCCGAATTTTGCTGAGTTTAGAATTCCGCTTTTTAACATTAATATTTTATATGTGTCCATAAACGTAATAAATTGTTCTAAATTGTAAAATGAAAGGTTAATATCCTCCCCTTTCCCAGGTAATCCAGTTACTCTATAACCCGGAAAACCACAACACCGCGAGTGGTTTTCCTGTCATTAAAATCTAATCAAAAATCGAGAAATTTAATGAAATTTCAGTATAGATTGAGAATAGCGATGGGCGATTTTGAGAAAAAGTATCGATTCTTGGAAATCGATACTTGCACACGTAGATATTTAAAAAATATATGAAGAATACATACATTTTATTTGTTATTTCTACGAACAGTACAGAATATCAATCAAATTACGGATATTTCTCATCCCACCCCTCTTCATAGAATGTTAATGTTTTCTTCGCTCTTGGGTCTTGGGGTCTTAAAACTGAAAACAAAATATTCTTACTTAAATTCTATTTCATAATTTTCCAAATATAATATTCGAGAAGCCATTAGCACTAAAATTTACTAGAAATTCAGTTGACTGTCATTATAAACACAAATTTACTTACACACGGGTTCGTTGAATGTTCTGGGGATGTGGACGTAATTACGAAATGCAAAGCTCATAATTCCAAAGCCAATGAGTCCGAGTGTAGACAAAACGTGCGATGACATAATTTCCGGATACAAAACCCATCCTTTTTTAAACAATACTTTAAGGTGTTTTGCTGAAAAGAAAGACAATGTTACATTTTTATTTTGGAACAGCTCTGTCACGACTGTTATATAGAACATTTTTGTTTTAGAATGATTGAAGAGTTAATATGGAATAACTGATTAGGTTAGGTGTAGAATGTTCTTTCGAATTTCATTTTTTATAAAATCTGTAATTAAATTCTCTATTTTAATTATTATTTCAAAAGAAGTACTACTACAGGGACAGAGAAAAAATTCTAATTAAGGGTGTTGGAGTCAAGTTCTAGTCTAAAACTTCGATTTCTTTATTTTACTTAACAAATAATAAATTTGGAATTTTTTCCCTTTGTAGAATTAATCAATTTTTAACTAGAATTGTGCGTACAGAGCGAAAAAATATCTAGTTCAAATATTTTTTAAGTAAAATGAAAATATTGAATCTTGCAGTTGGATTTTGAATTCTTCGTTTTATGCAAAAAGTATCGAAATTAAATATTTTTTCGCTCTGTATGCAGTCTTATATTTGAAAAAAGATTAGCGCTACAGAGCGAAAAAATATTTATTTATAATTATTGTTGAATAAAATGGAGAATGGAATTTTGAGCTTAACACTTTGGTCCAACACCCTTAAGTATAATAATCTACATAGTTGATTATTACACCAAATTATTATTAGAAATATGTATCTTTTAATTTGTATTTTTTATGACGTTTGAAATTTACAAATTTGTCCCTCTTACAATAAATATACTTTGCAGTGTCGCTTGGGATAATATTAATATACATATTATATAATGCTCTTTGCTATTTTTTCAGTCTCTTATTCCACATTTAATTACAGTTTAGGTACGTAAAAGTTTAACTATAAAAGTTTAAATAGCAATTTAGTAAAAAATAAGTTAAAAAAGTGAAAAGTTACATAGCATTTGAGACATTTGAGATATTTACCTGTATTAATAAGTTTCGACATTTTGTTAAATAAATTCTTAGATTCTTGTAGCCTGAGAGTAATAGAAGGACGTCGTCAATTGTTGACGTCGAAAGATGAATTCCAATACTTATAAATCACTTGCAATTGAAAATTCAGACTATACGGAGTTTTTAGGTTAAATTTAGTTTGACAATTTTTGTAGTTACTTTTTAGTTACTTTGCTTTTGTGCAATTCAGGAATTTTAATTTTTAATTTTTCGTGATTGGTACACATGAGGACAAGCTGTAAGCAGGGTTGAGAAATCAAATTTAAAATTCACAGAATGGCGGAAAATTTAAAATTATATGTTACAATAGTTTCAAAATTTGCAAGAAATAAAGTTTAGAGCGTAAATTTCTACTGTTATCAATTACAGTATCATTATATTTGGTATGTTTTATTTATTTTACTATATAAAGAAAGGAACAAACATATATTTCAAGATTCATATGCAAAGTTGTAAGGTACAAGGTTGTAACCGTTGTAACGTCATATTTTATGTATCGATTATATCCACTAAAAAAAATACAATTTTTTCATTTTTCTTTCAAATCCAATTTCTATGTTCCAATTTTATCTTTTAACTTTCATCTACATTTTATAATTATTTAATTTTAAAATATTTGATTTGTGGTACGGTCCTGAGGTCCTGAGGGTCTTGAATCTGCGGACATGCGCATGAGATGTCAGTATGGCGTAAATCGTTGACCGGTCGAGACTAGTCAAGACGGTCAAGACCGGTTGATCAATTTGTTTATGAACAAATACGACATGAATTTAAATATTTTGAATTTCGAAAGCTGGAATTTCAAAATATTACTTCCTAATTTTCGTAGTTTGTAATTAAACTATTTTGAATGTTGCTTTAAAACTCAAATTTAAAATTAAGAGTCATTGTGTTGAAAATCTGTTTATCTTGTAGTTCCCACAAATTTTTTGTTGAAATGCATCTTGGGTTTTTTTTTCAAGTTACAAATAAGTTTAATTATGGATTGTTATGGATTTCGTTTAGATCAAGAAATGGTAAATTTATTCGTCTAGGACGTGCTGCCACCTTACGCTGAATAAATAAATTTCATACAGACGATAACATGGCTGCCAATTTGATGGCTGCCATCGCGAGTACATGTTTTAGTGATAAGTGATTTCGCGAGTTGAATTTTCCTTCTAAATTTGAAATAAGTGAAAATATTTTACCGGATCCTGCAGCAAAGGCCCTAGCAGGGCCCTTTAAGAAATGTAAGTTGCTCAATTATTCTTTACCCTAGTGCCTAAAATAATTATTCTGAAACATAATTTGTTTCCTAGATCTTCAAGTTTTTTTACTCATATTTTAGACTGGAATTTATGCTTTCGCAATTTAGAAATTTGAAACTCAACACAACTTAATTAAGAAAATTATACTCAGAACATCGTTTCAAATCAACTAATATATATATAGTTATAGTGCCCATGTTTTAATGCGATCTAGTAGTTGACATTTAATTTTGAGGTTATTTTTTTTGCACTATCTAATAATACGTAGTGTTTATCGTGTTTTGTAAAGTTTTAAAATATTCAATTCTTTTGTTTTATCCATTTTTAAAAGTACCTGTTTATAAGAATTAGAATACATAAATAATTCAGTTCAGTAAATCAAAAGTTTATTATATTTATGAGACAATAATACTTGTTTTCAATCAGAAATGATTAATAACTATTTTCTGCTGATATCTTGATACTGTTGATATATTTTGGATGGTGTTTGAGTTTGAGGCACCTTCTTTGAAGAAAATTAGTTGGAACTCGGGCGAGAAAAGTGTTGTAATGCGTGAATTAAAAAAAACAAATAGCTGTCAACATTGTTTATAAAATACTCAATTGCAATTAAATTCGAGAAATACAAACATTTTGTACATTTTTAATGCTTTTCACTTTCGCTCACTTGCTTGATTTCGCGGTTCGCCGCAATTTGCAACGCCGTCCTGAAATGTGCGAACTGTCTTTTCGGGAGACCAATAGATGGTGATGCTTGTATTATTATTATATTATTATTGTTTACAATTATCAATATTATAATTTTTAAACATTAATCTTTTATTTCTAGATAAATGACGTCCCCAATTGAGTGTGCAGTACTTCTTGGAAGGAGCTGAATCTGCAGAAAATAAAAAAAAAAACAGGTATGAATAATTTTGAATATTTGAATATCCATGGATAATCAAACAACTGAAAAGGGCGGATGTTAGGCCTTGGGCCTACACCTGAATCAATTTCAATCAACCAATTTCAAGCCGAAAACAATCTCTCTAGATTGAACAAAAAGTAAGTACAACATTTTTAAAATTCAAAATTTGAAAAACCGGGTGTCGAGAAAATCTCAGTCGGAGCTGCCAATCGCAATAAAAATAAACTCAAAACATCCTGAAATAAACCCACTTCCGTTAACTTTTGGTATGCGAATGCCAAAAAATTGCCACCGGTTCCGGTGTTACATTAACGAAAACAAAAACAACATTTTGTATTGCTCAAATGTTATAATTTGGAATAAGAATCGAGAAATGCAAATACAATAATTAGAGATCTCGATTTGAGAATCTCGAAATTTTGTATTTAGGATTCTCGATTTGTTCGATTCTCGAATTTCTTGAAAATAAAAATAAATAACGGGTAATAGCCGTTATTATACAATTCGCTGCTGCTCAAAATATAATTTTTTAGGGCAATTCCTATTTTTGGGATTCAAATAGTACTTAGGTATGTTTTCTTGCTCTAAAAATTGTTATATTTTTTAAAATACTGTGCCAACTTCATGTGACCGGTCGACAGACACGACGAGTAACGCTTACGATTGTTGTGAATGTAGGGAAGAACAGTATTTTTGGCTAAGGATGACTCAACACCACCTACACGAAGTCACGTACGTTACTTTCAAATATCTTCGTGTCGTTGTCGCTGATTCTGGATGGGTGTGAAAACTGTGAGATACACAGACTTGGATTTCATACAAATCCAAACTATTCTACTTTAGACGTGCAATATATACTATACAGTTCAGGTTATGCAATCTTCTCTCGACATTTCCTCCGCATCCTTCCGCATTATTAATAGTTCTTAATCTCTTTAAGGACTCGGAAATTTTCCTTCTTTAAACATTTATTTTTTTACCAACATCTGGGAAAGCCTCACTGGACTTACTATTCCCATTTTGATCGCTTTAATCCATCTTTTTTTAACCTGGTTTGTCGTTTCACTTTTTCTGTAATTAATTTTAGGAATTTTATATAAACTAGGAAACCAATACGCGCGCTCAGCGCGCGATTATTTTTTATTCCTTATTCTTACAACTTCAAGTCATTCAAAGGCCAATCAGATTACCAACAACATTGTATGACAGATTTTCGAAACATTTTGTGACACCATTTTTTAAAAGAGGAATTTTATAAGATTTCTAAAAATTTTAAGGGATTTGGATGGTTTTGTGTGTTTTAAGAGATTTCAAACAGTTTCTAGGGTTTTAGGGAATTTAAAAATTTTTTGTCCAATTTCAATGAATTTTCCGAGATTTTAACGTATTGTAAGAAATTTTGACGATTTTTAAATGCTTTTAAGAGAATTCAAGGGATTTTTATGATTTATAAAATCTTTTGTGAAATATTAAAGGATTAAATGGAATTTGATGAGATTTATAATAATTTTATTGAATTTTAAAAAAAGGGAATATTATCGTAGAATTTTAAGGAATTTACAAAAGTTTCTACGAATTTTCACGAATTTTAACGAATTTGAGGAGATTTTTATAACTTTTAAAAAATTGTGTGGATTTTGAAGGATCTTAAACTTTGTCGGGTAATTTTATTGAGGTATTTCAAAAGATTTTTAGGACTCAAGAGATTTCGTAGAATTTAAAAGGATTTGGCAAGTTATTGTCAAATTTTTAGGGATTTCAAGAGGTTTTTCTGAATTTTAAAAGATTTTGTGGATTTTTAAGGATTTCATGAAATTTTAAAAGATTTTAAGGCAGTTTAAGTGAATTTAAGAGATTTTTATGAATTTTATAAAAACTTGTGATATTTTAAAGAATTTCATGGTATTTTATGAGATTTCTAATAATGTTAAGGAATTTCAAGATATTTTTCTGATTTTCAAAAAAATTTGTACAATTTTTAAAGATTTCTTGGAATTTTTTGAGGATTTAAAAGAATTTTTATATATTTTCACAGATTTTAACGAATTTCAAGAGGTTTCTAAGAATATTTTAAGAGATTTTAACGAATTTAGGAGGATTTCGAATTTTTTTGTAAAATTTTAAGAGACCAGCAAATCAACATGTGCGCTATAATTTTGTTTTCCTTCTTACAATTTTAAGTCATTCAAAAGCCAATCAGGTTTGCAACAACAATGTATGCGAGATTTTCGAGATATATCGTGATAACACTTTTTTAAGATAGGATCATTATTTTACCATATGTGGATTTAAAAAATATTGGTTTTTAACTGATTTTGACAAAAGGGAATTAAGAGTAATAATAATAATAATAATAATAATAATAATAATAATAATAATAATAATAATTATTATTATTATTATTATTATTATAAAATATCTTGAAATTCCATAAAGTCAAATAAAATCTCTTAAAATTCCTTAAAATCAAATGAAATATAGTCATGTTAAATAATGTTGTTAGAACGGGGATTAAGATGTTACTATTTATCTTTGTACTTTAATAGTAGAAAAAGGAAAATTAATGCTTAGTTAAAGAAATTGACTGTTTTTTTCGTTTTTTTTTATGAAGTGAATCACCCGTCCATGAAATGTTTTTCTGCGTTAACGATGTGCTTGATCAGCGTCCAGGGATATTATTAGTATGCTTATTGACTTTAGCAACAATAGATAAGTGAGTAGTTGGGGTGCGAATTTTCGAAGAAAGAGTATGTCTTGATAACGATCACGTAAGTTGGCGCCATTCGGTTTATTAATTACCCGAAACGAACAAACCATGGTCTGAGAGAATTGCTTGACGAGCGATCTGGGTCGGTCTAGAAATAACCTTACCGCAACTGCATTCACCTCCACTGCCGGCGACATCATCACTACCATACCCAACACCCCCACTTCGTGGTGGATGTTTGGCGTCTCAATGAAGAAGAGATTTTGAAGAGAGAAAGCTTCCTTGTGTTTTTCTTTTCATATCCAATATGCATATAACATGAAACATATTTTGTTTTCTCATTGTAAGAGGAAATAGACATGTACACTGAATACACTCTCTCCGGAGTCCAGATAGAAAGAAACTTGATTTTATGTTCATATAAAAAATAGAGTTCAATCTGTTCTCAACCTGAATTAGTTAAATTTTATGATTGAAAAGTTCTGAACGTTCAAATGAACAAATTTTTGTATTGATTGTATTTGTAACTATAAAAAGTTTTTGAATATTGTTTCATTTACATTGAAAATAATAAAGAATGAAATAAACTTGTAATCATGATTGTTATTTTTAGTTGGCACAATATTTCTGGACAAAATATAATTTGAAAAAAATATTTCGTTCATTTGAACGTTCGCAACTTTATTCACATTAAATCTTAACAAGTCAAAATCTCTTAAAATTCTTAGAAACCTCTTGCAATTTATAATTTGTCAAAAATCGATTAGAATCTCATAACTGAACATTCTTTACAATCCTTTGAAATTCTTAGAGATTTTCTAAAATCTTCTAAAATTTTTTAAATAAGCCATAAAAGCTATATAAAATATGACAAAAATAACATACACTGAGAAAACTGTTTAGTAGATCTTACTATACCAATAGTAAATAATGGACAGACTAATCTATTGGTTGGATTTACTAAACGGTTTAGTAAATTTTACCATTCAGTAGTCATTCTTACTACTGGATGGTTAAAATTTACTAAACCATTTAGTAAATCCAACCAATAGATTAGTCTGTCCATTATTTACTAATTGGACAGTGAGATCTACTAAACAGTTTTCTCCGTGTAGTTATTTATACAAAAGGTTTAATATTATTGATGTTCCTATCTTAAAAAGGTCCTATTTTAAAAAGGTGGTGTCACGAAATGTCTTGAAAATCTCGCATACATTGTTGTTGTAAACCTGATTGGCTTTTGAATGACTTGAAGTTGTAGAAAAAAAAAAAAACAAAATAATCGCACGTGTGTTTGTTTGCCTTTGTCCTTTAAAATTTTATGAAAACCTTCGAAATTTTTGTAAATTCTACAAAATCTTTTGAAAATCATAAAAATCTTTTGAAATCCCTCAAAAAAATTCCCTGACAAATTTTAAAATCCCTTCATATCTTTTAAAATCCATTAAAAGTATTAGAGATTTCGTCGAATTCTATGAAATCCTTAAAAATTCCATAAAATCTTTTAAAAATCAGAAAAATCTCTTGAATTCTCTTAAAATTTCTGAAAATTCCAAAAACCTTCTTACTTCTCTTAAAATTTCACGAAAACATACGAAATCAATTAAAATTCTTGAAAATCTCTTAAAATTTTCAGAAACTTCTTGAAATTCTTTCAAATTCTATATGATAACAATTAAAATTCCTTTTATATCATTTAAAATCCATTAAAAGTATTTGAAATCTCATCAAATTCCATGAAATCCTTTAAAATTCCACAAAAATTTTCAAAATCATAAATCTTTTGAAATCCACGTTAAAATTCAGGAATATCTTTAAAAATTCCTAGAAGCCTCTTGAAATTCCTTAACATATCTTTTAAAAGTCAAAAAATTTCTTTAATATCCTTAAAAAATGTGCAGCCTTCGAAATCCTTTGAAATTCTACTAATCTTTTAAAAATCTTAAAAACCTTTTGAAATCTCTCCATAAAATTCCCTGACAAACTTTAAAATCTCTTAAAATTCCCAGAAAATTCTTGAAATTTTACATTTAAAATCCCTTTATACCATTAAAATCCGTTAAAATTATTAGAAATCTTATCAAATTCCGTGAAATTCTTTAAAATTCTCACAAAATCTTTTAAAAATCAGAAAATGTCATAAAATTGCATAAAATCCCTCGCAATTCTTAGAAATCTTTCAAAATATCTTAAAATTCCTTGGATTTTCAGGATAACATTTAAAATTCCTTAAAACCCCATAATACTCTTACAAACGTTTTGAAATCCCTTAAAATTTAACGAAAACCTTAAAAATCGCTTAAATTCATTGAAATATTTTAAAATTCTTAGAAACCTCTTAAAATTCCTAAAAATTTCAAAACATTTAGAATTTCTTAAAATCCCTTAGAATTCTTGAAAGTCTCTTGAAATTGCATGTACCAAAAGTTTTAAACGTTCAAATGAACGAAATATTTTTTCCCAATTCTATTTTATCCAGAAATGTTATTTCAACTAAAAATAACCATAGACATTATAAATTTCTTCCGTACAAAATTATTGTTAATGCAAATGAATTAATTTTTTAAAACTGTTTATAGTTTAAAATACAGTCAATACAAAAATTCATTCATTTGAACGTTCAGAACTTAAACCACATGAAATTGCATGAATTCCTTTAAAATGTCACGAAGTATCCTAAAATCCTTTAAAATTCTACGAAATCTTTTTAAAATCCTAAAAATCTTTTGAATTTGGTAAAAATCACTTAAAAATCGTCAAATTCCCTTAAAATTCCTAGAAACCTCTTGAAACTCCTCTCTAAAAATGTCTAAAAAATTTCGTATACATTATAGTTTCAAATCTGATTGGCTTTAGAATGACTTGAAGTTTTAAGAAGAAAATCAAAATAATCGCGCGTGTTGGTTTGCTATCACGGTTTGCTAGTTGAAGAAAAATTCATTGTGAACAATTCTATTAGTAAAAATTGAAAAATTAGTAATTCACTGAATTAGTAGAATTACTAAATATAGGTTTAGCAAGTTTTTCTTACTTATTAACTTTGGTAGTGGAGAAATTATTAATTCAATAGTCAGGCCTAAGTTTACTAATTCAAATAGTCAAATTCTTACTTATTCAGATTGAAAGAGTCACCAGCTTACTATTCAATTAATTAAAAAGTAGCAATTGAAATATTCAAGTACACTGACATGCAATTATTATTCTTTCGATCACGAGTTGGAGGAAAGGGTTGTTTAAAAAAGGGATGAAATCAAATTTTCGTACATAATTCTCGACTGGCATGAACCAGCTGTCTCTTTGATTCACAGCTTCCTGCGGTCGCAAGTTTCTGCCGTGAGTAGTCGTATTTTTGTCCACATGCTTCTACGGGTCTCTTTCTCTTTTCATTTCTGGTTTTTTTTTCTTCCTCCTCATCGCTCTGAAATCCATTTTATTTTTTAACGCCTCCTTTTCTCGCTTTCAATATCCCTTTTTTGAATGCGATTAAGAACCAGGATGACTACTACTTTTTATCTTGTATTTTTATGTTGATCTTTAATTCTCTTTTTCTGCGTCTCTTACTCTAAAAGAAAAAACAAAAGTCCTTCACATGTTACTATATTTTATCACTCACAAATCTGATTGAGCCAAATTTATGCCGATGACGAATCAGAGAATGATTCGTTCCGAAAAACTCGGGAAATTTTTCTCTAAATGGGTTTGTTTACTTTAGGACTCTTTTCTGTTTTGCAGTTAACTAGATTTGCTAAGGTATATAATTTTGGTATTATTACTATTACCATAACGGCCATCTGTTCGCTTTTAAGGTCGTCTTTATGTCTATGGTTGACGTCATATGCACATCTGAAATTGAGATAAATGCTGTATGATGCGTATTCTCAAACAGCAATATCAGTTTCCAAGTATTATTTAAAATCATCATCATCATCATAATCATCATCATCATATTTTGGTCCATAACTGGGCTAAGTCTCAAAAACCACTACGCAACCACAAAAAAACATTTTAGAGGTATTCTTTTTATTAAACTGTTGGACCCGTCTGCATGAAATGAATTGATCTTGATACCTCGAAAATGAAGTTGTGAGATAACAATAATCACTAATGTCAGAAAGACATGATATTTTTCTGGGGTAGCGCCACGAAGCGAGTAACACCGGAAGCTTTCGTCACTTTTTTCACAATTGGCATTAAGCCAAGTACCCCGAGGTTCACCGAGAAGGCATCCCGAGTCGATCCGAAGACGAAAGCGTCCCGGCGTCGAGCGTCCGTCAGTGCGTCTGTGACATGGCTGCAAGGCGCTTCCGCGCCGAAGACGTTCGAATGTCACTAACTCATTTCCACCTTGTTCGATAGTAACAGTTTTAATACCGTGTACAGAAGCTCGATTTTACGTTATCGTCATCTGATTTTCCTCATCTCTCGTCTCTCTCGTTTCAGAACTTGTCATAGCTTGTTATAACTTATTCGATTTTTCGTTTGGCAGGTGTAAAATGACTGAACATATTTACAGATATATCATGAATTAAATGGCACAAAACTCTGTAAATTTGCATTAATGACACAGTGTATACTCCAAGGATATTTGAAGAGATATGTCCTTTAGTTGTTAAGTTTAAAGGACACAGTGCAAAACCTGGAGGTCCTCAATGCGTTCTTTGTTTCGGACTGGATTATAAATACAATGGAAATTGAATGAGCGACCATTGTCAAGAAATTTCCAGTAGAATTGGTCGGTGAAATGTTTCGCTAAGTGTAAAGAGACAGCGTGTAAAATGTAAGGAAGGAGAAGAAAAAAAAAGTGTGTGAGAGAGGGAGAGAAAGAGAGAGAGAGCGAGAGAGAGAGATAAAATGGAGATTTGAGATAAAAAACAGAACGGATGAAGTGTACACACAAAATTGTTATGAAGAAGTACATCTCCGTTACATCAACCATATAATCTATCATTCCTTTACTGAAAAACAGCATTCCTAGCAAGATTTTGAGTGGACAACGGAAAAGAAGATAAAGAATCAAGCAAATACTAGAAAGATGTATAGTTTTGCAAGGAATAAGATAGACAAATATCTGATACTGCAAGTCAATGCTCACTGATTGTGGACCATAGAATATTATCGTCGCCTCCCTCAAGTTTCCAAGGGTTTCCGAGATATGCGAAGCATACGAATACAAAATATAACAATATCGTCATAACTAGCGCGTTTTCGTTCCAATAGTATTTAATAAATTTACACCAGTGATTAAGCTCGATTTGATATACTCAAGTTTAGACATTTTCTTTCGACAAACAATGCCAGTTCAATTGAAATTGAAAGATTGAAGAGATATTTGCCAAGTTCTATAAAATGGGTTTAGAAACGTTAGAAAGATTGTATTTTGAAAGGTGTAGTATCTATCCAAATATCAAGATCACCATGCATCGGAATAGATCAAGGAGGCTGGAAGTACCGACAGTAGTGTAAAACTCTACATCTCAAAAGTGGTTCCCAAATGTGGTTTTTACAGGAATAAAAAAGTGTAAAGTTTGAGAGCCGTTTGAGGAAGTAGTGAAAGAAGAAAAGTTAATAGTTGAACTAGTTATTTTCCAATAAAATTACAACCTTTGAGCATTTCATGGTGGTGACACAACGATGGAACATCGCTGAGGTCATCAGGTCACCGCAGAATGCCTGAGCCGAGGGCGAAGCGCTGTAAACACTGTGACGGTACGCCATCTTTCTAGATGTGCATCAGATTGGTCCTAACAAGAATTATCATCGGCTGTGAAAATTATTCACCTTTCTAACCTGGTGTTGTTTGCAGTTTAACTAACATGAATTATTAACCAAAGGAACCTAAGAATTTCATTTATATGTTTTGCTAACTAACCAGGATGTTTTTTAGAACAATATAGTGCATTTGTGTTGTTGAGTTTGTGTTTGTGTCGTTTGTTATATAGGATTTTCAATTGTTAGATATTAAATGGAGAAGTGATACAATAAAAGATTTCAATTATACAATGATTGTACAAAATTTCTGTAAATAAACAAGTAATATCACGTGGAACATCAGGTTACCTGTCTTCTCTTAAAAAAACGGTGTACATTTCTTAGATGCTGGTTTTTCTCTCTAAATATTTCGTGTTCATTTGTTTGATATTAAAACAAGCAATCTTTGGTATCAAGTTGGTCTGTCTAACATGCGAGTTTTACATGTGCGACTGGGGTTCAACTCTTCACTGGAGAGCCAATTTTACCATTGGAAGCAATATCAATTCCTTCAGAATACGAGATAAATAATTCATTTTATTTATATGTTGACTAGTATACGTTCAGGAAATGATTTATCAATTTTAAATCTTTATTATTCGAAATATTTCTCGACTTTTGGCAGTCACCCATAAAGATATTTCGAATTTTTGAAAATCAAGTTCACTGAAAAGAAAAGTAAAAAGTTTTGAAGAAAGAAAAGTAATTTAAGGGGGTAGTCTGCTTTAGAAGGCCTAAAATAAGCGTTTTTTCGATGAATGAAATTGTTCAAACGTTCAAATGAACGAATTTTTGTATTGATTGTATTTCTAACTATAAAAAGTTTTTAAATATTGATTCGTTTACATTGAAAATAATAAAAAATTAAATAAACTTGTAATCCTGATTGTTATTTTTAGTTGGCACAATATTTCTGGATAAAATATAATTTGAAGAAAATATTTCGTTCATTTGAACGTTCGCAACTTTATTCACATTTTTTTCGGGAATTTTTTTAGGACAGAAAAAAATGAGCAAGTCTAGCGGCCTTTTTACCATGTTTTAATGCATATTTGAACACTCTAAAAAAAATTTGTTCAGGGAAAAATATTGAAAAACAGTTGATTTGTATACACAGTGTAACATTCTGTATTTGGAGTCTCCAATCGGTGAGCAAGATAGAGCTCGTAATTTTCGTCTGAAACAAAAATCCCAACGAAAATTTTAATTCTCATATATTTTTCTTCTATGTGAACTAAGAAAATTACGAAGAAATTGTGAAATTAACAATTTTTCGCGAGTTTGAATGAAAAAAGTGTTTTTTTTTTTTTAAATTCAGTTCAACTTGCTAAAAAAGTTGTTTAAAAATTTTCTTTCATTAATTTTCTTAGTTCACATAGAAGAGAATTTAATACTGAAGATATAATGAACTTTGGCTCGTTTTGATTGGTCGTCTAGTTTTCTTTCAATCGTGCTCGCCAATTTAGAAAAATCGTGAAAACGAAAACTCGAGAAAACGCGTTTCAAAGTTTATACCGTTCGTATATATTTACTCGACACCCGACCACATTTATTGCTGTATCTTTAAAAATACTGCAAATCAACATCTATAACTTTACATACATATTCTTAGATACATTAGGAATAGATTTAAGCAATAAAAAAAAATCGATTTTTTGAGCATTCTAAAGCAGACTACCCCCTTAACACGGAGAAAACTGGATATTAAATAACCGTAATATCTAGCTATTTAACTATGGGACGACTATCTAGATATTTAGATATAATATCTTGATATTAAAACTTAATATCCAGATATTAAAATATATAATCCAAATATTCTAACATCCAATATTTTAATATCTGGATATTAAGTATTAATTATACCTAAATATCTAGATAGTCGTCCTATAGTTAAATAGCTAGATATTACGGTTTAATATCCAGTTTTCTCCGTGAATGGTAAAGAAATCAACTAATGGTAAATCTAAAACAACAGGATGTAAATAACTTGTAACTTTAGAAAAAGAATGAAGAATGCAGATAAGTCTATAGATGGGTAGGTCGTTTAAACTGGGACGGGACTTTCGATGAAAAGTCAGCCTTAATTAGAAACAGGGGTAAGCAATTTTGTCTGTGGGCCATTCGTATCTCGGTGAAGTCGACTCACGGGATACTTGGACGCAACTTGCATTAGACCTACGACGAATGCGTAGAGCGCATTCCAATCGGATGGCTACGTCCAACTAATAGTCACAGTGTTCCTGCGCGCCTTCTCTATATATGCTGCAACTTATTTTTATACTGCGGTTATTCACCCTTATGTATACATATGCATCTGCAGAAAGCGACATTATTCCTCTTGAATTGCACTCTACAAACAAAGGTTCATTTTTCCTTATTTGTCGTAAATTGAAGTACAGTAAAAGAATAGTGACAAAAGTATTTAGTATATGCACTCGACTCTTACTAATCGCACACTTTCCAGAGTGAATACTTTGAGTCACTGCACACACCCCACCGATTAGTCGGAATTGATTGTAATCACTTTCATAAGGGACCTAAATATTAGTTAAGCCCAAACAAATTAAAACAATTAACTGTTAATGTTAATTAATGTTAACTGCTGTTACTTCAAAATGATTTGTTACACACATCTGTAGAGATTCGATGTTGAATAAGATTTTAAGAGTAACCGGGAATAACTTATTTTTCTTACTATTGTACATATATCTCATCGTCTCTTTTTGACGCAATACTACATTTTTTCGTATTCGAGAATATTTTCCTGATATTTGGTGAGAGATCGGTCGCGATAGAGACTTCTATAAAAAAAATACATTATTGCGTGGGCACTATTACTTTAACGGTCACGCAACGAAGCGAAAACTGTCGCCCGCTGGTATCTATAAATCCCGATCTAAAACTGTCTTCGTATTTTGAATATTAAGCCCCCCTTTCGTTTAGTCTGTTGTTTCGAATTTAGTGGTTAACTAGCAGAATTTTATGGACATTGCCAGGAATTTCAAGATATTTCACTTGATATTATTTGGAATTTGAATAAGTTTCTACTTATATCGAGTTTTCTTAAAAGGATTATAAAAATTAAATTAAATTTTTATTTTTAATTAGTTTTAAAATATTTAGAGCTGCTCAAACTATACGTGGCAAAATGAAATTGATAATTTAAAAATCATTAATCATTTAATATGCCATATGTGGCTCTACACATTTCGCGAATAAAATTTGGGGTGAAGAGCAGAAGAAAGTACTTCCAGAAATAGGCCTATCCTTGGAATTCCTCCACATTACATACTTAAATAAGCCATGAATAAGGTTTAACCAAAAAGCTTAGAGAGATCATTTAGTAGAGTCGAGTATTTTGAAAACATCCGTGAAATGTGTTTTCGCGAGTTAACTTTTGACTTGACTCTATTGAGTCGGAAGGTATGGAATGTATAATGAAATGTGTTCTTAGGTATTCGAACCATCGTAAACGTAAAGTCTAACAGCTTTCGATGGAAAACAAACTCTAAATATATCTCTACCTAGTCGATATGCCACCATGTGCCATCAAGTCTAACCTACGTTGTGAGGCACGATCTTGCAGAAGATCGACGGTGCCTTGGGTGAGTTCGATCTCGCTGCAGGGTTACGTGCTGTTTTCGAGTTATTTGTAAAAGCTCCTACGCATTCGTAGTGACTCGCTTTTCGTAGGAATCGATTAATTAAATGCCACTCTTCGAATGAAGTAGGAATCGTGAATAGATATATTACTTCACGAAAGCGAGAATGTCATTTAAAACACTTTCAGATTTATTTCTTGTATGATAATTATCATTACTATCATCTTATTGATCAGTATAGACAAATATTTTTGAGCTCGTCTTTTCTCATGTAGTTGGCCATCAAAAGTATTCCAAGAAAAAAGCATGCAGGTTTTCTTCATCTTTTAGATTATTTTGCACTGTGAAACCCGCTTTCATAGTCATAAAACATTGAAATTCTTGTGCTTTCCATAGCATCGCCAGTGAAATGATCTAATGATAAACATTGGGAATCGATAAACATATTTTACACATCCGTGTGATAACGATAGTCTGCAATCTGGCAGCTTTTATATATACACAGCAGAAAGGCGGCACTAGTACTGTCTGTTGGCAAAGGATTGAAACAATTCGTGGTTCGATTATTTATTGGGATGGTATGTACGATGCGTGGGTGGTCATCTCGAAAATCTGGCTAATATCCAAATGGGCGACATCGTCCTCACACCTACGAAAATCTTGTTGCGGTACAAATCCTATACGTGACTCTTGAATCGTCATGAGTCTGATGGCCTTACGTGTTACGCAGAGATATTACGTTAAAAGTAATCGCGTCGGAGATTTGCCAAGGGTTTGAACTTTATTGGAATGAGAGAATTTCAATGGTTGATATGGTTTCACGTTCTTTCGCATATTTTGTAAGGCTCCAGAGAAAAATGCTCAGCATGCTCTCAGTTTTAATTTTATGGAATTAAACTTTTTTTTTTAATTTCTAACGAAACGAAGTACACTCGAACCCCTCAAATTTCACCATCTCAAATTTCACCAACATCTTTCCCACTAAACACGTGATATCACTGCGCATGCCATGGCACTCGGCATCTGATTGATTGCTATTGCCGCGCAGTTTAAGCTACTGAAAAATATTATTTTATACGAAATACGCATGCGCAATTTATGTGACTATAGAGGCAAAGAATTTGGTGAAATTTGAGGGAATCTTCGTTTTGGATTTCATGTTTGAGGGAGTCGAGTGTAGATAAACGTAATTTATCGTCTTTTGTTTCATATTCCAAAGTTTGAAGATGATACATTATTTAAAAAAAAAAGTTGCAGGAATTAATTTACAATTATTTTTATAACCTCGAGGCTGGTAAGTTAGGTATCGAATAAGTCTGACATGGCCTTAAGGGGTTTACCCTAATTAGAATTTTCAAAAAATCGATTTTTTGTTTTATTACATTTTTCGAAAGTATACATATCCAGAAGTATCATACTAAAATTTTGTAAAGATCGGAGCAGTGTAATGGTACTTTTATGTGACCTTTACTTTGCTACCTGCGCGAAAACGCGTACGCAGCACTGAAACGCGTTTTTTTTCCAAATAACGTTTTTCGATGCCTTGTTGATAAAATCTCTACTGAACCGATCCTTGTCAAATTTTTACCATATTTTCTTTACGACTATAGCTATAGCGTATATCAAGGATTTTTTCAAATGTTGATTTTAACTAGATTTTTTTATCCAAAAACGGTGAAAAAAATGTGTTTTGAAAATTTTTTTTCGAAAAACATCCGCCATTTTGTCAATTTTTCAAAAATAAAAAATCGTATGATATACGCTATAGCTATAAATATACTGAATCTAAAACCGTTCGATTTTTTTGTTTCTGATCATCCATCGCCAAGATTTCATCAACAGCACGGACCTATCTTTTTTTTTTTGAACTTTTTTTCAACTACCATTTTTATGTATAAAAACTCACTGAAATCAATTAAAATTTTTTTTTATTTATTTCGAGAGTGTATTTATTAAGTGTAACAACTTATATATCAATATTTATTATATAAACCTGTAAAAAAAAATTATGAAGATAGCATTTTTTTAGTGTGTCTAATGAGGGAAACAAACGAGATTTTTGAAATTCTTTATGTCATAGAAGTTGTTTAATTTCAATTTGACGTTCAAATAATTATTGAAATATAAGAATGTCGGAAAATTAAGTTTATTTATCTGTCACCAATGGTAGTGACTCGACTCAAACGTTCCCAACGTGAAAATAAGTGACGCGGACGACGCGACCGTACAGTTTCTATTTGCATCTTCGCGATTAGGCTTATTTACGACGTGCACAAAGACCAAAAGGAAAGCGAGGGGGTGGCTCCAAGAGAGTAAAGTAATGATATTTTTCTCCCTCGCGTAGACCCACACTTTTAACATTTTATACTGTAATTGAAAGTTCATTTATTTATCTTTTATGATTCTCGTGATCTTGAATGCAGTATTACAAGAGTTTATGACTCGGTAAATCCCAAAATATGAAAACAAATGACAAGTCATTCAACTCTGACAATCGCATATTTTTTATTGTGCACACACTGTTAAAAATGTTTGCAAAATTAATATATTTTTAATATACATTTTGTAAAGTCATTTGCATATACCGTAAATTAAATTTAATATATTACCATATATGTTTTAGAATTAATATAAAACCATATATTAATTTTAATATGGTTGTATATTAATTCTAAAACATAATGGTATATTAAATTTAATTGACGGTATATGCAAATGGCTTTACTCACAGTATATTCAATTTTAATCAGTTTTTTTTAACAGTGCAGAGTTACCGTACACCTCCCACCTCCCCCACCACGGGTTCTCTTTTTAGTTTAGTTTAGTTAACCCAAGTGGAAAAAAAATGCAGAAATTTTTTTTTTTACAGAATTTCTGCAGAAATTCTGCTGTCCATTTTTTTACAGAATTTCTGCATTTTTTTCCACTTGGGAATCGACTATACATAAACTAATATCATTGCGACTTACAAACACATAAACTTTGAATGCAGTTCATTTACCTCTGCAATCATAAAGATAAAATATTTCTATATTGTTCCCTTTGAAAAAGTACCAATGAGGAAGTGTGCATTTTTTGTCCTAACAATGCCGGAATTTAGAGCGATCCACATGCGGATACAGTTTTAAATTTAGACGAGTGCGCCAAAATGCCAAGGCTTCGTCGCCTACGTCTATTCTCAAGAGTTAGTACACATCTTTTATGAATGTCCAGATACGATCTATTTTCCTCGATCGAAAAGTACCTTCATGTTCTTAGTTTTTCAAATAAAATATTTAATAGAAAATGAAGAACTAGGATAAAGAAGATATACAGTGTTTGATATATGCAGTTGTAGCTTAAACTGAAAATTAATTATTGATTATTATAAGATTATTAGAAAATGCAGTAATACTACTTGTAATGTAATGCATTAAAAAAATGTATGAATAACCATTAGATTTAGTGTAAAACGCTTGGCTGGATAACAAAAATCGGAAAATTTCATTGTTAAAATTGCCGAGATTATCAGCATTTCGGATATTTGCTGGCAAAGAGATGAGGCTGAAAATTGTCAATTCCTAATCCCAAATGATGAATTATCATACAAGTCAGAAAAATGAGTGCAGGCACATAGATTTGGCATATGGTCCAGGAAGAGGCCTCGATGTTCTTGTTGTCCTTAATGAGCAGTCAAACTAACCTCTTTAACGCTGTCTCACAGCCTTCAATTCGTCCTCTTTCTCTTCGTCTCCTACTTGGTCCCGTCATTTGGAAGAGGATGACCTGGATAGAACCCAACTGAAGAACTTTTTTCTTTTTCTGTAGCAGAGAAAAGTGCACGCATGGCTCTATCCTTGTCAATTAAAAAGAACCGTATCGAAAACTTACTTCTCTGTATTCGTAAATGATCTAAAAAACGTATCATCAATTGGCTCCAACAATAAAGGCAATTCCTTTCCCTTATCGGAAAGGAATAATCTCTAGGTAGTTTACACCGTAATAAGTTTTACTACACAATATATTCTACTACACTTCGTATCTAATCAGAACCCAAATGGAGGGAAACAAGTTTTTCTGTTTGATTCTGATTCTGGTTTTTTGGTTGGCAGTTTTGGTAACTAGTTGGTTTTTTGGTAACTAGTCGGCAGTATTTCTTCTCCTCCATTTGACTTCCGATTGATTATTGCTGAAATAATGTTTATATCCTTAAGATTTGCATAATATGCAGGAAGTAAGACTTTGCTGTTTGCTGAATAGAAAATTCATAAAGGGTGATGAATATGCTTCTCATCTTCAATTGCGAAATATTAAATATTGCCGTATGGTGCAGTCCTATTGATCAGTAGTGCGTGTCCCCAAATTTATTTCTGTGTCAGACGGACAATCGAATGTATACATCCGTTGACTCGTAACGCCCCAATGCCAATGTTAAACCACGATGGAAGACAAAATTAACCCGAGAACTGTGTGTTAACGGCGCGGCGTGTGGCTGCTCTTGCCAAAAGCTTTTAAGACGTAATGTCGTGGTTTGTACACTCGCCATCAGACATTGTATGGCCATGATGGATTGAATTGATACATTTTGAAATAAGGATGGTAGTTTAAAGGTTTATAAATTTAATAGTTTGGCGTTAGTAGTTTTAGCAGAGAGAGATTCCCAAAAGGAGATAACAAAGCTCGCTTCAACAGTAGTTTCATTAAATTTTAACACCCACATCCAGAATTTAGTTAAATTATTATTCAAGAGATGTGCGTGATAAGGGAACGTACCCATACTACATGACCTGTTTTTTTTATCATTTTTACCCCCCTCCACCCCTCGGTGACCACCCGTAGTATATGCCAAGACCCCCCCC
>CAJFCP010026086.1:24380-41205 GCA_904066005.1 Synergus itoensis
TTTGCAGCCTTAGACCCCTTTCCTCGGCGCACGTCACATATAATTATAAGTGTATCTCAAAAAATTCCATTGACTCAATTAACCTTTTAACTATCATCTGTTGACAATTGAGGAGATTCGAGTGTCAAGGTTATTTTTCGGGACACAACTTGCCTTATTATTTTAAATAAAATAAATCCATGTACCTCTAAGTTATTTTTCTTTTTTGTTGAAGTTACAAAATTTTGAACTAAATTGGAAACCAAAACAATTTTTAATGCTTAAAATTATTCAAATTTAGACTTTTTCAATGAAATATGTTTAAAAAATTGTTTCTTTTAATTGTAAATTTAAAAATTTTCGAATGTGAACAAAGAACGAAAAAATAATTACTGAAAATTGCTTCGGTATTTTTCCACATTCGGTTTTCGGCAAAAAGATATCCTCTTAATCAAATAAAAAATCTTTTTTTTACAATGATCTCAAATATTTTAAGCACTTTAAAATTTGAAGCTAAATATTTGACCCAGAATGCAGAATATTGAAAGAATTTAAATATTTCTCTCTGGCTAGTATAAACAATTGATATTAACGATAAGAAGAAGCGTAAAATCCATTGCTATTAGTGAAGGGGAGTTTAATATTTTTTTTTTTATCTCTGGTATTTTCGACTTAATTAATGAAAAAATAATTTGCAAAAAGTGTAAATCAACGCTTTAGGTCACGTAGTATGAACGAGTGTCTATTTCTTCCCTCGATTACGACGTAAACACGTTCGGGAAAAGGTTTACAATTTTTTTATAACGTCAAGGCGACGACGCACTATGGGAATTTCGAAATACACGTGTGATGAAATTCCTGATGCTAAATTACAAGCCTCTTAATCGATATGTCTTACACCTCTATATAAAATTGTTACATGACGCTATACAAACTATTTAACTTGTAGGAATATTAAATTTCAAGGTTCAATTAACTAATCAGAGAGACAATACATTTTTTCATTTCCGGATTCAACCTGCAATTTTTAATCCATAGACTTTTTTCATAAAATATCGAGTGAAATTCTTATATTCGGAAATAATTTTTAGAATTTTAATGATTCGAATAATTTTAATAACTGTAATAATTAAAAATGAGAAAGTGTTGGTTTTCTGTTATAATTTTGATTGAGAGTCAATAAAACTTTTACCTGTTTCGCACCTTTACATTCACACTACACCACCAACGAGTTAGAATTGCAGTCAATCGCGTCGATCAACATCGAGTGTGTCTTATGTTGCACTACTCTTTTTATAAACATATCCCCCACAAAATATTGGTGCTGCTATCTACCGAATGTTAAAGACTACATTATACATTTCAAATTCTGAACTTTATAGTCTCTCCAAAACAAACTGTATTGATAAATTAGTAGTCAAGTCTAATTTACGACATCAGAAGTCTATTTTGCAACAGAAAATTCAACGGTTCGGGTTCATTCTCAATTTCCCCTGATATCAATTTGCGCGAAAATAATACACTGTAAACCGGAGGATAGATAATTTTTTTTCCGTGAAATAAATGAGAGAAAGTGACTAAAAAAGAGGTCTATTGGTAAATGCGAAATAATATGAAAATATATTTATAGGTTTAATGTTTTAAAGACATTTTTTGATAAAATTTTTCTAAGCATGGAATTGAACATTTCAACTAAAAATTTTTAAATGTCAAGAGCTTTAGAAGTAAAATTATACATATATTCAATATATTGAAGACTCAAGTTTTTAATTTACATTAAATTTAAGTATTTTAAAAGATTTCAAGCAGGAATTTTAAGATATTTCATAGAATTTTAAAATATCTAATGTTTTTAAAAGAAATTTTAAAAGTTTTTGTGGTGGAATTTAAGGTATTTCAAGAGATTGCTGTCTGCAACATTGTCACTTATTTATTTTACAGCTTTATTATATTCTTTATAATATTGTTACTTTATTATATAGTTTTGTTATATTGTTTGTAACGTCATTACTTCATTTTACGGGTTTGTTATATACATTGCATTTAATATCGTTACATACTTTGTTTTATACCATTTTACATTCTCTCTGTAACATTGTTACTTTATTTTATACTGATATTACATTCTTTGTAACACTTTGTTACTCTATTTTATAGCTTTATTAAAGATAGATATTTTTAGATATTTTTTAAAATATCAATAATTTAAAAAATAATAATTCGAGAAAGCTAACATTTTTAGAAATTTTCGATTATAAAATAGAAATATAATTTTACAAAATGCATGTACATTCCTATATATATATATATATATATATATATATATATATATATATGTATATATATTGTTCCAGTGATTTGCTAAGAACTGAGTAAACCCTGAAAATGTTACTACATACATACACATAAATTCTACGAGAGGCCTCGTGTCACTCTAAGATGTATAATTATATACACTATAGCTTCAACCGGGTATGAAAGACTTGCCCCTTATGCGCAAATGCAAAAGTTTATCACATTTATAACCACAAAATAAGAAGTATTTATATTGTATAGTAATAACAATTAGCTAGAAAAATAAAATAGTATTTCTTCTTCTAAATTATTGGTTAATGAAGTTTAAAAGTTACATATAGTATATGAAGCATTGGGCAAAAAAATGTTGTATGAATGTAATATTCTCACCGAGAATATTACAAAAAGTAAAAACTTATACACGGAGAAAATTTGTTCGGTAGCCGTTCAAGTAAATGTGGTAAAATTTGGATATCGTGGCTTTTCAGCGATCTGTAATATTTATTTCTAGAACTTCGGTAATCGTTACAGTTCAGATCGTAAAGGTTCTAGAAATATAAATATTACAGATCGCTGAAAAGCCACGATATCCAAATTTTACCACATTTACTTGAACGGCTACCGAACAAATTTTCTCCGTGTAGATAATTTTAATGTTTTTAATGATTTTTATAATTTATAACCATTAAATATTGTTGAAATTAATAAATCTCTATTTTTAAAAATAATTTCGTTATACTTTAATTAAATTATAATTAATATGAAATTTCGGGAATGTTTATTGTTTAAGAATTTGAATTTTCGGCTGTATAATATTTTGGAACATTTGAAATTTTGAGCGTTATTCTTGTTTTGTTAATAAACCTTTTCGGTAATTTTATTTTTCTTCGAGAATTTGTGTAATTTTATTTCTATTTGGGGATTTGAAGTTTATGGAATTTGCATTGTTTGGAAATTTTAATTTACGGAAATTAATTTTTCTTTAATTTTTCACATTCGCGATTTTCCATTTTAGGTAAGAGGGTAACTTCAAAGAACAAAGGAAAGTTCCCAATTTCCTTATGCAAAAAAAGTTGATTAAACGGTTTCGAAAGAGAGGATATGATAACAAAATTTGTACGTTTCTGCACTCTTTATATTTGTTTTCTACGACCTCACGCAAAGATGAGAGACGTTTCTATTTTTCTTATTTAAAATACGTGGATAAACATAATGTGAGTCATCAAAAACAACTAGTTACTGGAAATTTACTAATTTAATTTTTAGATGATATCAATGGCCCTACAAACCTATTATTAAATGTTAAATAATAGTTTTTATCTTGACATATAACATCATCAGAGTATTATATTATTTTTATTGCCAATGTATTTAACTTAACGACCTTGCTTTCTCATTGTGAGTGCAGATTTAAAATGTTAGAAAGCATTATTCTGTTCAAGTAAGGTAACTAAAAAAATCAAATGATCTAAATTCTAAAAATCCATTTAAATAATTGTAATGGATAATCTTTACTTCAACAGTAACTCCTTTATTGTTTTCTAAATCAGACACGCATAATAAGATAATTAATTGTAATAAGATAATTAGTTAAAATATTAAAACTGGAGGAATTTTAATTTAAAATTATTGAAATTGATGATTTCGCAATTTTTAATTATTAAAATTAATGATTCAGCAATTTGAAATTGTAGGAACCTATAATTAGCAGCTCATGAAAGCAACGAGTTGCATTAAATTTCTTGGCAAACTCCGATTTTAGCATGTGTCTTTCCAGAATCTATCTTGTTCTTCACTTTACCAATTACAAATCATTGAAAAAGTCCACATGTGAATAACGGTTCAGAAATCGATTTATTCTATCAATTGACATGCCAACTGAAAATAAAGTAGCACAGACAGGGATATTGTCCACACCTATTATACTTATACGTCAGTTCTCTTTAAATAGATTCTTCATTAAAAAATAGAAACATAAAATCCTTACATACAACTAAAACATATTAAAAATGGGAGAATACACAATTTTTACAAAAAAAATGTATATTTAACAATCAACCAACCAACCAACCAACCACACACACACACACACACACACAAAGAGAAGTAAAAGAATTGTTTAGGATTAAAAAAGATTTAAGGTGCATTTAAAAAAATTTTTTGAAATACTCTTTTGAGAATTCTTTAAATCACCGGAAATTACATTTGTACAATTTGAAATTTCTTATAACTAAATTTTTCACTGCACAATTTTTTATTTAGGACTAGACACCTTGAAGTCGTATTAAACAACAGTTTAGGCCCTTGAGGGAATTTAAGAATATAATAAATCACGAATGTAAATAAAGATCGGCCCTCAAGGTCATTGTTCGAGGGAAAAAAACGCACGTGACTAAAAAACATGTTATTAAACCCAAGTATTACGAACCGCTTTTCTAAGTGGCTTTAAAAATTGAATTTAGGATCGGATCTTCTGAATTTTTTCTATTAAACGTCCAAAAAAAAAAAAAAACAAAAAAAAGAGAGAAAGGATTTAATTTTTGGCCTAAATAAAAGAAAGTCTTTCTTCACTTACCTGGTGGAGCAAGAGAGCGCGGATCGACGCGCAGGTTATCACAGAGACCAAAGCTGCAGCAATTGAAATACCGCCGTTTTCTACACACTGTATAAACTTTTGCACGGAGGGTTAGGCGGGGGTTTTCTCGTCGTTGTGGTGGTAACACTGATCAAGATCACTAAGGCGTTTATACCACTTTACCACCTTCGACCCAACTGTTGAACCCTGGAACTGGTTCCTCCACTTCTCTTCCTTTATTTCTTCTTCTTTTATTTCTTCCTTTACTCCTCTTCTTTCCTTTATTATCTTTCTTAATCCTTTTAATCCTCACCTCCTCACTTTGCATCTTGTTTGTATTAATTGTTTAATCAGTCTAATACTGTGGATTTAAGAAAAGAAAAATCAGTCTGAAAAGAAAAATTCGGCAGTGATAAATTAAATTATATTTCCAATGAAAAATAAGGTGAAAATTGTAGAAATTTGAACTGAAAATATTTCTAGAAAAACTAATTTACTAATCAATTTCATTTAACTATCGTGATGCATCAGCATTTTATTTTATGAGGCTATTTAAAATATACCTGAGAATCTATCATTCAAAGGAATTAAAGAAGATAAATTCTGTTTGAAAAGGTGTACTTTCACGTGAGATGGATCGAAAATAGAAAAAGTAAACGATCATGAGTTGTTAAAAATTGCCATGAAACTATCTTAGAATAAACCTGACATGCAAGTGGCATTTTCCTGCATTTCCTCATCCTGACACAGTTATCGTCATTGATGAGTAAATTTCAGTACAAGCTGATCCTTTTCTTTGATATGTGAAAATCAAAAGTGTCTCTTTGATAAAAATAAAATTCTAGTTACTGTAAAATTCCCAAAAAATTAAATACCGAAAAATAAATTAATGAATTAGTTAAAATTAATTAATCAATTCATATTAGATTAGGTTAGGTTATGTTAGGCATCCTGATTTTGTATTTTTAAAAATGTTCTGATTTTTAATCTGTGACGTCTGGTAAACCTATATTATAGTGTTGTTATTGATACATATATGTAATTATCAAATCTCTTTTGCTCTTCTCCTACTCCTACTATTATAGCCCCTTCTTAATTTTCTCTTCTCTTATTTATCCTCAATTTTCTCGATAGTTTATTTATTTTATTGCTACTTCTTTTGATTTTTCTTCTTTTCTTCTTTTTTTTCTTCCTCTTTGGCAATGCTCTTCTCTGGTTCATTCCCCGCAATTAATCTACCTACCTTGTATCGGCCTTGCGGCTCTTTTACTCGTTCCGTTCATCCCACTTTGACTTTTCTTTTTATTGCAACTATATATAGAATACCGTGAAGCACTAAAGGAATTCTTAATCGGGTAATCGTCGTTTCTTTTCTCCCTCAATTATTCCACTTTCTGGATTTTTGCCTTACCATCTTCTCTCTTCTTAGGATCGCCAGTTTTCTTTCTATGCCTCCTGCACTATATTTAGAATAGCGAGTAGACTTCGTCCAATGAACGCAAAAAGAATAGTTTTATAATTAGTACTTGTTTCCTTTAAAGTTTATTATTAATTCCTGAAAGTCGCGTTTCTTGTTTCTTCTTCATTCCACTGGAAATTCAACTTACTACACTGAGAGAACGAAATCGTTAGGTTTTACCGAAGTACTTCGGTAAACCTGGGACAGAGAGACATTTCGTCAAGATTTCACTTGTTCCTGGGTAAAATAAATTAAATGAATGCTTAATGAAAAAACATGAATTTTTAGTAAAAGACTGGAGATTATAACGTAAATTTCAATAATAAATGCTGAAACAGTATAGTGAAAGTTTAACGTGAACTTCGTGATAGATTGACAAAGAAACACGTGAAGCTTTAACGTGAGTTCGGTAAAATCTCGTTTATTTTCGGTAAAATTTAGACGGATTCGGAACTAGCAGAAAGGAAAAAAATATAGGGCGGATATTATGTACACTCGACTTCCGCAATAGTCACCATTGCAATAGTCACAATTTCTCAATAGTCACCAATTTCCTTCCGCAATAGTCACCAGCTGTTCTCTCAATTGCCGCTTGATACCACTGCACATGCGCTGCGCTCGGCATCTGATTGGTTGCTATCCGCGCGCTGTTTAAAATGCTAAAAAATATTTTATACGTAATACAAATGCGCAATCGATGTGACATTTGAGGTAGGGAAATTGGTGACTATTGCGGGGGCAACTGTTTCGGATTTGGTGACTATTGCGGAAGTCCAGTGTACATTATTAGGATACATATATTTATAAATGCATACAGCATACACTGTTCAGAGCAATATTCTTAATACTAATTTTAAAATCGATACCTTTAAATAATTTAATTTGATTTGATTTATTCTGAGATATCAATTTTCCTTTTGAGTTCGAATGGTACAAGGTTTATTGCTCCTATTGTTCGACCTTGTGTTTATAAATATGTCGACCTTTCGAGATAGTTTTATGATAGAATCAAAGTTTATTGTCATATAATAAACTTTGATCAGTTGAGCTTGAGAGTTCAGCGTGAGTGGTACGCTTTTCGGGAGTTTTCGAATCCGATTGATTTTTTCGGGCATTTACAAAGGTGGCTGTTCCACCTTTGTAATAATTATTCGCGTCAGCATTGAGTGTGTTCCCTTTTGGATTAATTGTGTTTTCCTGTTGGATTATTACGAGCATGACTGTGAGTGTTTCTTAATAATAATTTAGAGTTGTAAAAGGGCTTTTTCCTCCACCCGCTGAGCGGAGGTTTTTTATGCCAGTGAAAAGAAAAATAAAATTTATCTATTTTTCTCTGTAATTATGTCATTCTTTTCCATTCAACCAACCTCTCTCCTCTGACATGTCATCTATAAAGAATATTTTCTACACATTCTTGATTTACAGTCTGTTCAACAAGAAACGTTGGTCGATTTCTCGAAAACTATTACAGATTTTTGAACGTTTTGTTTTTAAAATTAAAGTACTTTCAAAGGACTACGGCGCTGTTGCCAAGTCGTTCTAGTATCGCTCGAACCGTCCGAGAGAACGCACGTGAATTAAAATGAGTTCCGTTTACGCCAAACGTTTTGAAGCTGTCCTCTTGTGTATCCATCCAAAAGGACCACATATGTCCTACAGCGCGGCTGCTAAATACATCAAGAAGTCGTAGACGTTCGTGAAGAGGTGGGTTGAGCGGTATAAAGTTGATAAAACAGTTGACGACCTTTCCGAAAGAGGCAAATCTCGAGTAACAACCAGCAAGGAGGATAAAGCGATCGTGCAGCTGTTCAGGCGTACCCTTACTGGCCCTACTCTAGTATTGCGAGATGCCAAGGCTATACTAGCCAACAAGGGAGTCTACATTAGGGGCTGTGCATAAATTACGTTGAGGATTTTTCCGGATATTTAGCCCCCCCTCCCCCCCGCGTTGACAAGCGCTGGCTAACAATGTACTATCCGTATCACTATCCGTAGGTTTTGACTGAACCCCCCCTCCCCCCAAAAAGCTCAACGTAATTTATGCACAACCCCTTAGTATCAACACCATTCGACAGCGTTTGGCTGAATCGAAGATACAGTGCCGTACCACGAGGCAAAAACCCCTGCTCTCAGAAACCCATATGGAAAAACGAAAGGCATGGGCTGCGGAAAATCTCCACCGGGACTGGTCAAACGTTATCTTTTCTGATGAAGCGTCGTTCTGGGCATGGGTTCCCATAAAGTATGCCTGGTCTACGGTAGGCAGTAGATTTCTCCAGCAGACCGTTAAACACCCAATGAAGATCCATGTTTGGGGATGCTTCTCCGAGCGCGGTTTTGGATGTTTAGAGCTCTTCACCGAGAACCTCAATGCTCAGAAAATACTCCAAACATATCAACGTGGTTTTCTAAAGTCTGCTAAAAAGATGTTTGGAGCCGATAATGCCGATTGGATCTTGCAAGAGGATAACGACCCTAAACTCAGAAACAAAGCACTTTACGAAAAAATTACTAACAACAAAAATTGTTTAGAATTGGTCAAAGAGTACACCTGAATTTTTTCAAAACGATTCGAGCGATTTTTGCAATTTATCAAAAATTGGCAATTTGCAAAACAGAAAAAATCACTCGAATCGTTTTGAAAAAATTCAGCGGTATTCTTTGGCCAATTCTAAGCACTTTTTGTTCTTAGTAATTTTTTTGTAAAGTGCTTCGTTTCTGAGAAAAAAATTCATGAATGTTCTGAAAAAAATTTTACAATTCGGGCGCCATTTTGAAGTCTCTAATTGGTCAAACTTACTTCGCAACCCCATATTCTTTAAATTCAGACATCGCGTCCACGATCTAAATCGGTTCCAAGATGATTTCAAGCCGGTAAATCTTTGAAAACTCGATTTAAAAAAAAAATTGCCTTCAAAAATCGTGATTTTTTTGTTTCAAGCTGCATTTTTCAATCAATTTTTGCACGGGACAGGGCGCGTATAATATTTCTAGTATACAATAAATATATTATAAACAGCGATTACCATATAGACTGGGTGTAAAAATAGTTTTTGCGGAGTAACAGACAATAAAATTGAAAAGACCTTGTTGTTTTCGATAGAGATCCTTAATTTGTTTTCGCTTCCTCGAGTCTGATTTCCAACGGAAAATGCAGTAATTAAGCAATGAAGCATAGTCACAATTATTTCTCTGTTGCCGCCAGCAAGAAAACTATATATGCAGATTATTCTTTTTCCTTTTCTTTTAGATCGAAAGTAGTAACAATCCCGAGGACAAAATCATGGCTTTAGAGGAAACTCGATCCACAAGACCTGCTCTTCTCAGAACAAGGAGAAATGGATAGCAACAGTTAGTCTCTATGCAAAACCAGTACAACCGATGCCAATGCAATAATGCGTGGATTCATTGCAAGAATTGCTTATTTTCGTCCTAGATTGGCTTAATTGACTTACGAATATTGCACAATCCATGTTATTTCACTGCAAGACCTTCATGATAACAAAACGTCTAAGGAAAAAGCGGCAAAAAGTTTACTGTAAAAAATTTAACTGCAGTATTTTTTACAGTCCGTTTATAGGTTTGTTAAACTCGAAGTTAACATACTAATCTCAATTATATAGGTAGACCAATATGTAAATTTAAAATTACTTAGAGTTTCTTTTAAGTCGATTTATATATATATATTTTTTTCATTTATTAGTACGCAAAACCACCCGAAATGGGCTTTTAACATTAAATTAAAAATTTGTGTGTGTAAAAAAATTCCTAAACGCGTTCTTATATGTTGTACTCAAAAATTTCTGATGACATGCATTGTAAAATAAATTATATTGATAATATAAATATGTGTAACATAGAATAACAATAAACTTCAACTGCACAAGTTTAAAACGTCCCCCTATCTATATATCACCTGACCAGACAGTGACGCTTCTATATAAGGGTGATTTCTCCACGAATAAGGGTGACACTCAGTCCACACGAACTTTATTTCATCTGCGCAGACACAGCTTCAGTTTTGCCCTAGGACGCATGCACAGAACATAATTTTTATCACTCTATGCGTGTCATATTGACGTACAAAGTGTAAAAACCTCAAATGGTCAGAAACACAAAAGTTCAAAAGCTCCAAACCTCCGATATAGTGTGACAAATTCTTAGTGTAATAGTGTGACAGTGATACTCTGTTCTTATGATTCTACTTAATAGTCACCACCAGTAGTAGATGCTCGATACCATGAACGACGTATAATGTGCTTCGACGTATAATTGACTTTCCAACCGGCTTCGTAATTATAATAGCAGGAAACGGCGACCTTGTGCAGAGCACCCGGTATAAAATATTGAAAACTTTTGGTCAGTTGCCTTTTCCAAGGCAGATGGACACACTCGTTGCTTTTATCGCGTTTCAAAAAAAAAAAAAAAAAATTATATTATGTAACTGAAAAATTATTCAATGCAGAAGAATCAGGAGTGATTAGATATTTAATCTCAAGAGGTTTGTCACTCATGTTTCGTTATCGATCTTGATATCGCGCGGAAGGAAAAAACTTGATCTCAAGTGTAATAATCGACCACAAAGTGATTCTGACAAACTAAACAGGATCGAATCAACTCTCAAAAGGAAACGATCTTTTGTTTAAAAAAGGATCATGTTTTTCTAGTCATATGATTGCTTTACAAGTGCCACATATTATTCATCTTTTTTATTATCAAATGTATAAAATGTTAATTATTATATATTCTTTTAAAATTTTAATATATTTATTCTCGGGAATTTTCTCGAGAATATTCAGTGGTGAGAATTTTACGAGAATGATGGATTTTGAATCACATTTTACACAATATAATTGTAATTCTTTCGAAAGTGAACTAAACATAAAAATGAAATAATAAAACTAAAAAAACGTAACAATTTTTTTTAATTTTCGAAAGGTTGATCACTTCTTAAATGTAGTATATACTCCCTCATGAAATATCTTTTAAAATCTTTAGAAGTTTCAAGAACTTTTTGGAAATCATTTGAAATGTTTTTAAAATCCTTATGAATCTTTGAAATGTATTTTAAAATAACTTTAAATCCTTGGAACTCTTTTTGAAACCTTGAAGAAATATTTTGAAACATTCGTCAAGAATCAAAGTCCAACAAATTCCTTTGACACTTTGGAAATATATCAAAAGATCAACTTTATATCCATATGGAAATCTTTTGAATTCTTGAAATATTTTTAAATCTTTAATAATTTCAAGAAATTTGTGAAAATTTTTTTAATTTTTAGAAATTTTCTTAAAATCACCCAACTTTTTGGAAACTCTTTGAAATGTCTTGAAATCTTTGAAATGTTATTAAACAGTATATATATAAATCTTTTGAAAAATAAAGATAGTTTTTTGAAATTTTGAAACATTCTGCAATGTCGTTGATTTTTACAAACTGATTTTCGAAATTATTCGCAATAATCCTCAAACTTAATCCTTAAATAATTATAAAATTCTGAAATATTCTCGAGAATATTTTCATGCGAGAGAATTTTCTCGAGAATTAAAAATCTATTCAAATTGAAAAAATGTTTTTTCGCCCTAATGAAATTGAAATTTAATCAACGAAACGCTTTTTCGCTGGAATTTAACTAGTCATTAAATCGTGTGTAAATTGATTTTTACGCATGTGCACTTCCTAGATTGATCTCGAGCGTGCGCGCGGATGCTGTTTTTATTTCTTGCCACCTTCGAGAAATCATGAGGGTGAGCCAGCTAAATAAAAAACAGGTTTCCTTATCGAATTCCGGGCTTCGCCCATTGCGCAATTCATTATGTAAATTTTCTCTTTCGCGAGAGTGCAACGAAGTTAACGGATCAAGAATTAAACAAATGATAGGTATATTTTTTTAGCAAAGACGAAATTTTGTCGAAAGGAAATGAAGGACTCGGGGAGCCGGAGTAATAAACCAAGAAGAAAATCTTGTTCTTTCCTTAAGAACTTGAATAAATGTCATGGATGATTGACGAGTTACGCATGATGCTTCAAAAAAGGTAATATTTTCGTAAATAATTCGTTTCGACAAAGCTAATCTTTACTTTCCTACTTATTTCCTTACATCATTTTTGAATTATGCGATAATTTTGAAAAATGAATGTTTAGGGTTCTTATAGAATCTCTAAAAATTAGACGAAAAAAAAAATCTTGGTTGATTTTAGTTTCTCAAGCTTATGTGTTAGTGTCTAAAATACGAATAATTTAGCACTGAAGATTGGAGGAATGGTTTTTTGGGTCTTATTTTTTTGAGATAATTAAAAAAAAGTTTATATTTATACTAAAATTGATAAACCCATTTTACGGCATATATTATTTAATTTAGTCTTTGAATCTACGAAATTGTTATATATTATGATTGTTTATGCACGAATATTTGTGGATGCGTAAAATATTGTTTCATGTTTATTAATTCCATGTAGGTGATTATGTATAATTATCAATTATATATATATAAATTTATATATATATATTATATATATATATCTATAATTATACATAAATACAATTGAAAGACTTAATATGGCTCTCCACTTGACATATAGACACAATGTTACTTACAGGATAATTAAAACAAATGGTTGCTTCTCGTGTACAGTAGACCAATTATGAGGAAGGATAATCAATTTAGGAAGTAACCCACATTTGTGTTAGCTTTCTTGTTCATTTTCTCAGCTAGATAAATGAAAATTATTAGTAGGTGGATCAGAAATATTTTATTTTCTTAAGATACAGTGTTCAAAAATCTGTATAAAATTAAGTATTTCTTTTCATTAAATGGACATATACATTTTACCTGGATTGTATTTGGCATAAAACAACGAGATTAAACTTATAATTAAGTTAAAAACAAAATTTTATGCACCGACCAAAATAAGTTCCGAATAGAAGTCTACGAGCTTTTTCCATACGGGGTATGAAGTCCTTTGCATATCTATAACAAACAAATAACTTTAATAGATTTTGCACTGGAAATTATACGATATTTCAGTTCAGAATATAAATCTAGTCTGCCGTTAAAGGTCATAATGTTCTTATTAGCTAACAGGTTTACCAAATTACAGAATTTAACGATGTCGCGCATGCAATGATAATTTACTATTTGCACAATCTACTCATGCATAATGATATATTTTCAACATATTATGAAATAGAATTATGTTAATATAAAAAATAGGTCTGATAGTAATTTTATGACACATCATTTCCTTTTACCATTTCCCTTTATCATTCCCCTTTACCATTTCCCTGTACCATTTCCTTTGTCATTCTCTTTACCAATTCCCTTTACCATTCCCTTTGCCATTCCCCTTTACCATTCCACTTTGCCATTTCCCTTTACCATCCCCCTTTGCTATTTCCCTTTACCATTCACTTTGCCATTTCCCTTTACCATTCCACTTTACCATTTCCCTTTACCATTCTCAGTTACCATTTCCCTTTACCATTTCCTTTGTCATTCCCCTTTACCATTCCACTTTGCCATTTCCCTTTACCATTCCTCTTTGCCATTTCCCTTTACCATTTCCCTTTACTATTCCCTTTGCCATTCTTTTTACAATTCCCCTTATTCATTTCCCTTTACCATTCCCTTTAGCATTCTTTTTACCATTTCCCTTTGCCATTTCCTTTCACCATTCCCTTTAACATTCTTTTTACCATTTCCCCTTACCATTCCCTTTGCCATTCCTTTTTCCATTCCCTTAGCCACTTCCCTTTACCATTTCCTCTTTGCCATTTCCCTTTAGCATTCCCTTTAGCATTCTTTTTACCATTTCCCTCTCCCATTCCATTTGCTATTCCTTTTTCCACTTTCCTTTGCCATTCCCCTTTATCATTCCCTTCAACATTTTTTTACCATTTACGTTTACAATTCCCTTTGCCATTTTCCTTTATCATTCCCCTTTATCATTTCCCTTTATCATTCCCTTTGCCATTTCCCTTTACAGTAATTTTCTTTTACAATGTTCGAAATATTTTTTTAAATTTTAAATATAAACTAAGATAAACACAAAAAACCATGATTTTAATGGTTTTTTCATGATTTTGCCATGAAAATCAAATTTGCGGTAATTTTAACTATCATATTCGTAATCAGCGCGTCAAAATACATAAGTATATGGAGCCTAAAGAAAATCGGAAGCTACCGGTTTTTGGAACTTTATCATTCACCTTGGATTTTGAATTTAAAAAAAGTTATATCCTCACATTTTTGTAAACATTCTAAAAACGTTCTTCAATTTTGTGCCGTTTAGGTATATAATATATGATAAGTTAAATGAAAAATAAAACAGGTCTGATAGTAATTTTATGAGACGTCATCAATCGTTAATTTTGGATAAATATTCATATAATGATCCAAAATTATCTAATAAGAAATTCTGAAATTTCGTGAAAGTTTGCGAGAAAGTGAGGAGAGAGTGGAGGAGAGAGGGAGAAAATTAATAAAGGAGGAAGAGATGTATCCCTCTTTCTAGGATTACAATTCGCCAATACTATAGTTCTCTCTTGTTCGTTTTCCAACTTCCTCTTCTTAGTCGTTTGAAACGTATACGAAAGGAAACCACCACCCTTCCACCGTGCGACTGACTTCAGAAAACTGGACCACTTCAGTTTCGCGCTTCCTTTTGAAGAAAACTTTCCTTAAATTCAATTTCGCGGAGTCTAAGTACAATATTTCTCTCAATTATTCTAATTTCAATAGTTATTTCAACCCTTAAATCCAAAAAATCGAGACTGAAGTATATTTGAAACCCTGAAAATCAAACAAACAAGTGCGAAAGAGTAAATTAATCTTAAAATGATCTTTCAACATAAAAGTCTTGATAGCAGACATGAAGTGATTAATTAAAGTGGCAATATTCAAATTGCTGAGGTGAGAGAAACAATATATCTAATTTTCCATGCGTTAGGAATTTTCGAATTTAAATGATTCTAATATTCTTACAATTAATAATAATCTTATCTCTGAAAGTCCGGTTTTCAATTCAGATGTTAAACGTAAATCCTTTAGATTCCTGTCACGAAAAGATACTTTATGTGGAAATATTTTTGCAGGTATTATTTGTTAAAAAGTGAAATTGAATTTTTTGAAAATAGGAAGATAATTCTTGTTATCAGGATACTACGAGTGTATAAGCTCTGACGATTTTTAATCAGTAAAATAGAAAAGTCACAGAGGAAGAAGCCGATTGATTAAAAATTGGGGAAAAAATAAAAATAATTGCTTGTCTTATAATTTGAGAGTCGTGGTGGTTAAGAAAGTAAATATGTATGAGAAATTAATAGTAGAGAGTATTTATTTCAGGATATTTTTCTAGTGACTCTTACTTCGCTTCTCGGATTTAAATATTATAAATAGAAAATGCAGATGCGGACTGCGAAATCTGCACGTTAGGGATTTACTTATTTTATAAATCGGCAATGCTTCTTCCTAATAAAAATAGAGTTGATTTAAAAATAAATTTCGGAATATAAAAAGTGGAATAGCAAATCTAAATTTATAATAATGTCGAATTACAGTGAAATAATAATGCTAATAATATATTTTCTTGTCTTATTAGAAAATTATGCAAAACCCTAAAGATTGCATTAATCCAATTCAAGGATACCGAAAAAATGTTACTATTTTTGTAGAAAATCGAGTTTGCTTGACAAAGTAAAGTTATTTTTAAAATCGATTCTTATCATTAAAAGGAAGCATAAAATCTCAAGATTTAAAGTGGATCATAGTTTATCAAAATACATAGGTGGATTTCAACAATATTTAAAATAGTGCGGTACAAAATTTTTAATTTTATTATTTAATTCATTTAAATTTAAAAGAATTCAAAGGATTTAAGGTAAATTTATAAAAATTCAAATGAAATCAAGGTAATTGAAAATAATTCTAAAGAATTTCAAGGAATTTCAAGAAATTCAAAGGAATCGCGTGCGTAATTCACATGTATTTTCCTAGGTTAAAATAATGCAAAGGAATTTTAAAAAATTCAAAAGAGTTATAAGGGTTTTAAAACAACTCAAAAGAATTCAAAGTAATCGAGTTTGCTTGTCAGAGTAAAGTTACTTTTAAGATCGACTCTTATCGCCAAAAGGAATCATATAAAATTTCAAGTTTTAAAAATGTTAATTCTAATTCAAGATGATTTTTTATTGGCGGCTTTGATAAAAAATAATAGAGAATATTTTAATACATTTGAGATTTTAAAAAGTTGTGGGATCAAAAAAGTCAAGTGAATCATAACTTATCAAAATAGGTGGATTTCCCCCGTCCTTTAAAATATAGTTCGGTACCAATTCGCATTTTTATTGTCGTATATTCAGAGACGGATAGCCGTACGTGATCAAAATCTCGAGTAGACTAATAATAACTTGAGATTTACCTATATGGACGTAGGATTTTAATTCAAATAAATGGCCAGTTGCTCAACTTCTTCTTCTTCTTCTTCTTCTTCTTCTTCTTCTTCTTCTTCTTCTTCTT
>CAJFCP010026086.1:41215-88160 GCA_904066005.1 Synergus itoensis
GTAGCAGGAGGTCAGTGATCATGCATAAAAATCGCGAGAAACACAACGTCTCAACCTTATTCTAGAAGAAAATATGGGATAAACTTCGGAAAAACGCTTATTTCCGATTTTGTAGAGGCTTAGTATACTAATATGTGTCTTAACATCACGCAGATTAAGAATATAATAGTGAAAATAATCACAAATGACATTTTCAAAGTTAAAACCTAAAAAAAAACGTTTTTTATAAAGTTTTTTGATATTACTTTGAAAACAGTTATTGTCTGAAGAAAAATAGTTTGTAACAAAAGTTGCAAACTTTTTGAGAATGTAAAAACCTATTTTTGAGACCTGCATATTGTCACCGCTACAAAATTTTCTCTATAGGTATATGAGGCAGCAAAATCAATTAATTTTTATTTTATGTAACTACTCAGAAGTTTAAATTTGCGCTTTTGAATTTACTTATTTATCAAAACATTATTCTTTTACCATTTTTGTAATCTCTGAACCCAATGATATTGTTGCAGAAAATTAAAAAAGACTAATCATGTACGGGTTAATCCTGGAGAATTTGTCAGAGTACATCAGACAAGTATATGGAGAAGATCGATGGGAAGAAATCCGTCGACAGGCGGCGGTGGATCAACCTAGCTTCAGTGTTCACCAAGTTTATCCTGAAAATCTGATACCAAAATTGGCGAAAAAAGCTATACAGGTCAATATATGTAGCTATTTATCGGCAGAAAAACATATGCATCCAAAAATTGAAAGTAGTCTGCAATGTACCTATTGAAAATGGCCAGTAAAATGTTTGTAATGATTGCTGTCCAAAAGTTACCAATAAGCAGATGTTCCAACCAACTATTTCTTATCCAAGAAAAAATGTATGTGTCAGCTAACCTTTTCTCTGAGTGCAAATTCCTTAAGAGAGTAAACATTTTTCGGCCTCTTTAATTCTTTTGGTATCTATATTTGGCAAATAACATCTTCTTCGAAAACTTCTTTTGTCTCGTTTTGACTTAGAACATATTTGAAATGTTTAGTTTTAATATCGCTTCTTACCATAACATTACTTATACTAAATATCTTTTTCTCATTAACTTTTTCTATTCATAGTCAATGCCACACTTTTTTTACTTTTAATAGATTCTTTTTCTCGCTTTCTCATTAAATGATCTTTTAAATTAGTTCGAACCGTAGCTTGTACAGATTTACGTTTTGCAATAAATTTTTTGACTGCTGTAACTTCAGCTTTTTAAAAAAATTTTTTCACTGCCGATCCATTTCTAACTTTCTTTTCAGAGCATTTAGCTTTTCATTTTGGTTAGTCTGTAAACAAATTAAGATTCAAATTTAATCTAACATGCACGTAGAATACGATTAAAGAGTATAAATTGTCGGGAGCAGTAGTGGACATTTTGCACTTGCTTGCTTCTCCTTACAAAAAAGTTAGGTTTAAAACATCGCGGCTAGTCGCATTCGTAAATGAATTGAAAACAATAAATAATCGTACGTTTATGATATAATTTAAATATTTTCTTACCATTTTCCAAGCGGGACAGTAGTGGACACCCGTTGCACAACAAACCTTCGATTTTTCTTCTGTCTTGCTATAAAACTGACGTTTCCACAATTAAAACGATCTATACTGGTTTCGTTTACTTGAGAACAACTGTTTACTTTGGACGCATGGACAAAGCAAACTGTGTTACCACACACACAAAATATTAAGCGAAGGCAAAAATGAGCGCCTTTTGGCAAAATTAAAAAAACGAAAATGAGAGAAACGCTTTTGATATTTTTTTTTGGGTAGATATAATCATAATCTGCTAGAATAAGTAATGAATGAATATCAAATTACTAGGCTTATATTTTAATAAAAAATTTATTTTGTATAGTACAACTGAAGAAAAATTGAATATAGATTACAAGTAACATATCGTAAGTGCCCTGGGGACAGGGACAGTAGCTTTTAGGTCTACCATTCAGTTTTAAATTGATTTTCAACATTCATAAGTTTGAATATTAGTAGATAATACTTCATTTTAATATAATAATCACAAAAGTTGCAAAAAAAAATACTAAAATTATATTTTTTGGCAGGGGGACATGAAAATGACCTTTTATTTGTAATGAGCCATATATCTATTCCTGCCTATCCCTCAGTCTATACATGTGTCTGGTAATATCTATCTCTTAAGTCTATCTCTACGTAGACAACATTTTAATTCCTCTCTATCCCTAAATATATCCCCTTTGCTATAGAAAAGCTTATCTCTTTCTATCCCTAAAGTTTAGGAGTAAATTCCATTAAACATATGGATCATTCCATGTGAAATTTACAACCAAATTTTTGATTGCGCTGAAATTTTTTTTCTCTCGTTCTAGGGTAAGGGAACCAATTGTCGAGGAAATAGTCAATCTCAAAATTCTCTATCCTTCTATTTATAAACGAAAACTCCTACAACTTTGAAACTTATTTGGTTGGACAGAATATTTGTCGAACTTTCATTTCTGTATGTATTTTTTTTTTCAGAAATTTAGAACTTAAGACAAAAATTGTGAAAAAGAGAAATGAGTCGAAAACACCATTTCTCGAGGTGAATTTTCCAATCGCTCGAGGGCTTGGAACCATTTGTCGAGTGTGCATTTCGCGGCGTGACAAACCTAACCAATAATTCAAAAATTTATGTCAACATAACCATCTTAACCTAATCATCGATATTCAAATATATTCAGTACATCGACAAATGGGGTATGGATGAAAAAATTGATATCCCCATTTCTCGAGGTGGATAATCGAGAATTGGAGCTTTGCCGAAAACTGTCCCCAATTAACCGATGATTTATTTTTAAAAATACTAAATGTCATTTTTTCTATTAATATAATTATTTGAAAAAAAGACTGATTCATCTTAATCAGTATAGTGACATTTAAATATAAAGAATGACTTTAAAGTAACCAAATATGTGCTTTACAATTTCTGATCCAGCCAATCTAAAATATTACGCAAATGGCGAATTTTAGACAATTTCATGAGGGACTCTGCTACGGATATTAAATTCGGAATGAATTTCTCTTCTAAAAATATGGAGTTTTTTTAGAGTTTTTAGTTTAGAATAACTATATTATTATAATATTGATTTTATTTTCCTTTTTCTTGTAATTTACTAGTTATCATAAAAAATATCTGGCGATCCTCGACAATTGGTGCGCCCTCGGTAATTGGTTCCTTTACCCTATAGACAAATAAATAAATACAACGACACGTGTATTTTTTTTTTATATTATGATATTGATATTTTTCGAGATATCGATTTTTCAATTTTTCGGTGATGGTCTCAAGAAAACAGTTTTTCTTCAAATGCTTCGCAAATCGCCAATTTTTCGAATAAAAGTTTGAAATTTTAGGGCGAAATGTGCAATAGGTTCTACTTCAAAGTGCACGTTTGAATCGTTAAAAATTCATTTTGAAAAAGGCATCTCCGATTTGAATAATATTTTCTGTAATTTGTTATTATAGTATGTGGAATTTTGTCTCCAAATTAAAAAGTGGACGGTTGAATACTTTATTAAATATTATTTATTGTATTATATCTCGCGTGCGACTTGCACGAGGGCAAACCGAGTGGCGTGCGAGCCGTGTGGCATAACAGTCATTATTACATACTATACATAATTTCATAAGTATCCCGTGTGGAGAAGCCGGTTGGGGCCTAAATGGGCCCCAGTTGATTTGCCCAACTCCCAATTAGGTTCCCCGATCACACCCCAACAAATACCCAACTACTAATTGGGTTCTAGTCGGGGTTGTAACGCTGAGTAGTGCTTATGCCCAAAATGGGGTTACCCACTTAATGCCCAATGAATTTAAATAAGATAAATTATTAAACTTTCATCATAACTGGTCACGAGACACATTCAAAATCACAACTAAAATACTATTTTACTAATAAAACTATTATATTTCAAGATTTTTTTACAAATAGGGTTGCCCAGTTGGGCCCAGATTGGCGCCCAAATAATAATTGGGCTTAATTGGGAAGATTTCCACACGGGATTCATGTATTTTGCAGTCTTATTAATGCTTAAGTTTGATGGAAGAAGTATTAGGATTTGAATCTTCTCCTGCTGGTTAGTATTCAAATCATGAAATTTTGATTTGAGTTCAGAAATTGCGTGTGAGAACTCACTTTAAGCTCATCCTATACGAATGTAGATAATGACTCAAAGTAATTCATCAGATGTTAAACTAAAAAAAATTCTTTTTTTTTAAATAAATTCACTTATGAATCAGAGCTTGATGACGAGTAATCATCATCATTCAGTGGCGTAGATAGGTGGGGGGGTCAGGGGGATCAACCCCCCCATGATTCTTTTAATATCACGTTAGAATTAAGGGTTCGTATCGAATAAGGGTGCATAAAATTTTCTCGAAGTCCCCTGGAGGCTTTGAAAGAAATTTTAGAATTTTAATTTTTGAAGGATATATCAACATGTAAAATTTCATTGCGCATCTTTTTTCTTATAGAAAAAAAGTTGTAGCTATTTCAGTTTTCAAATGAAAGCCAAAAAACTGACTTTTTTGAAACAATCGATTTTAATCCGCGTATCTCTTTAGCTCGTGCTCAGTCCGTCAGTTTTTGGAATTTTTAAATGAAATTTTCAGGGAATATGCTTCAAGATGTCCTTCGATTGATAGAGCAATAGGAATTCAAAAATTTATTTTTAAAAATTGTTATTAATTTTGTTCTCATGCTCGGCGTGAATCGGACTTTTGTAACTTTAAGCGTTCCGTTTAACGAGCGAATTTTGAGTAGGCAAGAACTTCTCGCGACAAAAATGCGGAGTAAACTATAATAAAGTTTTTTGGAAAGTTTCAGATCAAAATATTCAATAGTTTAAGAGTAGTTATGATGTTAGTTTATGTTAGCGCTGGAACTTTCGATTGTACTATAGGACTGGCTGGAGCTTGCCGCCGCGCCGTCACACATTCTCGCGCTAGTGAGTTTTTGCTTACAATACAAGAATAATAAGTCTAAGTGTTATTACTCATGGATTTTATTCAATTTTTTAATGAATTAAAGAAAAAGAAGTATAGAATTTAATCTTCATCAGAAGAAAGGACAGAATCATCGCTCGCTTTGCTGTTCATTATCGTCTCAAATTATTCATTAAAGAAGGCTTTTCCTTTTGGTGTAAGATACTTCAAAGCGAATCTTCAAGGTCGTTTTGAACTTGAACCAAATGCAGATTCAAAAATTAGATATACATTAGAGTATGTATTTCATAGTTGTATTGTAATCAAAAACTCACTAGCGCGGCAAGCCCTAGTTCTATAGTACAATCGAAAGCTTCAACGCTGACATAAACTAACATCATAACTACTTTTAAATTATTGAATATTTTGATCTGAAACTTTCCAAAAAACTTTATTATAGTTTACTCCTCATTTTTGTCGCGAAAAGTTTTTGTCTGCTCAAAATTCCCTCGATAAACGAAACGCTTGAAGTTACAAAAGTCCGATTCACGCCGAGCATGAGAAAAAAATTAATAACAATTTTTGATAAATAAATTTTTGAATTCCTATTGCTCTATCAATCGAAGGACATCTTAAAGCATATTCCCTGAAAATTTCATTTAAAAATTTCAAAAACTGACGGACTGAGCGCGAGCTAAAGTGATACGCGGATTAAAATCGATTGTTTCAAAAAAGTCAGTTTTTTGGCTTTCATTTGGAAACTAAAATAGCTACAACTTTTTTTCTATAAGAAAAAAGATGCGCAATAAAATTCTACATGTTGATGTATCCTTCAAAAATTAAAATTCTAAAATTTTTTTCAAAGCCTCCAGGGGACTTCGAGAAAATTTTATGCGCCCTTATTCGATCCGGACCCTCAATTAATAAAATTACTCTGTTCCATGTTTATTCATGTTTATACTTGAATTTTTTACCAAGTCATATCCCCCCCATCGAAAAAAGCTATCCACCCAAGTGCGAATTGCCGAAGCTGAACACACGGCCCAGACTTGGTCCAATTTCGGCAGCCGAAGATCGGCTAACATTATTGGGCCAATATCGGCATTTTAATCGGCCCAGTGTTGTCTCAGAGTACTGGCATTTTAAATTTGCCAAGATTTACCCGAAGTTTGGCCCAGGAATGGCACTTTACTGGGCCGAAAGTTGGTATTACTTTGGAAAATCATGTCTGAAGTAGAAAAGCCAGACTCTGGCCCAGGAATGACACTACTGGACCGAAAGTTGGTATTACTCTGGCAAATCATGTCGGAAGTAGAAAAGCCAGAGTCTGGCCCAGCAATGATACTTTACTGGGCCGAAAGTCGGTATTACTCTGGCAAATCATGTTCGATGTAAAAATGCCAGAGTCTGGCCCAGCAATGGCATTTTACTGGGCCGAAAGTCGGTATATTACTCCGGCAAATCATGTTGTAGGTTAACAAGCCAGAGTTCGTCGCAGTAACAGACCATCAAAGGGCCGAAAGTCGGAAAAAATTTGTAAATAAGAAAGATATTAATTTTGCCAAGAATTTTCATTCTGTCAGTATTAAAATATCCTACTATATCAATAAATACTACGGTTTTACGTTTTATAAAAGTGAACATTAAAAGTATGAAAAATCTAATGTATTTACATATTTTATTCATTGTTAACGCAAAAGCTTTTTTTAATGAAATTATTTTGAAATAATTTATTATTTGTGTATGGTTGAGTGTATCGTGTAAAAAATCTTGAGACACCAACTCATGAGTTAGGGTAATGGTTTAGGTTATTGACTTCCGTCCGATAGGTCGTGCGTTCGATTCCTCCCGCGTGTGCGAAATTTTATTTGTTACATAAGTGTTAAAATTTACAAATAACAATTAGTTATAAGTATATTCATAATATATCTACGAATAAATCATGTTCTTAATTAATAACATTTATTTTTATTTTTTATTATAATTTCTGATTTCGGGCCAATACTGGCAGCCAGTGTTGGGCCGACAATGGCAGCCAAGCCTTGGCTGCCAAGTGCAGGCCATAGTTATCATTCCGTCATTGGCGCGATAATGGCAGCCGAGCTTTGCAAAAATTTTTGCCGACACTGGGCCAATGCTGGGCCGTATGTGATTTCGCACTTGGGCACGCAACTGTCATCATTACTATTCAAATGATCTACAATTTGTTCGTTGCTATTTTGTGGTTATCGTCGTCAAATTTTCTTTTATTTTCCGTGGCTAATTCTATAGAATTTATGAGAAAATATCAATTAAAATCGGATAGAAAAATTACATTCGTATGAATTAATGAGTGGGCATGGAAAAAATTTAGAATAAATCAGCCCCCTGCAACGACGTTAGTTCACTAGTACGGTCAAGTGAAGCTCGGAGCGCAGATGGCGCTGGGAGTCTTTCCAGCCTGTTTTTACATGACAAGCATAGGAAAAATTAGTTAGAAATTAATTTAATTGATATTATTCGTAATGACAATCGGTTTTATGCATCACATAATTGAAGCTTCATATCTTTTTAAATGTTAGAGTAATTTTAAGTAAAAAAAAAAATCATCAAAATCTTTTTTTCCAAATGTGAAGTTGCTCCACTTTTAGACATGCCATTCATAGTGATAATAGTCTTTTTTATCCTAATATTAGAATATTTTCTCTATTTAAAAGTTTGGAATCGCTTTTTAAACAACATGGCCGTTTGAATAACTGTTTCGATATAATAATTAATGACCTGTGATTTTAAATAAAACATTTAAATATCCACGTGCTGAACACAGCTGTGACGTTCTTGTGTTCGTTATCAAGAATTATTTATCGCTTAGAATGAGACAGTTCGCTAAAGAAAGCAAAATTAAAGCTAAAAGGCGAAATGTAATTCAAAAAAAACTTAGCAGAGTTGCTGAGGTTTAAACGGCTTAAAGTTTTAAACAGTGTAAATACTTTTATTTCAGTTTAGGAAGTTTATTCAAATTAATCATTTGTTATTATTTTAAGGTTACTGTCGTTAATAGATTGCTTATTTATACCAGCATATGACGTTGTTCTTATTTTAATTTTCTTTCCCATTAAATCAATTCTTTACCCCAAAATAAAATTAGAAAATCTGTTATTTAATTTCAATTTTTAATCAAATTGTATATTTCATAACAGTAATTTTGTTTATAAAATATAATTTCGCAATATTATTATTAAAGAAATATTTTATCAGTTTTGCCCTATTTTTTGTAACTATGTAATAAAAAAAATATATTGATTGTCTCTCCATGCTTTTTTTCAAACTTATTTTGTGCAAAAATATTTTATATAATTTTTATAGACTAATTTTGAATGCAACAATAAAAATTAGTATAATTATAAGTTTAATTTTATTTCTTGAGCTGAAAAAAATTTAAATCCATTTCCTCTATGTTACGGGGTTGAAACCTTTCATATTTCCCCCAGCTAGAAAAGAAGATTTTGATGATTTTTTTTACTTAAAATTACTCTAATATTTAAAAAGATATGAAGCTTCAATTATGTGATGCATAAAACCGATTGTCATTACGAATAATATCAATTGAATTAATTTCTAACTAATTTTGCCTATGCTTGTTATGTAAAAACCGGCTGGAAAGACTCCCAGCGCCATCTGCGCTCCGCGCTTCACTTGACCGTACAAGTGAACTAACAGTAACATACAGTCGTTGCAGGGGGCTGAATATAATTCAGGTTCTTTTTACAAAAATACAGATTTTTGATTATTAAAAAAATTAAGTTGGGATAATTATAATCAAAGAAAAAAGCAAAGTACGTATTTAAAGTTACTCACGTAATTCACTGAAATTTACATCACTTAATTTTTTTCTACATGCAGCACACATAAGATCTCTCGGCTCGAGAAAATCAAAATTTTTGAAAAGATTTTTAGATATAGAACGAAGATTTGTTCTGCTCGCTTTTTTGCAGTATGAATTTTCACGAAGCGGATTCGAACAGCAAGTACGAAACTTATTTCCCGACATTTTACAATATGAACATTGGATTGTAGAATAATGCAACACAGATCCTCAGACTTGTTATAATCGAAAAATTGAAAAATCGATATCTCGAAAAATATCAACATCATAATATTGAACAAAAAAAAATACAAGTGTCGTCGTATTTATTTATTTGTCTATAGAACGAGAGAAGAAAGTTTTAGCGCAATCAAAAATTGCGTAAATTGTTGTAAATTTCGCATGGAATGACCCATATATAGTTAAGGTCATGCCTCTCATATGCGCCCTCAATTAATTTGAAATAACTACAATTTTGAAATGAAATAATTGGACCGAAATGAGATAAACGAATTTCGAATATTAATATATTAATAAATTTTTTAACTTTCAGGTACTTGGATTAACGGAAAAAGAATTTTTCGATCAAATGGGTGTGCATTTTGTAGGTTTCGTCAGTCAATATGGGTATGATCGAGTTCTTTCGGTACTTGGTCGTCATGTTAGGGATTTCTTGAACGGACTTGACAATCTCCATGAATATCTTAAATTCTCATATCCTCGGATGAGAGCACCTTCTTTTATTTGCGAGAATGAGACTCGACAAGGTAAAGATCCCCTTTTTAAATTTCAAATTTCGATCAATTTTACAAAAAAAAAAAAAAACAAACAAACAAACAAACAAAAATTGAAATTGGAAATTGTCAGAGAATACAAAATAATTCAAAATTATGTGAAATTTAGCTTCCCAGGTAGAAATTCACGACTGGCCCAGTACTGGCCTAGTACAATTTGCCGGAGTACCAGTACTGGGCGTATGTACTGGACCAGCGTTGGGACAGTACTGGCATTTAATGCATGAGATTACTGACATTCGGTACTGACACAGTACTAGTACTAGTACTGACGCGGACACCAGTACTAGTTCTGTACTGGTATATTACTAGCAAACTACTGGTATAGTACTGGCTATTATAGTCGCCGTAGTTACTGTAGAATTCGGAAAATTATTTAATAAAGCGGATTCTTGAGGAACTTATGGAATGAATTCAATGATCCTCACAGAAGTAGGATATCTCAAGATATCCTACTGCTTTGAAAGCTTGAATAATATATGTTTTAAATTTATGTTTTAAATCACACAATCACGCAAGGTCTCTTTTACACATATAATCGCACGCTCACACGTTTTGAAAAATCGCACTCGCTGGGGATCGATCTCCCCCGACCCTAACATCCTAAACCTAAACGCACGCCCTAACTGCCTGAGCTATTTAACCACTTGGAGTTCGTGAACAAAAACTCAGCTAAGCTCTTTCGTTGAAAAACCAAAGATAATTGCGAGGAATATAGATATATATATTTTTTTGTTTTACACATTTTATGAATAGGTGTTTTTAAAAATTTTTCATTTTCAAATTTTTAATTGATCTGTTATAAAACAAAATATTTTTTTTTCATGAAACTTTATTTATATTTGTATTACAAAAATTCTTTAATTAAAATTATTTTTAATTATGTTTCAAAAAATGTTTGTATTCGCGAAAATTGAAATTTGGAAAATTATTGTTTACGAGAGAATTTTTTTATATTAAAGTTTTATGTTTATTTAATAGTGACAATTTTGCATTAAAAATATAATTAAAAATATGTTTTTTTTTTTATCGTAAATACCTTAAATACATTTTTTTGAGAACTTATAAGTAAAATGTCTTTAATTTTTAGATTTTATAAAGATGACTCGTACATATGGTGTTTTAAAAAAACTTTCTAAAAATTGTTTTTACGATGATTATATTTAATATTTTTCACCTTTTTGGAACACCTCAATAATAATATTAAACAATAAAAAAATTGTTTTTGTACGACTGGCATAGTACTGCTCCGTTCGTGGAGCCAAACTTTTGCCAGTACTGGTTGAATTGCCGATTATCTGTACTCGAAAACTGTACTGGGCCAGTACTGCCCCGATGGTGAACTTCGGCGGAGTACAGAAGTTTCTACCTGGGTTAATCACAGTCGAATTCCACTGCATCTCAGTGATTTCTTTCAGTAGTTCCAGTTTTTGAGATTTTTTAAAATCGCTGAAAATAACTTAAAATCAATAAAATCATACTACATAATTTAATCCCTCGAAATGAATCATTACATATTTTCTGGTTTTAGGTTTAACTCTACATTACAGAAGCAAACGTCGAGGCTTTGTATACTACACAATGGGCCAGATTAGGGAGGTTGCTAAACATTTTTACCACAAAGAATTAAAAATCGAACTCGTCCGAGAAGAAGTTCTTTTCGATACTGTCCACGTTACTTTCCAACTTACTTTTGACAATCGAGCTTTCACGTTCGCCTCTCTTGCCATGACACGCGAAGAAAAGCACCTGCCAATAGGAGCTTCCGTCTTATTCGAGATTTTCCCCTTTTGTGTAGTCTTTGGGTACGTATAAAACATTACAGTTTATTTTAATTATTATTTTTAAAAATTAATTACTAATTAAGGTGGTTTTTGGATTCAAGTCCGTGCAGAAATTGCCGCAATTAGCCCTATTTAAAATAGGGTTCTGACGAGGCCCTGGTCGACATTTCTGTTTTCGATAAAAGTATTTTAATATTATTGGGCATTTATGGGACAATGATACAATAGTAATATCTCATTAATACCAATTTGTTGATAATTAAAGAGTTTTACACTTTGAAACTAAATATATCGGGAAATAGGGAAATAAATAGGGAAATCCCAACATTTTTCACACTTGATTATTTATGAAAATATAAAAGATAGTTATATTATCACTTGACATCTCTTAAAATTCACTAAAATCTCTTAAAGTCCTTTACGATATCTTTTAATTTTTAAAATTTGTGAAAGCCTTAGAAAATCCTTAAATTCTTTGGAAATCCTTGTAAATTCCCTAGAATCACTTAAAATTTCTTAAAATCTCTTTAAATTCCTTAAAATCATTTGAAATCTTTTAAAAATCCTTTAAAATTCTTTAATATCATTTAAGATCCCTTCAAATACTTAAAAAAAATTGTTAATACTTAAAATAAATAATAATAAATAATTAATACCTCTTTTTTATAATAGGACTTTTATTTTCAGAAAATTAAAAAGTTTAATAATAACCAAATATTGTGAATAATGATTCCGCAGAATAGTTTTTTAATCCTGATGGGATATTGACCAGTTTTTCCTAGGTGGGGTATTTTTCTAGGGCATTTTTTGGGTAAACTGACAAGGCCCTGGCCAGTTTTCCTTAAGTAGGGCAATATAGCGTTACAAGCCTTGTGTGGGCCTTGCCAGTCAACCTGGTTAAATCCACATCAAAAGTAGGGAAAACTGACCAGGACCCTGTCAGAACCCCATCATAAAATCTGCACGGGAGTTTTAATCTCAAAATTCGATTTCTTACATTTTACTTTATAATAAATATTATTTTAGTATTGATTTAGGGGATTGATTTGTATCGAAATTATTGTTTAGACTTTAGATTGACTCGGATTAATTCGGGTAGGAATTTTTGTTTTGATTTCGAATTGACTCGAATTGATGTGGATGGGGGTTTTTTTTTTTTTTACTTCAGATTAGATCGGATACAGACTTCGGAATAATACAGATTCAGAAGGATATATTTTTTTATCCGAAACTTTCGCCAGGGATATGCAATTTCTAGTGCCTCTTTATTAAGTATATAGAGATCAATCCAGTCTTCAATTACACCTTCCATTTGAATAAAGCTATTTTTAAATCGATTTCACTAAACTATCATTTTCCTCATTCGATTCCAGATCGGATATGGTCGTGAGAAGCATCGGTAACTCTTTAATGGTTATTCTGCCCGACCTACTTGGCAAGAAAATTACCCACTGGTTCGACTTGGTGAGACCACTAATAGCATTCAAGTTCCACTCGGTAAGATGAGTTTTCCCAGGAGCTGGTCTTTATGAATAAAATTGTCTTCAAAGAGATTAATTCGATAGGAAAATGTTTTTAGATATTGAATAGAACAAACAACATATTCGAACTGGTTTCGGTTGAGCCAGTTTTGACCGAGAGACCATCAGATAGGACAAATAATCACATTATGAGCGATGAACAAGATTCAAATGATGATAAAACATTAAGATTAAAAGGTAATAAATAAGGGTGTTGGTTGCAAGAAATGTGTAGTCAAAAATTTAAAACATTTTAGGCTCTAATAGAAAGAAGAAATAGAATAATGAGAATGAGCGATTAATACATAAAATAATTGAATTTTAAGGTCAGATGATTTACATGGACAATTGGAAAATGATGATGTATCTCGGCACGCCAGTTATGCCTGATCTTAATGCTTTAATAGCTACTGGACTTTACATCAATGATCTCTCGATGCACGACTTTAGTAGGTAAAGATTATTTTATTTCTATATTATAGAGGACCACGCTCCTTAATTAATATATTCTTCAACTTTTTTTTTAATTTACCTTTCCTATGTACATATAATAACAGTTTCTATTTTCCTGATTCCAATGTGTTTGCTGGCTATAAACTATACCTAAATCAAATTCTATTTTTACCCTGCAATGGAGAAAAAGAAGATCTCTTCTGTTTTAACCGCATAAGAAGATGTTTGGTTTCATTTAATATTATGGGCATTTGTGGTCTATCCTGGTTTATTTAAATTCTATATAGGCATGTCCACGAAAAGTGTCATTTTCTCTCAAAAAAAAAAGTTACAAAATCAATCTTAAGGCACACTTTTCAAACTTTTTTCCTACATTCTACATACAAACTCATTTTTTAGGGTGGTGAATAACTTTTCGTATGTGCGAAGTTTGCACAAAATATTGAAACAAATAAGTCCATCAATTTAATTGAATTAATAATATTTTTGAAATGGAAGGTGAAATAGGATTGTTTTTCCTTCTTAAATGTTTGCGAAAAACTTTTCGCCTTTCAAATAAAAAAAAAACTTTTTTGTACTGTAGCTGGTTGACAAGATTCTCGTCCCGCCCGCTCGATGACGTAGACCGACAGTGATAGCTAGTGAGGGATAGCTATATGTGACGAGCGACAGTACTGCTCGTTACAGTACAAAGAATATTTTCAGACAAGTAATTCTACAGAAAAAAGTAATAATTTTCCATTATTTGCCTATTTTTTGTAATATTTCCAAATATTCTGAACTTTTGAAAAAAATTTCTAGACAAAAGTTATTCCTTTCAATAAAACGGAAATTTTTTGTATGATACATTTTTTTGTAGGCATTTAACTTTTGAAGAAAAATAATTTTTTTTACTTTTTTTAACTGTAATTTTTACATAATTCACATGATTTTTGAGGCACACAATTGGAGTGGACATTTTCGCTAAAAATTTGGAGTGGACATTTTAGCCTTAAATTGGGCATAACTTTTGCGCGCACTGCGATTTTAGTTTCATACGTGGTAAACTTCTTCGCCCCAACATACTGCTTAATTTCCGTGAGCATAGAAAAGTGTGCTGCAAGTATTCTTCGAGTAAAGTACGACGATGGAGTGGACATTTTTTCGACAAATTCAAAATTCTCGATATTTGAATGTGTGATACTTCTATAATTCAGAGAGCACACGTTTTTCCCTTATATGGTGTCTACTGGGCCTACTGGGCCACCAAAATATAGTAAAAAATCGAAAGATTTTTTACCTAGGTAGTAGATTTTGATATTTTCTTGCTGAGTTATAAATCAAAGTACAGTGTCAAATCAATGAAATTTCAATAGCCTATGTTCCACTGAAAGCATGATTTTTTTTAGAATTTTCAAACCTTGCTCGGAAAATCTGTGAGCATGCAAATCAATCAATTCTTAGGTGGTGATAAATATTACACAGGTATATTTTTGGGATTTTATTCACCGATTACATGTTATATCTTTTTATGAAGGTTTCTGTAAAATGACTGTAAACTTTTGTTTCTATTTCAGGGAGTTTGTTTGTAAATTTTTGTGCCGTTTAACTTGTATTTTAAGTTTAGATTTGCCTATAATATAACGGTGACAGAAAAATGACACTTTTCGTGGATATGCTCATATATGCATAATATATGTTACTATCTTATACTTTTCTTTTCAGTAATATGATTTAATTCTATAGGCAAAATTATATGCAAAATGAAAGACTTTATGTATTTTCTTAGAGATTTAATGTTGGCTGGAACTCAACAATCCGTAGAATTGAAATTGGCTTTGGATCAGGAGCAACTGAAGAGTAAAAAATTGGAAGAGTCGATGCGAAAACTGGATGAGGAAATGCGAAGAACGGATGAACTTTTGTATCAAATGATACCAAAACAAGTTGCAGATCGGTTAAGGAATGGCGAAAGTCCTATTGATACTTGTGAGGTGAGCTAAATATTTTAATATGTACAACGTGAATTCAAAAAATAAAATTATCCTAAAAAATAAGAACCACCCTATTGCCTACGACTTTAGAAGCTTATTTCTTATTTATTCATTTATTTATTTAATTTTTTCATTTGACTGTTTGTCCAGATGTTTGACAGTGTTTCAATACTCTTTTCTGACGTCGTTACCTTCACCGAAATATGCAGCCGGATAACACCAATGGAAGTAGTGTCGATGTTGAATGGCATGTACTCTCTTTTCGACACATTAACGGAACGAAATCGCGTCTACAAGGTATTCTTAGGTATCAAGAAAAATTGGTACATTCTTAAATAATTCTATACTGTATACTCACTTATTTAGAATAGAATTATTTTAAATAAATTATATTTAAAGAGATTGGATATGGATTGATATGGAGATTGAAAGAGTTAGATGGAAATGGATAAGAAATAGAAAGGGATGGAGAGAGAGAGAAATTTAAAGGAATAGGCGTGAATGCGGATTGAAATGGAGATAGAAAGAGATATAAATTGAGCTAGGCTAGAGATAGGTAGGGATATAAACGATATTTGTCTCTTTTTGTAATATCTTAGAGATTGAAAGAGATAGAAAGGGAGAGAATTTCTATCTCATCAGGGTAGTGCCGAATGTGCTACTTAGGTATCAGTCGCCATTGAGTATGAAGTTATGTATATAGCTCTTATGTATCGTGTCATATCTGTTACATATATTTTTAATACTTCAAAACCGCAAAAGAGTGTAGAAATATTTCAGTTTTAAATAAGACTTCCTACTTGACAAAAAAAAAAAGGTAAAAATTAAGTTATACACCTAATAATTTATCTTGTTATTCAGCAAAGATTTAATTACAGGTGGAGACAATCGGCGATGCATACATGGTGGTATCCGGAGCCCCGGTTAAAGAAGACGATCATGCTGATCGTGTTTGCGACATGGCTCTTGATATGGTCGAGGCGATAACTGATCTAAAAGATCGATCAACAGGTATGAATGGTAGTATTAAAAAACTGCTTAAAAATATTTTTTTTCACTTGGTTCATAAAATATATAATGATTTATGAAACTGAAGTTTTCAACGTTTACGTATGCGCTAAATGGTTCCATTCGATGTCAAAAGACACACAAAACAGTTTCAACCCCCTATACCGCACATAGGATCACCCCCAAATCATCCCCTAAGTACAAAGAAAATATTATTAGATCACCTGATTCGTGCCAACACAAAAAAAGTTTATTTTCCTTATATCAGATTTACATTTTTATTATATGAGAAATTATAGTTGAAAAATTAATTTTTGAAAAATACAATTGACCACAACTTTCTTATTTCTCAATGAAATGCATTAATCATATAGGTCAATCGATTCGTGTCGACATAAGGAATCTTTTTTCTTGTGACGTCTGCTTTTAATTTTAATTATTTTAGTCGAAAAATCAATTGCACTAAAATCAGAAAAGTAGGGGAGACCGCGGTAAATCTGACATTTTGAGTTTGCGAATTTTTCCTGAGTACACTATTATACATACAAAAATATCAAATATTGCTTTTTATTGGTTGAACTCTCTAGTTTGTGAAAAAAAATTTTTAGTGCCTTTTCTATCATATGGATTTTAGATAGAACATAAAATGTCTAACCATCTCTGGTGTCACGAATTACCTCGATACCGGGGTAAATCGTGACAGAGTATGGGGCAATTTGTGACACTGTTTTCAATCAACTGTATATAATGAACTGTAATATAAAATAAATCAAATACTGTACATAATGAGTTGTAATACTCAAATCTATTGTTTTATGAAACATCATAATGACTTTATTGATTTCATGAAGAACTCATAATATTAAGAAGTGTTTTAGTCATCATTAGAACCGTTACGGGCGACAACAGTTACATTTCTCCGGCATGTGTTATGTGTCATTTGTCGATTTGAATAACATCCATATAAGATTATAGTGCATACATTTTGTGTTCCACATATGTGCATAATCCCAACTGATGAATTCGTGGTAAAAACAAAAAATCGAAGATCTCAAAATTTTACTTTTACGACACGAAAACACTTTTCTGTCACTAAACCCGTGTCAAAGCATAGGCGCGTGTCAAACTTCGTAGCAACTTAGATAGCCACTTACGGTAATTTTTTCAGATTTTTCCTGGCACATGGATTGGGTATTGATTTCGTAACTTCGCTTCGCTCTCACTTCGCTCTCACTTACGCCTCCCTTCAATTTTTTTTTCTAAATCCACGATAGCTCCTTTTAATTTTGACATTTCAAAATATACCGATGACATTCGAAAACACGTGGCTAGACTTGTGGTTAGGTTCTGACTTATGTGAGTATAAAATACATTTGTGCAAAAGTATAAAGTACTATTAATAACGTACTATTAATTTTGTAAGAATTAATATTATTATAGGAGTTGATTTTGAGGATGAACCTTGGGGGTTAGGTGGATGAAACTATTTTGAGTTTCTTTGGACATTAAATGGAACTATTTAAAAGAATAATAAAATTTTAGGTCTCGAAGTTAGCTTGCTACGATTTTTTGGTACTTATAAGGGATAATTTTGGGGATGATCCTAGTGATGTAGGGGGTTGAAACTATTTGTGTGTTTTGACATCTAATGGAACCAGGCGCGTAGCCAGAAAAATTTTTCGGGGGGAGGGGGGTTTAACCCCCAAAACCCCCCATGGCTACACGTCTGAATGGAACCATTTAGCGTAATCAGATTTTAGGTCTCGTCCTTTTTACAAAAAAATAACTTTTCGTTGACGTAAACGTTGAAAATTTCCGTTTCATTAATTGTTTTTGAAAAATTTTCTCTTTTAGGTGAACATCTTCAAATAAGAATTGGGATTCATAGTGGCGCTGTTGTTGCTGGCATTGTCGGTCTGAAAATGCCTCGTTATTGCCTTTTCGGTGATTCAGTAAACACTGCTTCCAGAATGGAGGCTACAAGTGAAGCTATGCAAATTCACATCTCACAGTCTACTAAAGAACTTTTGTCTCCTTCCTACGGAGTTAAGGAACGTGGTGAAATACAAGTGAAGGGGAAAGGTATAAGGGAAAATCTTAAGATATTTTTGAGTCAATTAATTTCTAATTGAGCAGGCTGATTATAAAATTGTATTGTAAAATTTGATTTTGGAACAGCTGAAATTTTAGGAACGATGAAGACCTACTGGCTGGGAAAGAGAGAATCTAGATCCCTATTGACGAAAGGAATTTCGATCAAGCAACCTCCTCAGTGGCATAGTAGAGCTACTGAAAAACGTACGTCTGTTAGCGTCACGGAAATAGAAAAGAACTGCGTCGATGTGCCAACTAGTAGAAATTCCAGGATATCTTCCACACCTCAGGGATTTCCTGGATTGTTACCTGAAGAGAGGAGGATTTATTCCCCTATCACTTTTCAAGATGTTGCCCGGCGTTCAGTTGCCAATTCGCCTACAAAGAATAATGACATAAGAGGTGAAAAAAATTTCATTCACGGTATTGTCAACGCACTTCATTATAAACTCATTCGTAATTCTCAAATTGAAAGGAAAATCCCAAAAAGCAATTATCAAAAGATTTCTCCACAATCTTTGGTTCAGTAACAATGCTGGTGGTGATGGTTAAAAAAAAATTAAATTCCTTTGACTTATGGGGCCGCCCCCAAAATATTTTACATTTGGTGAAAAAAAATTAACAGATTTCGTATGGGATTTCGGGATTACGATGAGTTTCAAAAGATTTTAAGAGATTTACAAGAATTCTAAGAGATTATAAAAAATTTATAAATTTTCTGTATAAAAATATAATTTATTGTTACAGAAATACGGTCCAATTCTGTAGGTGCAGTTTCTATGAACTTCCGAAATCCAACTGACGTTTTCGGGTCCCTCTTAAGTGATACTGAAGAGCACTTTCGACTGCACAGGAATAGTCTTTCAGCACATGGTCATCAATCAGCTGGTGTTCATATGAAGCCGGAAGTTAAAGTAAACGCAGGGACCAGTTCTTCTTCGGAAGAATCAAGAGAAGGAGCACCTTCAGCAAAAACGATAATAGATCCTGGGAGTAATAATTGCTCTACTGTAGCTGAAAGTAAGACCAACAACTCACATCTTCTTGCTCGCCAGGATCAATGCTGTCCAGGTTTTGCTATGACGAAAAGTGGGAAAACACGCCATCAGAACAGCAATTGCACCATTACTTAAGAAATCATCAACCTCTTAAAAATCATAATCAAAATCTGCTGATGTTAGAAGGTTTGAAATTTTTCTTGGAATTACACTGGTCAACAAAATATGACCTATGTGGGGTTGGGATGAGACATATCATTTCCATGGTAGTTTTTTGTGCTGAATCCAAATCTGACCTACGTTTTTCTCCATCATGTCAAGTTTTTGAGATTTTTTGAGTTAAAAATTTTTTCAAAAAATCACAAATCGTGTGATAAAAGGGTGAAAAAATTTTTTTCACACAAAGCGAGACATGCTCTCGATGCGTTTTTTTAAAGTAGAATCCACTGGTTTTTTTATTTTTTCGATATCTCATACAGTTTTTGAGATAATTTAAAAAAACAAAAAAAAGCACGAAAAAAATGGTTTTACGAAAATCCTTATATTTAAGTGAATAAATTTTATTTTTTAGTCACTCTGGTGTCATTCTCTTCGTTTTTTGATGCAGAAAAAATTGCAAAAAAATTCACAGTTCCAGCTGTAACGGTTCGAAAGATACAAGGCAGAGAACTTGTCTCTTTCTAAAGAGTTGCCAATTTGACAGTTTACAAGTACTCGAGGCGAATCATTGTACTTTTTCTAATATCTCATTGCATTAATTTCTTTAATATTTTCAATAACAATAATAATAATAATAATAATAATACAATAATTTAAAAAATATATTTATAAGCTGCTACTACTCCCTAGAATCTTTTTCTTTTGCATGCTCAATGGTGATGAGCATTTGGTTCATCAGTCATGAGCCTCCAGCAGTAGTCTGCTAAAGCGTTCACACTCCGCTTACTTTGGTATCTTTTTTCGATTTCAGCGATGTCTTGATGAAGCCGTTCTCCGTGTTCATCACTGACTGCCCCTAAATTCTCTGGGAAGAAGTCCAAGTGCGAGTGAAGAATGTGAATCTTTATAGTGACATGTTCACTTTCAATTCCTTGAAGTTCTGCAGCATAGTGTTTATCAGGTTAAATAAAATGTTAAATTAAATGTTAGCTTAGTGAAGCTAAAATCAAGGATGGAGTTTTTCACGGATCCCAAATCCGACAATTAATTTTGGATTGTGATTTTGAAACAACCTTGACTGACCTTGAGAGAAAAACTTGGTTGTCAGTAAAAGCTGTCATAAATAATTTCTTGAGGAACACAAAATCCAGAAACTACAAACACCTGATAAATACTATGCTGCAGAACTTCAAGGAATTGGAAGTAAACATGTCACTAAAGATTCACATTCTTCACTCGCACTTGGACTTCTTCCCAGAGAATTTAGGGGCAGTCAGTGATGAACACGGGGAACTGTTTCATCAAGACATCCCTGAAATTGAAAAGAAATACCAAGGTAAGCGGAGTGTGAACGCTTTAGCAGACTACTGCTGGAGGTTCATGATTGATGAACCAAATGCTCATCACCGTCGAGCGTGCAAAAGAAAAAGTTTCTGCAATGAGATATTAGAAAAAGTACAATGATTCGCCTCGAGTACCTACTTGTAAACTGTCAAATTGGTAACTCTTTAGAAAGAGACAAGTTCTTTGCCTTGTATCTTTCGAACCGTTACAGCTGGAACTGTAAAATTTTTTGCAATTTTGTCTGCATGAAAAAACGAAGAGAATGACACGAGAGTGACTAAAAAATAAAATTTATTCACTTAAATATAAGGATTTTCGTAAAACCATTTTTTTCGTGTGTTTTTTTTTTTTTAATTATCTCAGAAACTATATAAGATATCGAAAAAACAAAAAAACAAGTGGATTCTGCGTTAAAAAACGCATCGAAAGCATGTCTCGCTTTGTGTGAAAAAAATTTGTTCACCCTTTTATCACATGATTTGTGATTTTTTGAAAACATTTTTAACTCAAAACATCTCAAAAACTTGACATGATGGAGAAAAACGGAGGTCAGATTTGGATTCAGCACAGGAAACTACCATGGAAATGATATGTCTCATCCCAACCCCACATAGGTCATATTTTGTTGACCAGTGTTATTAGCCTAAGCATCTTCGTAGATCCAGAAAAAAATTATTTGTTTGATCAAACAGGGGTTTTAGCTTGTGTGTGTGTGTGTATGTGTTGGGGTTACCAAAAATGTTTTGCAAAATTTAAAAAAATTTAGCCCCTGGAAAAATTTAATTGTTATCAGATTAACTTTGGTGACTACAATTCTGAGTATAGTAACTAGTCAATAATCTTTATAGTTTGATTCTTAAGGTTAATGAAATTTGAAATCATCCTGCGTGTAGAGTAACTCAAATCTTGTCAAACTGTTTGTAGGTTTTGGAATTGGGTTTTTGGAGGAAAAAAAGACAAATTGCTCTTCCTCAGATTTTGACAGTTTTTTTACAGCATTTAGTTTCAAATTCCATCAGTCTTAATTAGATGTTTGGTTGTTTCAATTTAAATTCGAGTAAAATGAAAATGTACGATCAAAAGTTCATTATCGTTTGATGTCAGTAACAGAAGTGGATGATATCTATTGATAGTATCGATTCGGAATAATTTACTGTGAGAGTCTGAATTGAATAGTAAAATACTTATAAGTGATGTGACAATTATTTTCAGTTTACAAAATCTATATTCGATTTATGCGTTAACAATAAATCTACACTATACCTGTTATAAGTTCGAAAGTCTACAAAAATGTTATATTTCTCAAGACAGATCTTTCAAATTATAAATTATAATTATATATTATTATAATCTAGCGAAAAAATGTTTCAACCAATTGGTTTTATTCAAATACTTATATATTTTAAAACGAGTACCACTACAGAGGGAAAAAGTATCTAATTATAATATTTGTTAAAAACTGAAGAAATTGAATTTTGAGAATATAGAATAATTTGGACTTAACACCCTTAAAAATAACAATGGAGAAAAATTGGTAAAGATTCACGGTTCAAACTCCAATGATTACGATATAATGATAACTGAAAATTCTGCACGATTTTCCATCTCATGTGCACACTTCACTATTCAATATCATATATTTTTTGAATTAACAATATAATGATTACCTTGTGCGGTAAATATAATTATTTTTCATATGGGTAAAATAAATAAGAAAATAGTCTCATGAGAGAATTTATCAGAGTATAACCCTGGCTAAAACTTCGATTAGAAAAATTGTATCCGAATGACTCCGAACCATTCCGATCCAGCCCGAAGACCGTATCCGAGCGAGTCCGAATAAATTCAAGTTAATCCAAACAAATTTTTCAATCCGAGATAATCCGAGATTTTAATCTGAATGAATCCGCAAAGCTCATCCGAAAAGACTCTGATTCGCTTGGGTACAGATTTTGGAATGAAACAGCTTCGCAGTAGACGGATAGAAATCTTTCTGCCTAAAACTGTCACCAGGAAAATAAAGTAATATACAAAATATATTTTTGCAATCGATTTCAGTTTGCTGCAAATATTAAATTCTATTTATTTACATCGATCTAAATTTTCCTACTACAATAGGTGCATCAATGACTGATATTTCAAATGTTCGATTTTAAATGTCTAAACACAAATTTTCTCCCTAGAATTAATATTTTATGGATGTACCTATCTCACATTGATCTCAAAGTTGTAGTTTTTATAATTACTTCTCATCAATCGTGATACTAACAACGATTGTGTGTTTCGATACGTATCAGAATCTCAAAATAATTCTATCAACGTGTGAAGTATCAACATTAAGATAAAAACTATAGAAATAGTAATTGTAAAGTAATTATTGTATTTTCATCGATTAAATTCGACGAATCAAAACCAGCGATTAATTTTATTTTAATTGCTTATCCTATAACCTATAGAATATTGATTTCCTAATTGTTGAAATATTCAACTTTACTTGCGTAAAAACTTCGCCATGGCCTCGATCGGGCCCAAACCTATCTAAATTGCGCACTGATCGGGCGCTGGATATAATTCTTGTTAAATTTTTTACATTTTCATCAGAGAAGGTATCCGATTTGTGTAAAATTTGACCCTCCCAGTTTTTGTCAAATGTCCACGTTTTGGGATCCCCTGAACCCGAAAAACATGTTTTTACGAATATGTTTGTCTGTCTGTGTGTGTGTCTGTAGATTTTTAGTTTGTGAGCACGATAACTTTCGAAAGTATTGACCGATTTGATTAGCCTTTGGTATACTCTTTTAGTGTCCTAAAATGAAGGTCAAGTTCGTTGATCAGCCATTTTGGATAAAAATTCAAAAAGTTGGAGCATTTTGAAAATTTTTAATACCACTTTTTTTCAATTTAAAAATTCTATGCACGGATATTCGTAGTACTCAAAATGTCGAACAATTTTTTCTAATGACTTTTTTCGATAAAAAAAATTGTAAGACTTATGACATTTTGAAAACTTAAATTTGAAGATAAATTTAAGAAACATAATATATTGGTCTTAAAAAGATCTACAAGTTCTCCTTTGGTCATTTTTTGATAGGATGAGTAGTTTTCCTTTTAATCGTGAAAAATACTTTAAAAAATTTGTATCAAATATCGAGCACGAAGCGCGAGTGCCCTGATGAATAGAGCCTTAAAAGTAAATTAGTTTTCTTTTACATTCAAAGGTGTAGTAATTCAAAAAAAAAATATATAGGCATATAGGCGCGCACAAGCGTCCCGAAAGACGCAAACGAGACGTATAAATATTTCGACGCGCGCAGCACGTAACTGTAAATATTTCAGAGCGCGAAGCGCGACGACCAAACCAGACCCAACCCCCCGCGGGCCGTAGGCGCGCTCATATTTGCGAGCGTAGCGAACCGTGTGCGATGAGAATATGCCCGCGAAGCGTGGAGATTTTTGTACTTACCATCGGCTCGTTTCCAGCTCGCCTTAAACTTTATTATGTTAAATAATATCCTCAATTTTAATTTGAAATTGAAAAACGTTTTTTTCATTTAATAACCATATCAAATTTGTTGTCACAGAGTACCTTGCAATTCAATACCGGTAATTTTCATCGATCGATAGTAATTAGTTACGGTTTCCGACACTAAAGGAGACATTTTAATGCTCTTAATATATTGTCTACGTGAAAAACATAGGGGACGTGATCCTTTAAATTAGCACTGAGTAGGCGGTCTCCAAATTATGTAGGTGTGTTAATAAACAATTTTTACATTCTCATCAGAGAAGGTATTAGATTTGTGTAAAATTTGACCCCCCTCGTTTTTGTCAAATGTCCACATTTTAGGACCCCCTGAACCCGAAAAACATGTTTTTACGAATGTGTCTGCTGTCTGACTCTGTGTGTGTGTGTGTGTGTGTGTGTGTGTGTGTGCCTGAAGATTTTTAGTTTGTGAGCACGATAACTTTCGACAAAATTGACCGATTTGATTAGCCTTTGGTATACTCTTTTAGTGTCCTAAAATGAAGGTCAAGTTCGTTGGCTAGCCATTTTGGATAAAAATTCAAACGTTGGAGCATTTTGAAAATTTTTGAAACCACTTTTTTTTAATTTACAAATTCTATGGACGGATGTTCGTAGTACTCAAAAAGTCGTACAATTTTTCCTAGTGACTTTTTTAGATAAAAAAAAAATTGAAAGACTTATAACATTTTGAAAATCCAAACTAGCTGTCAAGTTGTATCAACTTTTGTGCTCATTCAATGAGCATTTTGCTTCCTGTAAGCAAATATGATTTGCTTCTTCATAGAGGAAGCATTAAGTATTTAATTTGCTTTACATCAGCATTAAATTTTAATTATTTGAGAAGTTATATTCGAAAAACTCTTTTTCGAAAATTACAATAAAGCATAATTTTCTTATTTTTGAATGAAATTGATTAATCTTATAGGTCAATCGATTCGTCTGGACACAAGGAATCTTCATTTCCCTAACACCAGCTTTAAATTTTTATTATTTGAGAAATTATAGTTGAAAAATTGAATTTTTAAAAAATAATTTTTTATAACTTTCTTATTTCTCAATGAAATTCATTAATGATATAGGTCAATCGATTCATCTCGACACGAATATTTATTTTCCTTACGTCAGGTCAAAATTTTGATTATTTGAAAAGTTATAGTTAAAAATTAATTTTTGAAAATACAATTAACCATAACATCCTTATTTTTTAATGAAATGCATTAATCATATAGGTCAATCGATTCGTCTCGATGAAAGGAATCTTCATTTTCGTTACATCAACTTTATATTTTGAATATTTGAGAAGTTATAATGAAAAAATAAATTTTACGAAAATTATAAAAGTACACGAAACTTGTAAAATTTAATATTTTGGTAAACCCTTGTAAAAAAAATTCAACTTGGTAAATTGTGGAATAAATATGCCAAATTTCGTCAACTTATCTCTATACGCGTTCTAAAGATATTGCAGGATCGTTAAAAGCATGACATACATACACTCACACACACATACATACATCCGGACAATTTTTCTGGACATCATATTAGATATATTCCACTTAAAATATGTTCAAAAAAACGTTTTTTTTTAAACTGGATTTTTGTCACCACTACAAAGCTTCCTCTATGAGGAAGCAAAAAATGAAAGAAAACTTAAACTAGAAGCCAAACAACGCACGATATGAAAAAAATTCTAAAGATGAAAAATTTTTCTTTTTGAACGCCCTATAGGGTAGGAATAATAACTTTTTGAATTTCCTAAAAAAATCGAAAATTCAAATTTTGTGCCAAATAACGTGAGATACAGAGAAAATGATAAGAAACATAATTATTGGTCTTAGAAAGATCTACAAGTTCGCCTTTGGCCATTTTTCAATAGGATGAGTACTTTTCGTTTTAATCGTGGTTTTTAAATTTCTTTCTCATTATTTTTGATTGAATAAATAATTTGATAAAAAATAATATGACAATATCTTTGTATACCTAGTTATTTTTTACATTCGTATGAAAGAATTACATGTAATTAAAAAATTTGTATCAAATATTTTGTCTTAAGAAGATCTAGAAATTCTCCATTGACCATTTTTTGACAGGATCAGTTGTTTTCGTTTTAATCATGAAAAATATTGTTAAACAAAGCCGAGTGCGAAGCGCGAGTGCCCTGATGAGAATGTGCTCCTTAAGGTCGATAGAACTTTAAGTGAATTAGTTTTTTTTTTAATTATTACTAGGTATTTGTTTAGAGGATTATTTATTAACATTGGTTGATTATTTTTTAATTGTTTAAATATATAAATATATAATTTTCATTAGTGGACAAAATGACGGACTTTAGGTCCGAAAATTAGATAATAATTAATGTAATTAATTTATTCATTCAATTCATCATTTCATTTAATCACATTTTCAATGATAAGTCATATGGCGGAGTCAAAATGACAGTGTGGGATCTCGTACTAGAATGTAATAAGTATGAACGTCGCGTCGAAGCACGGAGAAAAATGGAAGTCAGCGGTTTTGTAACAATTGCACAAATTCTTTACACAGAACTTTTATTATAAGACAGAGTCCAAACATACGGTAATCATTCCTAAAAGGATCAGTAATCTCTCCATATATTGATCTTTCCTGTACACAAAATATTTATTGAAGGAATAAATAGAATTCTTTACTTAAGATTATAATAAAGGGAAATGTTTTCAATTTGTACTTAAACTTTTAAGGCTACTTTAAACGGTACTCATAAAACTTATAAGTATATATTCAAGATTTAGCATCATTTAAAAAAGAAACTGCAATAGCAACAGAATATGCTGTAACGTAAAGCATTCGATGTAAAGTTGTCTTTTCAAAGGGGCAAGTAGCACTCGGTCCTGGAAAGTTTAGTAATGTGTCCGAGACTCGAATATAGAGGCTACTGCAGAACATCTGCAGAAGACATCAATCCTTGAACCGAGGGCAGAGCCGAGTGTATCCGACGTGTTTCGATTGCCGAACAACGGATTTGGACAGTCATATGGACGTTTTCATTCCCCACTATCATAATGTCTTGTAGGTAGATGGAACATCGCCCGACTGCTGCCCCGATGACCCGTGTTCGATTCCCGCCAGCTTCGTTTTCTTCTAACCTGATTTTTCTGTTTCAGCTTATAATATAATCCTATGTTTTCGCAGAATATACACATGTAATTTCCAATGTTGTCAATTCTTAATTTAAATACATATGAAATTATACTAAGTGCATAATAATAGTGTACATATTCGGTTTCGAGTTCGAATGTTTCTTTTTTTTCTGTATACTGTATAGTATAGGAAGAGGTACTAAACTGTCCCTGTACTCATTCTAGGAGCGCATAGTAGGGCTGGGGAAAGAATCGATAAGTATCGATACGGATCGATACATTTAATGCTTGTCGATTTTCGATGCTTTTTTATGTTATCGATAAAAAATCGATAAAAAATAAAATTCTTTTGTAAGCATCCATTTTGCAAATGGATGCTGAAAACTAAGTCTGTAAACCTCTTTGTTTGTCTCTCGTCATTCATTTTTTGCCGTTCTGTGTTAAAAACGTTTCCAAGCACCTAATGTGATTCAATGTGATTCAAAGTCAATAATTATTTTAAGTTCTACTGTGATAAAAGTAATTTGAAGTTCTATTAATAAAAAATAATTTCTATATTTTCTTGACTATAATTATTTCAATTTTCTTGGTATTTTACTATTTTGAATCCTCAAGTGAAATTTATTCATTTCACACGCTTTTCCGCAAGAGGGGGGAATTATCGATTTTTTATCGATACGTATCGATAATTTTCCAAAATTCTCGATAACGTATCGATACCTTTTCTTATCGATTTTACCCAGCCCTAGCGCATAGCTCCCTCTGTTTTCCACTTGGCAATTATAGCTGGTAAGTCAGATACGTGGTTTAGGTGGCATCTGTATTCTTTTTCGAAGTTTTAAGACCTAATACTTTCTGCAAAACAATCACTTAAAATATTTGACAACTGCATTTCCCATTATTCGGATAGGGCTGACACTATAGGTTTACGGACGTTTTTTAGATACCTATCTCTACAGCACCCGTCAAATTTACGGGTGAATGAAAATACGCACTTTCTTTAAAAAACCGATTTATTCAAGTTACCCAGGAAAAAAGAAACGATTGAACGACTACTTTAGTCAATCGGATTTTTTAAGAATGCGGATTCAACAGTCGTCTTTCTGAATTGGAATGATGTATTTCAATCGATCTCCAAAATTTAAATGGTTTTATCAGAAAATTCCGATTGAACAGAAACATTTTCATTCTTTTTAGGCATTTTTCAATCGGATCGAAATTTTTAAGATTATGTTGCCATATTTCACACTAAATTTTTAATTTTTTAAACCATTGACTAATTAAATAAAGCTATGTACTGGAAAATCGGAATTCAACATAGATTCCGATTTCAAGAATATAAAAGATAAATAAGTAGGGTTTGTAATTATAAAGTAAATAAGTCTTTAAATAAACTCTTTGCTAAATTTTTAATCGGAAATTTCCTATTAATATAAGAATGCGGATTCACGAAAGCCTCAGACCGATTCAAATTTTCTAATCGGTTTTTTGTTCCTGGGTAACTCAAAATTGCACAATATTTGGCATCACGTTTAAATAAAGTATCAAGAAATAAAAAGTCCTTTAAAAATATCATGGACCCGTCAAATTGACGGGTCCCGTAAACCTAGTGTTAATTATATAGCATCGATAAAGGTTGGTAAGAAGACTAAGAAGCGAGTGCAAGCGTCCTGAAGGCGGGTGCAAATGCGCGACATGTGATGCGAATCAATGAGAATATGCTCGCGAAGCTAGTTTTTTTACATTCTCATCAGAGAAGGTATTAGATGATTTTTTTGTACATATTTGTTAAGGGGCGCCATATTCGAGCCACTCTTTTCCGATTTTTAAAACCTCTTTTCTTGGAAAATCTTTATTGTTATATGTTGTTATACATCTAATGAAGATGTATAACAACATATTGGAATTAGGTTATATATGGGAATAAAACAAAGGATAGGTATACCTTTTAATCTAATGAACTTGTGCTTTCTTTATTCAAAGAGCACTTCGGAATAAGGCACGTCTTTCTTGTATCGAAATCTGATCAAGACTAACTTATGATTACTCATTTACACCAACACGTACCCTTTGTGACAAAGACTAGGCCTGTGCAAGCCTGCTCGACAATCATATAAACAAATTCCGTCACTTGGCCACACACACACACTTACTGTTCTTAGAATATAACGATTACTTTTTGATGTATATACAATAATTCTAAGAATTAAACCAACACAACAAATCAAAAGGTATAAAAGGTATTCTTCTTTCCGCTTATATAAGAGCTTAATATACTTAAACGAAAGGATTCTTGTAGAGGATATTTTTAACGAGATATTTTTAGAGTTCAACAGCCTTTAATAGATTATTATTAATTCAAAAGCACATCTTCTAACTATTATCTGTTGTTATATATTATCTTATCTGTTATACATATATCTATCGTCTATTCCTTCTATTGTTTACAAATCTCACCAAGGATCTTTAAAGAAAAGTAAGTTCTTTACGTAAAGGCATGACGAGCTCTCTGAGCCGTCATATTCTGCCGTACAATCTAAAAAGATACATAAGTGACATTTTTATGAAAAATGAGTTTTTGGTAACACTGGATTCGTAAAAGAAAGCTGAATCTATCTAGAGAAGTAAAAATTATTAATTATTAATATTTATTGCAAAAAACGATTGTTTAAAAATGAGAAAAGTCGAAAAAGTTGAAAAATACAACAGAAAAAGAACACAAAGTACTTTACGTGTCCGAAAATTTGATCAGAGCTTCCTAATACGTCATCATCAAACAAATGTAAAAGATCCGAAAGCACTGTTTGACTTTTTTGCGTTGTAAAAGTGACCGAGTGCGGAGCGCATTTACAACAGAAAAGAAGCACTTGCCTTTGCGTATGTTCTTGCGTTGTAAAATATAGCTCGAGAACTGATCCGAAATCCAATGGAAATAAGTCCCGGCTATTTACGGTACTCTTCGGACATGTTCGGTTTGGAATTTGGGACGAAAGGAGTGCGGGAAATTTATGTGAAAAATATTTAGTTATATACTTTGTTATTCCTACTTTATTGTATTAGAATAGTCAACAATGTGCAAGAAACTTTTTTGTAAAACATTTTAAAAAACTGTCAATGAACTGTTCAGTAGACATATTAAGACGACATAACACAGAAGTTAATGTTTGGAGAGAGCATTTGATCAAAAGATAATTTTTGTCATAGAAAAATGTTTTCTTTTTTTTAAACACAAATTTTTAACATAATTAGTTTACTTACATCAGATTTACTCTTATATTTTATATTACTCTACCTAATTAGTTATTTTATTTAATTTCAGCATGTTTATTTTCATTAAAAAGAATATTTTATTACTAAAAATTAATTTTTTTAGCACTATATTGATTACAATATTATTAACAATAGAAAATTGCAAATACTATTTCATGCGAAGTTCAGAATATTTGGAATAAGCATACCGATATATTATATATGAGATTTAGAAAGACCAGCCCCCACCACTCCACATAGTGTCCCTTATGTATCTTTTTCTGTTAGATTTCGAGGCTACTCTCGAGCTATACGATAAAGGCGCTGGCCGCAAGTGACTTTGCGTTCCTTTTACGTTGTCTTTTCGATTTTTTGCGTCTTTCAAAAACACGCAAGTCTATTTTCTCATAGAAATTGTTTAAAAAATTAATTTTTGACTGCAAAATATGAAAGAGCACATTTTTTTTACCTTAATAGTGTATTTAAACTATTCAAAATTTTATTCCATATTAGCGTTCTTTGGGCTAACAGTTATTCTCGATTTTCTCAGTTCCAGTGAAATTGGATTTATGTATCTTTTTAGATTGTACGGCAGTATTATATTATATTATATATTTATTTCTTAATTTATTGCCCACATTTCAATACAAAGTGTCCCATTTTCAAAATGGGTTGCAATTAATCAATTACTAGTATCCTTGTAGGATTTCTCTACTAAAAATAGTTTGCCTTAAATCCTTAAGATATAAACGGAAACAATTAGTTCTGAGAGAATATAGGGTGAAAATCCCTTTCAATATGAAATGCATTCCGGTGTAGCAATAAACAATATTAGGAGGGAATAAAATGTCGAGGCTATGAGGCTATGGATTGGTGTGATTTTGGAAACTTGTTTCAGCTACGACACAAGGAAAAGACGTTGTCTACAAATATGTGTGTATGTGTACATAGTATACGACGATGGCTATCTCCTAGTTCATCAGCTTAACAGCAGATTATGTGCTTTCCAAGATGATTCTTCCCATACGGAACATTGTGCACAATGGCATTAGGTGTCTCAGGAACTAAACATTTTTCAAGATAAAGATAAAGGCACACATATTGTTCCGCTATCATCCGCCTACGACTTGACAAGGCGAGAAAATATGGCACGACTGAAATAAAGTGTCAACTGAGGTTTCAAGTGGAAAACAATCTAGGATCAGTGCAGACTGATGCAAACCTGAAGGCGCTGATTTTTATTTTGAAAGTAAAAAATTATAATTAAAATGGACAGAAAGGTACATGGTAAATTCGAATCACGTGATTTAAATATATTTAAATACAGGAGTTCAATCGAGCCTTTAAATAATCTAATTCACAATTTTTGTCATATCAAATGTATATTTGATGAAATATATATTTGCAGCTATAGTTGTCCTTTTCTTTTGCAACTAATTATTTTAAAGCTTCTTTTATATAAATTAGATTCATGATTTTTCAGAATTTTGCTTCCTCATAGAGGAAGCTTTGTAATCGTTACATTTTCCAATATTTTTAAAATGGTTTAATTAAACTTTCCTCACGTGATAAATGTCTAATACAACATTCTAATCAATTGTCCGGATGTGTGTGTGTGTGTGTGTATGTGTGTGTGTGTCGACGTTTTTTGTCGCCCTATTATCTTAAAGACAGTTGTAGATAATTTGATGAAATTTGTAGGGTATATTGGCTCCACCTATATCTCAAAACGTGCCAAAGGATTTTTCAAAATATTGAATTTAAAAATTTTTCTGTAGATTTTGAATTTTTGTAAAATTGATTTTTCGACTATAACTTTTCAAATAATGAAAATTCAAAGCTTATGTAAAGAAAAGAAAGATTCCTTTCGTCGAGACGAATCGATTGACCTGTATGATTAATGAATTTTATTGAATATTAAGGAAGTTATGCTTTTATTTGTGATTTTGAAAATTTTTAATTTTTCATATAATAGTTCAAATAAAAACACTAATCCTACAGGTCAATCGATTCGTCTCGACGCACGGAATCTATGAATGATGAGGTCGAAAGATTCTTTCTTTCGAGAAAAAAGAATTATATATATCTTTTAATATTTAAGAAAATCGTTAATGCTTCCTCTATGAGGAAGCAAATTCATTTGCAACTTCATCTAAATGAGGAAGCAAAGTGCTCAAAAAATGAGCACAAAAAATTTAAATATAGTTAAATGGAACACCCGAGATCGGATTCACAGCTAGTTTAAAATGATTTTCATCTATAAGCAATAGCCCAGTGGGCAAAAAGACATTTTCATCCTGAAGACGTCCTAAAGACGTCCTTAGGACGTCCATGTCAGTCCAAATGATGTCCAAAAGACGACTAATGTCCTAAAGACGTCTTTTGGACGTGAGACGTCATTAGGACATCGATCGGACTGACATGGACATCCTAAGGACATCTTTAGGACGTCCTCAGGATGACAATGTCTTTTTGCCCACTGGGAGTAAGCTGAATAAAATTTAATAGTATATTGTGCAACAAGTGCGGAAAGTAGATGAGCCGGTGGCAAGTACAGTAAACTTCGCAAGAGTTATGACTGTCTACTTTCCGTACCTGTTTCCAGTTTTTGACACGTTACTGTCTGAAAGTAACGCGTTACCGTTACCGTTACTTAAAAAAAAATCACGCGCGTTACCGTTACTGAATAAAAGTAACGCGTTACCTTTACGTTACTTTTTTTTATTATATTTTTAATACATTACTTTAATGCCCCGTAATTGAGCGACCCTAAAGAAATTATTGTTTCGCGTGTTTATTTAATTAACGATTGAAATATATTCGCGAGACCACACTTTCCCTTTAACCCTCGTAGCAGAGCGACCTTAAAAGAGTTACCGTCTTCGCGTATTTTAACCAAACGGGTAAGAACTCCGAGCAACTTTAGTTTAGTTGTTAATTTTGAGAGCTATGTACTAAGTTTTAGCTAAACTTAGGTCCGCGATCTCTTCCTGAGGACTGCGAAGAGCACTTCGTTGCTTCCACCTTGGAGGTGCGAAGTACTGTCTGGAGTAGGAAATTTTGATGATTAAGTAAATTTTGATTGGTCGATATAAAATCGGACGATCGGTCGGTGAATAAGGATTGCATGGAAATGAATACGGACGTTGAACCGAGATTGCAAATATTGTTAATATTACTGACTTATTGAATTCTTCCTCGACGCGATTTATTGCTAGGAGTCATTGCCCGTATTAATTGGATGGTATTTCTTAATTTTTAATTTCGCATATTTGTCGTTTTGGTTGTTTCGAAAATGAATGTAGTAAGGTAATGCGGAAGACGGTAACGAGATCACGATGGACAGAGGGCATTGACGTTATATTAGAACATATGCTTCTCATATTTGATGGAGACTATCTTCCTTCTTTCTTTATCGTTCTTTCATTCTCATTCATTCTTTTTTAAAAGTTCGTTGACTTAAAAATTATAAGTTTTATCATTAAGCTAAATTCTCTTCATCGCGCTCCCCTATACCTTGAGTCTCTAGTGCATTGAAATTCTAAATTTATAATGCTCTAGTTACGAGCCAAAGTTAATTTTCTGAAATTATTTGAATAATTATAGGGGCTCTTAACACATATATGGGTGATTGTAAGATTGTGGACAAACTTGAGGTCCCAGTACTCTACGATTTATAATGAGCTTTTTTTGATTTTTTAAATTCATTTAATAAATACTTATTATCATTGTGAACAACAATCTGAAAACAATTTTTTAATTTTTATTCTCATTTTATTTAATTTGATAAAAAATACCTCAAAAGTCACTCTTTTCCGGTTTATACACTGTCCCAACCTCAATCTGTGTGCGGATAAAACTATTTTATTCATTTATTTCCAAAGAAAACTAAAAAATGCCTATTGTATTATGTTTATGAATTCCGAAGGTACAAATATCTAATTTAAAAAATTTTTTCGACGCCAAATAAATAGTTTTGCATAAATTTTAAAGTCGGTCCCACGATTTTGACATAAATAGTTTTCATTGGTGTACACCCTTTTTTTGGAAAAAGTATTATAATTAAAGATAAATTGTAAACACAGAAATATTAAGCCTGACGATACGAACAAGATTCTATAAGATAAAATGTATAATGATCATAAATTTTTCTTTTAATCCGATATTAAAACTGGAAAGTGCACTTGGACAACAAAATTTTCATTGGTGTACACCTCCTAAAAAATGTGTTTTCGATTTTAAAAAAATATAAAAACCATTGTATCACATACTTGGAGATTACACCTTTCAGAACCAAACGTTTTTTTAACATTAAAATATTTATATTTTCCGTAAACATTAAAACAGTAGGATTGGTGTAACGTAGAAAAATTCATTGGTGTAACACACCTTCATCAAATACTAGCTGCGCATGTGCAAAAAAAATATATATATATACCAATTTGAATCTCGCGCCAATATGGCCATGCAAAACCACTTGAAAAACTGAGCGACTTTTAACAGTTGCTCAACAATCACGGTGGTTTTTATGCTCTCGTATTTGCATTTGGTTTCACCCCCGTGGTTGCGACAGTTGATAGCAATGCGTTAGTGACATCAGAATGAACGCGCATCGACGATACGTACGAACGGAACGTACGAACTATGAAGCTTAGGCAAAGCTTAGGAAACATTGTGGAACCACCTTTAGGCTCGATATTTATATCACTCGAATTCGTGATTTTTTCCAAGTACAGAGAACACGTAGTTTCTCTCCGTGTATGGAAAGCATTGTACTTCACACGTCGCGAAAATAGGCAAAATTGTCGGGCGAGTGTGAGGTCACACGAGTTGATAATTGCCTATTTCGCGACTTGTAAAGTAAACAGCTATTATACACTCAACTCTCGACTGTTGGACATTCGCCTATTGGACAATTTTCACGCTTGGCTGATTCTGCGTCCCCCCCCGAGCGTCCCTTGACAGCCAACACTGAAGTGCCGGCGTTCGAAGTGACCTCGAAGTCAGTGCCGTACTGCGTAGCCTGCGTAGTATAGAAATGAACGAATCTTGAGCACGGGTTTAGAGTCTACATGTATACGGTCCTGAGTGTTGACATAAGAGTGCTCCAAGAAGTATTATAAGGAGGCCACGAAGGAATAGTAAGGAGTAGTATCTCTGGGAGTGGGGGTAGGACAAATCCATCTCCAAGAATTGTGCCGGGTTCGCTAAAGGCCTGAGCACAATCATGTACTTGTTCTGTGTCCTTGTCCTAAGCGCGTTTAGGACATAGGTTTTATTGTGCGTTACCGTATACTAACCTATCTCATAAGTTCGTAACCTATGTCCTAATCCTGATATCTGACATTTATAATCCTGGTCCGACATTTATAATTAAAGCGACTCATAATAACCTTAAAAAAATCGCCGCCAACCGCCCGCAATAACACAGCCTCGACCACCATCAAAAGTCAAAACCCAAAACGATTTTGTAGAAGAACTTATAGGTTATGTGCTCCTTTAACATACTTTAGGTTTGGATTCTTGGACTATTCTACTAGACAGAGATGACGCTACGATGAAAAAGGACAGAACGATCTTTAGGACAAGGACATAGGACAAGTACATGATTGTGCTCAGGCCTTAAGAAATAATGAACGTTTTCTACTATTTTGTCATGCGCGTTGATGTTTTCGTGTCACGTGATATTCCCCCTCTATGCTATATATTTTGAATATACCAAACATAACCTCAAAATGCATTAAGAGGGGGAAAATCACGTGACGCGAAAACATCAATGCGCATGACAAAATTGTAGAAAACGTTCATCATTTCTTAGCGAGCCCGGCACAATTCTTGGAGGTGTTGTTGTCACACCTCTAGCGGCCAAATACATAGGGAGATACTTATACTCCTTACTATTACTTCGTGAAGGAGACATATCTAGCTGGGAACCCGACTTTGATTAATCGTGGGTTTTCGGAATAATTCGGCAAGTTCCACAGTAAAATAATTTACCTTAGTGTTACTTTAGCGCCTCTACTGGACGGAATGTAACATATTTTCATAACCTTAAATTTTTGTTTTGACGTTTCCATGGCAACAGTATAGTGTTGCCATGGAAACGAGAGGCCAAACGACGCAAACACTGATCTCTATAATACACTGGATAGTGGACTGCTGTGGCCAACTCGCCGCTAATGTGGCACCAATTGAATGTAGCGGCGGCCATCTTTACTGAGGAATTTTGTGCGTTATTGGCGGCAATTTTCAAATGATGTTGATACATAATTCGTGTAATGAAAGTAAATGTTTGGAGAAAAAAATAGTAATATCAAAATTATGCCCGCAAAACTCAAAAATGCAAGAATAATGTGCAATCATCTAAAATATAAACATTCAATTGACAAAAAGTAGGATAAGAAGGACTTTAAGGTATAGGAAGAATGATTTTCTGTCGATTTTATTGTGTATTGCAATAAATGTGAATACAGTGATGTAAATAATAAAATGTAGTCTTGAAAATTTTATTTCACAAAATTTATTGGAGTAGAATGTATATAAGGCATGAATAATAAGCGTTTGAATAATTCTTACAGTTGAAACGCTGAAAATTTTATCTTGTGAATATTAGAACTTCACCAAATTAAATTCATTACGAAGACATTTTATGTACACATACCTTCATTACCTATGTTCAATTGTATGTTGATAGTAATATTATCACAATATTAATAATATTTCTGTTAATATTATCATTACTGTCAATAAAATTATAGTGGTATAAATTTGGGATATTTATTCCACTATTTACCTAGTTGAATTTTTTTACAATGGTTTATCCAAATATTTAATTTTACAAGTTTCGTGTACTTTTATAATTTTCGTAAAGTTCATTTTTTCACTATAACTTCTCAAATATTCAAAATTTAAAGTTGATGTAAGGAAAAAGAAGATTCCTTTCATCGAGAAGAATCGATTGACCTATATGATTAATGCATTTCATTAAAAAATAAGGATGTTATGGTTAATTGTATTTTCAAAAATAAATTTTCAACTATAACTTTTCAAATAATCAAAATTTTGACCTGACGTAAGGAAAATAAATATTCTGTGTGTCGAGATGAATCGATTGACCTATATGATTAATGCATTTCATTGAGAAATAAGAAAGTTATGGTTAATTGTGCTTTTCAAAAATTAATTTCAAAAAATTAATTTCAAAAATTAACAATCTGAAACTACTAATAGAGGGTTATAATTACGAACATATAACATAACCTACAAGCATATACAGTATTTCTTTGAGTACTTACATGTGTAAAGATCTCAATCCTTCTTGTGATTCCTCACCACAATACGCACATCTCACAACCATGTTTTTACTTTATAAAAATACTAACTATAAATAAAAATCACAATTTTGCCTTCGAACAGAAATGTCAGAAACACGCATGTACATTCCACTTCGGATAAATATATCTACTTTCATTACACGAATTATGTATCAACATCATTTGAAAATTGCCGCGAATAACGCACAAAATTCCTCAGTAAAGATGGCCGCCCCTACATTCAATTGGTGCCATTTTCAGATCTACAGATCCACTATATCCAGTGTATTATAGAGATCAGTGGACGCAAACGACAGGCTCCTAACCTCACTCTGTGCATGAGCTTCTATTTTTAATGCATAGTGCAGCCACAGAGGCGCTGTTGTAGAAGTAAGATCAATTCTTCTACTTGACGACTGATCGAATTATTCATAAAACGTGAGACATTTTCAATGGCTTTGATATAATGTCTCCTTATACTGCTCCTAGGAGTGCTCGCTCGTTCCATTTTAATCGCTCCCGCTTTTGTTAGACAATTACCCCAGCGAATGTCCAACAAGCGAGAGTTAAGTGTATGTAAAATTGATTTATAAATGTCAATTTTACTTGTAGCGGGTAAATTCTTCTCTTTCAAACTATAATAATGAATTACTTCAATTGTGTATTTTTCATAAAACGTTTCCTGTATCTTTTCTTGTAGAGCAGATTTTAATGCTTTCAATTTCAAGCGAACTTGTGACATTGTATTTCGATAAAGAGTTAGGTTTTACGTAACATTTTATTGCCTGGGTATTCCACATACCCTTTAATCATATTTTATATGGATACTTGCGAGTTACTTATCTCGTTAAGAAGACGACCTATAGTCACTTTTGTTTGCATCTCAAATGACGAATATGTGTTTCTGATTTGTTTACGTATCACAAAATGTTGTCTTCGTTTCAAAAAGACGTAAAATGGGGATCTCACATACATTGTTTTTGCAAACCTTATTGATCGATCGCTTCTGAATAAATTGAAGTTAGAAGGAAAAGAAAATAATCGTGCGCGTAGCGCTTGTGTTGGTTTGCTAGCTAGTTTAAAATTTTATACGATGTGTGCGGGGGATATCTGAATCATAAAACCAATTGAGTTAGAAATTAAAGCATAATGTTAAAACTGCGAAATTGAAGTAATCCATCATACTCTACTAAACTAGAATTATTTTTTTCAGGATTTGTAAACATTGCGCAGGAAAGCTATGTGAGCATATATAAGGCATTCAACTCGTAGCTGGTGACAAATATAAGATTTCACAGGTATATTTTTGGGATTTGGTCTAACTATTATATGTTATATCTTTTCATGAGAGTTTCTTTGATGACTAATTTCTTGTTCCTATTTTAGGAAATATGTCTGTAACTTTTCATGCAATTGAATTTGTATTTTAAGTGTATAGGCGATTTACCTATAAAATTTTTATGCAAAACTTTTGGTCAAAAATTTACAACAAAAATAAATAGGTAGATTTTAATTTAATTTTCGAGAATTTGAATTTTTTGGAATTTTTTCTAGTTGTGTTTTCGTTATTTTTTCTCATTTGGAGTAATCAAATTGTGGAAATTTATCGTTTGTTCTTGAATTCAATATGTTTTATTAAACGAAGAATATTCATATAGGGGAAGCCGGGGCAAAGCGGTATACCTAACGTTATCATCAATTTTTCACTAAAAAAAATTTTTTTTCGCACAATCGAGTTAGTGGCTTATTAATTTAATATATAATACAGCTTTTATGGGTATTTAACTTTGAAATTTTTTAAGGCATATAGACGATTATTGCTATTGTAAAAAAAAGTGCAAAATCATACCGATTTGCCTCAGAGGCGGGGCAAAGCGGTATGGACAGTAAAATTCATTTAATATGTTTTTTAACTCAGGAATTTATTTACTTATTTATAAGTATTACAAAAAAGTATAAAGAACATTTTAAACGTTATCTCCCAGCACATCCTCAAAGTATCTAAGATTTTTGTTCTTGCTCGCGCGTGGGATGGGTTTTCTCGAAACGGTACTTATTGAATCAATGATGGTTTTTTTAGCTGTCTGATTTTTTTTCGGCTTGTCCTGACTTTTTTTACTGCTCAATTTGTCTTTTCTCAAATTTTCGGCGTTCAGATTGACTGACTACATTGGTTGGTTTGCTTTGCCCCACCCGCTTTGCCCCCAGGTCCCGTCTGAACATTAAAACGCGTAAAAAAAAGGTAAGCAACAAAAACACTTAATTGGATATGCAAATAAAAGGTAATGGTGCAGGCTACAATGTGATACTACAGTGATTTGATTAATAATTAATTAAACCATAACTTACTTGCATTGAAAAATCAAGAAATTAGTAAGGACGCTCTCTCTAAGGACGTGGACCTCGCGTTATTCGAGAACAAACAATGGAAATCACACTATAGTCCGGAAATAATATAAGCTCTACTAAAGAACATATTTCTGAAAATATCGATTAATTGAGGTCAAATGCCGCTTTAAAAAATCTTCTATATTGCTTTGTCCCGTATACCACTTTGCCCCGGCTTTCCTTATATGTACCATATAAATGGAATATGACCCCCCCTCCACAGAGGAGTATTGCATGAAAGTTATGCTTGTAAATTTCAAAGAATGGGAGTATGACACCAAGCTAAATAATATTTCATATTTCAAATATGATACATATAAATTGTCAATCACTTTTCAAATTTATTACTTTTTTATACAAACGGGAATTTTTCTCATATATTTTTGAATGACCTAATTCGACAAGAAGAACACAATTCGAACAAATATGTTTATTTTTAAATTTCTGACTTCAATTAGTAAATACAGAGATTCAATTTTTCAATCTTTTTTGTTCTATTGAAAAAAATACAGAAATAGACTAAAATAAAAAAGGATAAGATATTGAAAGAAATATGGATTGACTTTTTTACTTCTCAGAATATCCCGAATCTGTATTCTGAACCTTTTTTATTTTATTCTATGACGTAAACTCTTCGAGAAAGTTATTTATTTCTAACCAATTTCATTATCCAGATTTGCGGTAGTAAATCGCCATATTGAGTTGATATAAAAATAGCTAACGCGTGTGAATATATTTACTCGAAAAATTTCGAATATATATATGTTTGAAATTTGAAAAACATTATTTACAATCACAATTTTCATTTAATTTACAATCAATTCAAAACAGTATATTTAAAATTATATTATATTGTTTTATAGAATAACTTTTGGACAAATGGGGGAGGATGATTTTAATATAATAAAGAAATTGGTGTTGTTCACAAAATTAGTGAAATTAAATATTTTGTTAAATCCTTGTAAAAAATTCAACTTGGTATGACGTATGTAATGAAATAATCATGCCAAATTTCATTAATTTATCTGTACATGTTTTCCAGATATTCGAAAATCGTTAAAAAGCGTGATACACAAAATTTGGATAAAGTTCTTGATCTTTCGAAAACATAGATACCTACATGCATTAATCAGGCTTCAATTTCAGTCCTATTAGAAACCTTTATCATTTCCGGTTTTCTTGATACAAGGTTTCAGGAACTCCTATCAATTGATGATAAACAAATAAATTATTTTATTATACGTAATGTTATTTGTTAAGTCTCGTAAATAATGGAGATTACGTAGGTCGGTAGCTGAGAAATAACTGTATCTTAATAATGTTGAGGTATCGTGTTTTCCGCTTGGCCAATCATAAGTTAGGTAAGAACATCCAGTGTTGGTAAGCGGGTGCAAGAAAGAGACGCGGATGCTGCGCAAGGGTGTATATATAAGGGTGTCATCTCCAACCCCGGACACTCATTTCACCATCAAGCTACTATTACATTAAGAACAACCTTCACGAGCCAGTAACAAGTTAGTCCATACGATATGGTAAGCTACGATAAAATGTTTTAACAACTTTTCCCATCTTTCAAATTACATTCTTGCATATTCAAATTTGAAAATTAAAATTACAACTATTCAATTTCACATTTAAACATACTTTTGATACTTCTGTATTGATATCTGAAAATATTTTACGATTTTTCAAATTACAAAGTTGATAATCAAATTATTATCATTTTCAATCAGGTCTAAGATTTTTTTTATGAAAATCATACAATTTAGATATTTCTTGCGAACAAAATAGTGAATACACAAGAAGCGCAACAAGTGTAGGGAAATGATGGGTTTGAATGGATTTACGACTTTACGTCGTAAAGTTTCTCTAATCTTCAAGTGCCAAAAGTGTTGAAATAAAAAGAATTCAAAAGAAATTCGCGAATTTTGTGTGCGAGAGGTGAGAAGTGATAACATTTTGTGATTATTACGTGAATCGTTAAAGTAATGTAATTATTCTATTTTACTGTAGAAATTTTTTCTCTGCAGTTGAAAGAGATAAATATGGGATTGAATTGGGAGAATGAGAATCAGCGTCGGTTTTACATAAAAAAGTTTCGCAAAGTGGGCAAATATTTATTTACTTGCGTGGGAGGTTGTCGAAATGTTATAGGAAATAAAAGTTCATAAATCGTTCGCCCCTATATAGAAAGTTTAGGATGGAGATTGAATATGAATAATAAAAAAAAAGTGCAGGAAATAAAAATTGTTTATGGTTTAAACAATTATAACACTAGCTTGTTATACCAGTGTGGAATTTGCCCAGCTTAGCCATTTTTAAATGTTGGCCCTCTAGAAGCCCCGCGAAGACGCGCCTCTATAGTATGCCCCTCTGGGCCCTTGCTAGGGCCTCTAGATGACCCTCGCTGGTGCCTACAATGGTTGTCCCTCTTGTTGTTTTTAAGAATTTTCTAATTCCACACTGGTACTTTTTTATGGTGAAATCTTTTATGGTTTTTGGGGATGTTGAACAAAAATAACATTTTCCATTGTTAAGTTAAACTCTAAGTAAACAAATTAGGTTGAAAACGACAAAGGTTTAAAAAATAAAAATAGATTTTAAAATATATTTTCGAAAAATGTTTTTAATTTAAACTTGTTGATCACTGTGTCCTAGCTGCGACACATTTTCCTTGGTTTTTGAACACGTTAAAACCCCATGAAAACGTTAATAGGCCAGTTAATGTGCTAGCTGATTCAAATACCGATCATCGGAAGAAAGATGAGATTCAAAACTTGTTCTACTGCTGGAAACAAACATCTTAGACTCAAAAATAATTCTAGCGGCAATGGGGTGAAAGACGTGACTTTTAATTTATTAATCTTATTTTCGTTTAATACTTGATTCGCTTTATTTCGTTTTGTGTTCGAATTGAATTGAAAAAAATTTATTAATGCCAACAATGAGTTTGCAGTGTTCATTATAGTTCGACTATAATTTAAAAAAATAAATTTTCTTTGAATATAATAACTGTTTTTCATTAATTATAAAACAACTGTTCCTTCAAAAAAATTTTTAAAATGCCCTATCAGGGCAACAGAAGGATAAAATTTGTAGGGCCTTCGTGGGGCTTACGGGGGTCATATATGGACCCTACAGAGGGCCTACCTTGGCCCTACAGAGGGCCACTTTATCGGCCCTTCGTAGGCAGCCTACATTGGGCCTTCGTAGGCGAGCATGTCAAAACTATTGTTGGCCCTTCATAGTTTGCCATCGTGGGGCCAACATAATAAGGGGGCAAACTACGTGGGGCCCCGCGGGGACCAACTCAAAATTTCTACACGGGTATATATGTATGTATATGTATATGAATATCAGTTCAGTGAAATATTTGAATATTACTATTTTTTTTTTTCATTATTACTCGATTCTGAATTTTTTTATCTTATAAGATATTTGCAGTTCTCTATTTTTTATTCAATATTAATTTTTTTCGATATTTTTAGTTAATCCCATTTTAATTTAAATTATTAATTATAAAGAACCTAATTAAGTTAATTATTAAATTAAATATTCGGAAATTTTAAAATTCGAGTATTTATGGTTTGTTATTTTTATTTTTAGTGAATTTTCCATTAGGCATTTATATTTCGTTACTTTTGGCTGATCTCAATTTTTAAATTATAAATATTTTCAAGTTGGTTTTACAAAGCTTTAAATTCTTTTAACTCTTTTAATGTAGGTATCAATCAAAATTCTTGTGATCTTCAAAATTTAAAAATTTCTGATGCTTTCAGTTTTAGAAAATTGTATAATTTTTAAGCTTTCAATTATATAATAATGCACCATTTTCTATTCGTAAATATTACACTTTCTTCCAATTTGAAATTATGCAAAGCTGCAGTGAACTTTGAAAATTTTCAACTTCGAATGCTATAAGACAAAATTTCCTCTCATCATTCGATTTGTAATTTTGCAATAATTTTTCAGCTATATTAAAAATATTTCTCTTGATCTTTGAACTTCTTAAGTGAGAAACTGCACATGGTTGTAAAAATTCATCTATATTAAATTCATGAATTTTAAAAGATTTGATAAAATTTCAAGGGATACCGAAAGATTTATGGGAATTTTAAGATATTAGAAATTTAGATTATGGATTTTAAGCGATTTTATAAAATTAGTGCTTAGTGGATAGAGCAAGCACCAGGCCAACAATCTGAAAGATCTGGGTTTGATTCCCAGTGGGACTAGAGAGAATTTTTTCACAGTATGAAAATCAATATTTAAAAGAATAGTAGACTAGAAATATTTTAACACACCATTTGATATTCATTATCTATACTTAATTCAAAAAACTATCGTTACTTTAATCTACATATATTATATAGTTTTGAAGTTACTATAGTTAGAGACTCATTGTAATGCATTCCAGCGATTTAAACTTTGTCGCACCATTTCTACTGGTGTAAACTAAATTTTCGCTTTGAAGCGCAAGCCTTGAAGATGCAATGACGAGGAGCTTTGTACTCGCTTTGATGGCAATAGATTGCCTTTCCCTACTCGAAAGATTATACCTATACCTAACTTAATAATAATTTTAATATTAATAATATTTTGCAAGTAGAGAACCATTTTTGTTAAAATAAAATTACAGTATCTACAAAAGAGTTCAGTCACATATAGATGCCAATTCATATGTATTTGTTAACATAATTTTTTTTCACTTCTTCTCAAACATTCATTTTATAATTTATAATTATATTTTTTATAAAGTATTCATTTTATTTTTGATGTTTAAGGATTAAAAAGAGACTTCGAAAGGTTCTCGGTCTCAAATTTATACAGTTATTACAGAATTGATAATAACTTAATGAAAAAACATTTTTTGAGTCTGAAATTTTTTTCATATATATTTTAGGTTTTTAATGTCCAAATATGGGAACGTCTGGTATTTGAAGACCTAAAATATTATGTTAGAAAAGTTATTTTAGACTAAAGAAATGTATTTTCATTAAACTATCAAACCTATAATAACTGTATGATGAGATAGAGAAAGAGTTTAAAAAGTGTTTAAGCACTATCACGCAGGATTTCAAGAGATCTTAAGGGCGTTGGACCCAAGTGTTAAGCTGAAAATTCCACTCTCCATTTTACTCAACAAATATTAATTTTTGAATTTTTTCCCTCTGTAGAATTAATCAATTTTTAACTAAAATTATGTATATAGAGCGAGAAAATATCCGATTCAAATATTTTTTAAATAAAATGAAAATACCAGATATGTATTGAGATGAAGTAGGTTATGTTCAAACAAATCAACCAGTGTTCATACGGGTAAATGTTATATCGACTGACGGGCCAACTCTTACGGTCTTTTTGAAGCAATGAATCAGGGTATATCCGACGGCCGGTCCATATTTGGGCCAAGGTTGGGCCGACCGTCGGGTGCATCAAGGTGACTTGTGGCCAACCGACTTCTGCATCCAAAGTCGGACCGACCGCATTTTTGCGGTTGTACCAACCAATCTGCCATAGTTTATCCGATTGTCGGCCCAATATTGGACCAGAATTGGGCCGACAGTCGGCTTTTCACCCGTTGCCGACGTCGGTTGCCAACGTCGGTGGGACCGTGGCAGCTTGAAACACCTTAGTTCAAGCGGGTGAATAGCTCAGGTGATTAAGGCGCGCATATTAGGTTTAGGCCGTTTAGGATGTTAGGGTCGTTGGGGAGTTCGAATCCCCAGCGTTGCGATTTTTCGAATCTTGAGAGTGTCCGATTATATATATGGGGGATTTCATTTCAAGTGAACCCACTTTCGAAATCGATAACATCCGATCGGGCTAAAAATTGCACAAAGTTTAGTCCTATTGACTAATAGTTACCACACCAAATTTGAACTAGATCGGTCAAAAACTTGCCGAGTTGAAGGGGGTGAAATTTTTAGATTTTGGTCAAATAGCCCCTGTTTCGGATCCATGTAACTAATAACCTATGGCATTTAGAATATTTTGTCCAACACGTTTTCGACAGATTTTTCTTCAATCTTTAAAAAAAAAAAAAAAAATTTTTTTAATCCAAAATTTGACCGATTTTTTTGAAAATAAAAAATATTTTTGACTTTTTTTTTCAAAAAGGACCGTTTTTTTTTGGCTCAAAAGAAAGCTCAGGTCTTTTCCTTTGAGAACTTTGAGATCCAAAAGTGGGCTGAGACTTGTTTATCTATCAAAATGAATGTCGAGTAACTCGAAACACCCATGACGCTAGCTCTCGAACGTTGTTAGGTGGAGTCCATGTCAAGTAATCACAAGAATTTTCGTGCTTGAATGGAATTTTCGTGTAATTCAGTGTAATCAGTCATTTAGTAGTCCAGAAAAACCGCAATAAATATTTTTGAAAAATTTCAAAAAATGGCGAAGATATGGGACTTTG
>CAJFCP010026086.1:98160-136365 GCA_904066005.1 Synergus itoensis
TAATAAAGGATAATTTATTCTAATACAATGACCTGAACCTTTTCATAATTTGAAATAGTATTGGTCAGTGTATCTTCAATACCTATTAAAAAACGATTTTTTTTTATTTTTCAGATCGCTCGCGCGTTATTCTACGGAATAGTAGTGACTTACAACTGCATTATCGCTTCAGGATTACTTATTTCACCATGCAGTGATATTAGAGTTTTAAAGGATGGCAAACATGATTGCGAGTATTTTCTGAAGAGGGATTCAGAAAATAATTCAGAAGATCCAGATTCGAAGGAAAGACGAAGCAACATGGGATCTTCATTCATAAGATTTGGTCGCAGCAACTCACTTGAAAAATATGACAATTTGGAACAGTCTTTGGATTTTCCGATATCAGAGGCAAAAACTGAGCGGCAGACTCGAACGAGGCCGGATATTATCATCAGATTCGGTCGCTCTGGTCAAAAATTGGCTCACTCTTATGATCGACAAGCAAGGGGTGATTTAAAATTTATTAGGTGAGAATTTTTTTAATTTATTCCTAATTTTAATAAGTAATAAATATTAGGAATCTAGAATATTATAAGGAAAAAAATGAAAAGATATGCTTTCTTAATATTGAAAGATTTTCAAGTGATTTTGAAGCAAATAAAAAATATTTACTAATCAATTTTCGCGATTAAAACGAAAACTAAGTATCCTGTAAAAAATATTTAACATAAAATTTGTAGATCTTTTATAGATCAATAATTTTGCCTTGTAACATTTTTTCGTATTTCGCATCATGAAACTTGACATTTTATTGTATCTTGCCGGAAAATGGATTTTATGAAATTTGCAATACCATTTTTTATGGATGAAATCAAAACCGTGAATAAAAAATGACTGGGTAATGCTGGAGAGGACGATGTTTCCGTTAGTTCCTTAAAAAAGAGTACCAAAGCGCAATCCAATCCAATGAGACATTCTAATGTTATCGTTTTCACAGGGAACGGTGACGACGCGACGACAATAACAGACAAATGGACACCGCCGTGAAAACCATCTTTTTGACACTTCGTGCGCGAAATTCGATTTTGCACACGCTGGGTCAAAGAAGCGTATGCTAAATCGAGCTTCGCACACGTCATGTCAAAAAATACGGTTCGATATATGTATATATACCCAGGTAGAAATTTCTGTACTCTGCCGGAGTTCACCATCGGGACAGTACTGGCCCACTACAGTTTGCTGTAGTGGGCTCCGGCAATATACTGGGCCAGTCGTGAATTTCTACCTGGGATACGAGAAGGTGATTTCAGCCTTGTGTGACTGTTTGCGCACGAGCGAAGCGAGTGTGAAAACAGTCACACAAGGCTAAAATCACATTCGCGCACTATTATCGGAATGTACTATTTGCTGGGTTAAAAAAGCGTATGCTTAATCAAGTTTCTCTCGCACACGTCGTGTCAAAAAATACGGTTCGATACATAAACGAGAATGTGATTTTAACCTTGTGTGAATGTTTGCGCACGAGCGAAGCGAGTGTGAAAAGGTCACACAAGGCTAAAATCATATTTGCACTAGTATCAAAATATACTAATTTCGCACTCGGGGAGTCTTAAAACGCCGACATTTTTTAACATAAGCAAAAGTCATTTTTCACACAAAACCAATACCTTATTCTCATTTATTGATGAGAATGTAAAAATTAATGAATAATAAAAAAATTTTTTTCAGATTCGGAAGACATTTTTTGCCATCAAATATCGACCTTACCTTGATTTGCTCAGACATAGCAACAGACGGTGAAAATTATGGAAAAGGCCTTCGATTCCCTTCAATGAGACTTGCGCGACTTTGCAACGACCTGGGTCTGACAAACAATCGATTTGAATATATAAGCGATGACCAGGCTGATTCTAACCGGAAATAAGCCGGGATTTGTGGTCTAGACGAGTTTGTGTTATTTTATCAATAGTCACTTTGTTTTACATTTATAAAACCTTGACTGGTTAGAAGTCGTAAAACCCAGTGATTTTTTATTAAAAACACAACTCGAAATTTTTAAGAAAGTGATATCCCGTGTCAATCACGCAAGAGCGTCTGAAAATGAAAGTAAAATAACAATATTTGACAAAAAAGCTCTTCGTTTTCAGTGCATTCAAAAATTAACCCTATACGCGTAAGAAAAAAAAAATATATATATATATATTATAACACATTTATGATTTCACCTGTTTTTCATGCCTATACGAAACGGGGCTAAATTTCTAAATTCTAATTTTTACATTCAAGGGACTAAAACATATTTTTCACTCCCTAGAGAGTAAAAAGTACATTTTAATCCACACTTTTTACTCCCTAGGATGTAAAAAAGGACTTTTGAGTCCTTTTAGTTTCTTTTTAGTATCTTTTTAGTTTTGCTTCATAAGAAAAAAGAACGACTGAAATTATGCATGTATTATAAAAAATATCGTATGTTTCAGGGGGCAGAGAGATATTTTCGTCAAAAAAGTCGATCGTCTCCCCCTTGGGTGCATAATATACCAATATATATATATATATATATATATATATATATATATATATATTATATCACTGAAAAAAAGAATTAAAGAAAATAATTTACCCAAATTATTTTTTTAAATATTATACGTCGTTGTTGGAAATGGGAAAATACTCTTCTCAATGTATAATTTTATATTATTGTTTATTTTTTATGTAAAATTAAATGCATTGGAAATGATCTAGTCGATAATCCATCGTCCTAAACACGATTTGTCAATCTCATGCACACTTGAAATGTGAGATGTGACTATGTGAGACATAGACATGAGGGTGGATTTGAAAGTGCTCAAATCGATCTAATCTTTTTGACCCGAATGATGAAAGGTGTCATTTGGTATCTGAAAAAAGAAAAAAAAATGAATTCGATAAATTTCTTATGTACGGTTGTAGAATTTTTAAATTTCCATATTTTATAATCCAAATTTTACAATCCCTGGAACTAAAAATTACGGAAAAATTCATAAATTTTCAAAAATTTTTTATTCTCTTCGAATAATTTGAGCACGCTCATTCCTCCCTGTTAAACATTATATATGGCATTGTACACTAATATACCTTACAAATATTGTTCATAAGATAAACGTGTAAATTTAATACAAGCAAAAAATAAAAAAAATGGCTGGAGACTACGTTTCTTTCTTTTTATCAAAGCCTTTAACATTTATTGATTCCTCATTTAGACCATTGAGAATTTTTGAAAAATGTGAAAATATAATTAGAGTTGAAGAAAAATTCAAAACTTTGTTATAAATGAAATCATGTTTATGGGAAAACTCTTTTTCCCGAAAACCAAAAATCCTGATGTGAAAAAATACCAAAAAAAAAAAAAATTGCCTACAATTAAAATTCCCGAATAAAAATAAATTTTCCTAAAATCTTTATGTGATCTTTATTAACGAAATTGAAAGTTAATGAAACTTGAAAATTCCCCAGATCTCGAATTTCCAAAAATAGAAAATACCCGAATTTGTATTTGTATTTTTCCGGAATTTGAATTTGTATTTTTCCGGAATTTGAATTTTCGGGAATTGGTTCCCTTTTTAATCGTATAATAATTTGGACATTTTCTTCATTATAGAGGTCATAGGGGAAACTTTGTATCTTTAAAACAATTTTATAAATGTAAGGGGTGGTATTTATTAGGTATGTATATAATTTGATAAAATGATTATAACTCAAAAAGAAATTTACTATTTGATTTTTCAGCCTTTTGTTTTTCAACAATTTTTTTTTTAATTTTAGTGATACAATAATACTATTAGTAATAATATTATATTATTATTATATTTTGATTTATATATTTAAAAAACTTCTATGAACAAATTTAATTCTGATTATATAGAATAAAATAAATAATTTAAAAGAAAAGTTTTCACTAAAAGAAATTGATAGTCTTTCCACAACATTCTTAATATCTCATTGTCAGTTTTCCCGGTTTCTCCCACACTCTGATTTTTATTTCTTACATTTTCTTCGAGAAACAGCAGAAACCTACATCTTTCTAGTGGATAAATTTCCTATGAAGGTTAGCGTTAATTTAATTTCCTCGTGACTTGTAACGGAAAGCATAACTTTCCGAAACGATTCTTTTGGTCAAGAAAACGGTGATCCCTTCGGATAAATATATCACAGGAATGACACGTGGTTCGGGTGTTAAATTAGCGAAGAAGAAAGGACGGAAGGGCGCAACTTCATGAAAAAAAAAAAACGAAGAAAATGAAGAACAATGGCGATACACCCTGACTTGGTGACCAGCATTTCAACAGCTCCAACCCCGATTCGCGTACTGCTCGCGAACTGGGTATAATAAGTTAATCTGTTAATTCCTGAGTCTTATGTATATACAACTATACACCATGTCCAGTGTCCACTCCCTGATCTCTTCACATATACGTATAGAATTATTACACACACCTACATCCAAGCTGGTTAACATCTAGAGCGTTCCTTTTAATACACCCTATATATTTGTGCTTAATCCAGTTCATCCCTACTACCAACTGTATTGTAAGGATTCGGCGGCTTATGTAGGTGTCCCTTCTTTTCAGTTTTACTCTTCAGCTTCACATGCATGGTACGAATGTCCCTGAAGTATGGTGGAGCATCTCAAACCACGTAAGTTTAACATGACCTACGATCCAGATTCCAGAAAACTAATTCTACGCTGATAATAATTACAGAAACGCCCTAATTATCCGTACAGAGGGTTGATTACGTAACTTTTCTTACTTTTCAATTCTCAATTCTCACAACTCACTTCTCACATCTCATTTCTCACTCTTTTCAAATGTCATTAAAATAAATAAAACATTTTTACAAAATTTTCAGATTAAAATAATCCATAAAATTATATAAATCTCTATTCTTTTGTAATCCTCAATGTCCTTTGAATTTTTTGAAATTTCTTAAACTTCCTTTCACTTACAGTGGGACATTCAGACATTCTTTTACCACCCGTACGCAGATTTGGACGAAAATTGACCGACACATTTTTAATTCAATTAAAAATTTTTTTACGGGATCTTTATCGAAAAAGAAAAGATACGCATTCGAAGATTTTTTTTCTCAATTTTTTGGAAAATAAGAAGGTTTGAAAATTTGAGAATTTGGTGATTTTTGGCTTGAAGTCTATTTTTTAAAAATTCATAATTCCGGTTCTATTTGAGCTAGATACTTTCTTTTTTTTCATTGTAAAGGTAAGAGAATGAGCTTTAATAAAAAAATACTTTAGAAAAAAATAATTAACAAATTCAAATTGTTATAGACAATTGAAATGTTTATATCGATTTTTAACAATTGCCCTACCCACTTGTCAAGTTTTTAGTATTTTTATCGTATTCTACATCAAATTTCCTTTCGAAAACGCTTTTTTAATTGATGGACAAATAATTAGTACTGTCGGAACACCGGCGCGGTGTGACGCGCTAGATAAATTAAATTATAAATAATTATATTAATAATATATTATATATAATAATATTATAATATTATAATAATATATTATAATAATTATATTATAAATAATATAATTAAATTAAATTTTTTCCGACAGTACTAATTATTGTCCATCGATTAAAAAGCGTTTTCAAAAGGAAATTTGATGTAGAATATGATACAAATACTAAAAACTTGATACGCGGATGAGGCAATTGTTAAAAATCGATTTAAACATTTCAATTGTTTATAACAATTTGAATTTGTTAATTATTTTTTTCAAAAGTATTATTTTATTAAAGCTTGTTCTTTTACCTTTAAAATGAAAAAAAAGAAAGTCTCTAGCTCAAATAGAACCGGAGTTATGAATTTTTAAAAAATAGTCTTCAAGCCAAAAATCACCAAATTCTCAAATTTTCAATCCTTCTTATTTTCCAAAAAATTGAGAAAAAAAAATCTTTGAATACGTATCTTTTATTTTTCGATAAAGAACCCGTAAAAAAAGTTTTAGCTGAATCAAAAATGTATCGGTCAATTTTCTGTTCGGTTTGTAAAAGAATGTCCCTTGTTTTTCAATTGAAAATATTTCTATACCAAATAGTATAGAATTAATTATAATGAAACTCAAAAAAATACGACACTTCATTATATCTCTACAAAACTTCTCTAGAAGCATTGAATTTTGCGCTTTGTTCTCTAGCAAAGATTAGGTTGGTGTCCGACGCCGATTTTCACCGATTTTTTTGTAAGTAACGCCATACGACATATATATAGTTTAAGTTTTTGAACTTTGTTGCTGCAAATATCTTGTTATACTATTATAGTATACCAAATAGTATTAGCTTCGACATTATTATTATCCGACATTTATCCAATTAAATATTATTAGATATATTATTTAGGACTGATCTGGGGGATATAAAGATTATCTAAAGTTGGGAGCCAATTTCTGAAACTTTTTAGGCTATATAATATTACTCGTATGCTCTGACCCTTTTAACTTCAGGGAATATGTACAATCCAATATTGTCCACAGTATCTGTTCAAATTTCGTATTAGAATTGAGAATTTCCTATTCGAATTTAGAATTCTAATGACGAACGTGCTTTCAACTAATATGCTTTATCAGGAAGATCCGTGTCTGAAATTTATTACACATTGTAATGAATCCACGAATAATCCATTTTTGATAATCCTTGTTCGGCTGTAAGCTACTATAAATTTTTCGGGATAAAAAAATGAAATATATTTTCGATATTTTTAATAAAATTTGAATTAGAATTTATTTTCATGTGACACAAGTTTTCAGACTCAGATGTTTTCGAATCTGTTGGTGTTCAGGAAGTACGTACAATAAGCTCGGGGGCATCGATATAAAGGACTATTTTAGTACTGCTTTTTACTGTTTTAACTATTAATAATACATATATAATATTGCTGTATTGAAGAGTCTCCATTTATAATGAAACTCAAGAAAATACGACACTTCATTATATCTTTACAAAACTTCTCTAGAAGCATTGAATTTTGCGCTTTGTTCACTAACAAAAATTAGGTTGGTGTCCGACGCCGATCTGCTCCCTCTAGTCGACCATACTGGCGGCAGAAATGATCAGACCAGACGCAAAACAGAATTTGGTGAATAAAGGAACCAGATTCTGGTATTTAGTTTAAACACTGGTAATTAATGTAAAAATTTATTGATGAATATTATTCCTGTTTCACAGCATATTTTAAGAAAATATATTAACATCGTTGACAGAAAATTTCGTTTTTAAGCAAGCTGATATACAACAAGAGGTTTATGTTTTATGTTTTTAATATTTCAGTGTCTTCTGAAATATTGTGACATCTCTGCAGTATATTCTCCCAGAAAGGGCTAAAATAGAGTGTAAAAATATTAAATAAACCTATTTAGTACCGGTTTATGTTACTTTAATTTCTTCTGGTGTAAATCATGACCAATCTGGGCCAGAATCTGCTATACCAGATTCTGGTACCAGAACAGCACGCCAAAGCGAAAGCAGCCAGGCTGCAAACAGATTCTGCTTTTTCTGACGCCCAGCTGGCACGAGTCTGCAGTTATCTTGCTACTAGGGTAACTGTTATAAATTTTAAGTTTCATATGCAGTGATAATAAAAGGGTTTATTCAAGTAGAAAAATTAGTTATTAAAGTGTACAACGGACTTAAGGATAATACAGATAAATGATCCGAGAAAAACCTGAGGGTTAGCACCTGTGCTCCATATACAATCTTTCCGACAAACAATAAACTGACAATGTACTTTCAATTCTGACTCGTTCTGCAGGCACACATTCTTTCAAAGTCTTGACGTACAAAGAGAACTCTCGTTATAAGAAAAAGTAACTATATTCAAAGATCTAGACTGCCAAAACTACTCACTATACAGTGGCGCTATCTACTGTACTTAAAGCCAACAGTGCAATACTGGCGCAGATCTGACTGAGTGTTGGGATGATAACGCTGTTCAGTACTGGTAGCCAGGTTTAATTCGGTACTGGATTTGAGTACCTGTGGGCGCGAATTTTTTAAGGCAAATCGACGAGAATCGTCTACGACGATTTCAGTAGTTCATCAGCGGGCAATCGACGAGGGTCACGCTTCAGTAGCTTCCGTCTCATCACGCGTTTCTCGATTGTACCCCGCGTTGTTGTTCTCCACATCGCTTCATCGCTAAATAAACCTGAGTTTTCCTAAGTAAATTCGAAGGTATCTTTCTTTTTCTTTCCCGGTCTTCATATCTTTTAGTGATCTCCAAGTTTTACGGTTCCAGCGGATTCATCGCAGTTGCTTCGGACCTGTCATCGAGCCTATCATCATCGTTGAGGATCCAGTCTTCTCCAGTGTTCTCCAGGTGCTATCATCGACGTGCGGAGTGATTTTTTTGCGGTTTCATGAGCCAGTGCGCGTTTTTTTAAATTAGTGTTCCGTTTCTCTATTTTTATTTTTTTTTACAATTGTGTCGACCGTTTATCCCTCCCCGGAGGAGTGACCGCCGATCACAATTACACGGAAAGACTTTCTTTTTCATTTTTCAATAAATGGTAAAAATGTATGAAACTTTAGTATTCTAGAATATCAAAACACTGCAAAAAGTGACTTCGTTTCAGATATTGATATAGTGATTTTCAACCGGCAAATTTCATATTTTTGTTGCAATAAGTGAAAAAAGTGTTGCACTAATAGATATAAAAAGTGTGAATATTTAATATTCACTATATCAAAGTAACCGAGCCGGCGTTTGAATACGACATTAATATAAAGAATTGCAGAAACTAAAATAATCTTTTAAAACTTTCGTACATGCAGTATGAGCATTTGAAAACCACTATACGAAAAATTATGACTCATCGTTAGAAAGAATCGGATGCAGGAAAAAAAAGAGGTAGACGCGACTAACACATTTAAGTGCAAACATTGGGACCAATCATGACGCGCATATACACACACAACACAGAGATACCACGCAATATATTCTTAGCTTAAACCTAACGCCTATTTTAACTTATACATATATAAACGCTCGCACGCGCACGTAACGCAGAAATAATACATAGCTTAGTGTATCTGAATATTGCTTTTATAGTAAATGTAAAATATAATGCTACTTTTGAGAAAAAAGTCCGTGCGATCCTATTGAGAAAAATATAAATTAAAGTTCGTACACTGACACGAACGCGTTCGGCAAACATCGAGATGGCTCGGGCATACTGAGGGTTTGCCTCAGTGCTCTCAGATCGAGCCAGAAATTTACCCCCTCTACATTTACAATTTATCGAAAAAAAAGTAATTTATTATATATAATGTGGGAAATTTTATTTATATAATTCAAGAAAACACTTAAAAAGAGTAATAATTTCAAAATTTTGCCAAATTATACTTGAAAAATTGTTTTTTTTCGCTAAAATAGTGGATGTGGAGGGGGTAAATTTCTGGCTCGATCTGCGAGCACTGGTTTGCCTATATATATACATAATGAAACGATACTATACGAAAAATCAACATTTCTACAATGGATCGCAGGTTCCTGGCATGTTCAATGTCAATTTCTCAAATAAGTTTTACCAGATTATGATATTTATTTTCTCTCTTATTAAAATTATTTTTAGACAAATTAGTAAGCACCATGTCGTTTTTTAGTACGATTAATTTCTGAAATACAGATTTATAATATTTCGTATTCCAAATACTAATTTTTAAACTAAACTTATTAAAGACTGATATGAGAGTTTTAAACTTCCGTATTGTAATACGAATAATTAGTAAAGTTCCACATTTTGCAGTGTTTTGAAACAGAATATACTAAACTTTCATACATTTTTATCATTTATTGAAAAAGAAAGTCTTTCCGTGTACGGTAGGTCGAAGGGTACTGACTCGTCAGTGACATTCGATCGTTCTCTCGCGTTCGCGTCGCGCGTCCCTGATGTTTCCCGAATCCAGATCGGTGTTCGATTTCGCGTTTTTCCCCGTATTCGCGATTTATAAAAAATCCCTCTTATAAAAAATGGATAGAAATTCAAATGTTAAAAGAAAGCCGTCTGGCTACGAATACAGAAAACGCAAATCTAAAAAGGAGCAAAAATTTGAAAAAAGTAAAAAGTTTATGAACATTGAGAAATATGTTGTGCAAGAAAAGGAAGATGAAGGTACTAAATGTCTAGAAAAAGTATCTGCTACTTCAAGTCTCGACACAAACGTTCCCATTGAAGTTGAACCGACCGAGCCAATAAAAATCCTTCTTCATGAAGATAGCAATGCGCCAGTTCACATTCAAGAGCAGGAAATCGTAGGGAATAATTCTGCAAAAATTCATGTTCAAAAGATAAACAATGAAAATGTTCCAGATGAGACACATGAAACACTGAATTTACATGATTGTGGTACCTGGCCCGTTCTTCGAAATAGCACCACTGTGGATCATTTAATTAAAATTAGTCCGGTACAAATTAAAATTGAAAATTACCCTAAAGATGAGAAACGTCGACATTTTTCAAAATCTTATTACAATATAAAACTTCCAAATGGTGAAATTCTTTGCCGCCGATGGATTGTTTACTCCGTGTCTAATAAAGACTCCGTATTCTGTTTTTGTTGTCGACTTTTTGAAAATAAATCGAATTCAAAATTAGTCTGCGACGGATTCAATAATTGGAAATGTTTATCCGAAACATTAGTAATTCATGAGAATTCTGCCACTCATATGAAATGTCATCAACAGTGGGTGGAAATTGAAATTAAACTGAAGACCGGAGAAACCACAGATAAACGGGAACAAAAAATTATTGAAAAAGAAAGTTTACATTGGCAAAATGTTCTCCATCGATTACTGAATATTACTCTGTACCTGTCGGTGAATAATATGGCTTTTAGAGGAACCTTGGACACTTTTTATACACCTAATAATGGCAAGTTCTTAAAATTAGTGCAATTTCTTGCAAAGTATGATCCCGTGATGCAAAACCACGTAACACGTGCAATGAATGGTGAAATTTCGGACCATTATTGTGGAAAAAGGATTCAAAATGAATTAATAGATTTAATGGCTGAAAAAGTAAATGCCGAAATTATAAGTAGAGCCAAGGTATAATATATATATTACGCAATCATAGCTGACTGCACCCCAGACATTTCTCGGAAAGAACAACTCTCTTTTACAATTCGATTGGTTGACTTATCTGATGATACAGTGCAAATTAAAGAACACATTTTAGGATTCTTCACCGTTGATGACACTACTGGTTTAGGTCTCACTGAGATTTTGATTAATATTTTAAATAAACATAGACTCAACCTCAGTAATTCTAGAGGTCAGGGGTATGATAATGGATCGAATATGAAAGGAAAGAATAGTGGTGTACAAAGAAGGATTTTAGATATAAATCCATTAGCTTTATATGTGCCTTGTGGCAGTCACAATTTAAATCTTGTTTTATGAGACTCTGCAGAGTCTTCTCTGAAATCAGTTACTTTGTTCGGTATTCTTCAAAGACTGTTCACACTATTCTCAGTTTCGGTCAATCTTTGGAAGATTCTAACTGATTACGTAGAAATCTTTACTCTAAAGAAACTAAGTGACACACGTTGGGAAGCGAAAATAAGCAGTATTCAATCAGTTCGCTATCAAATTTGTGGTGTTCACGATGCTTTAATTACTTTGTCTGAAACTGAAGGCTGTGATTCTGGTATAGTGCATGAGGTAAACATCCTAGCAGAACAACTGAAAGGCTTCAGCTTTCTTATCTCTTTAGTTGTTTGATACGATGTTCTTTTTCAAATCAATGTTGTCAGTAAAGCGCTTCAAGAAATAGACATAGACATAGCCGAATGCGTAGAAATGCTGAAGAAATGTTGTGCATTTTTAGAAGACTATCGAAAAAATGGTTTTAAGCAAGCCGCATTATCACAGAAAAAGATCTAGCAGACAAACTACAAATTGAACCGATATTTAAATCAATAAAAAGAATCAGACGTGTGCAGCGCCAGTTTGGCGAAATTGCCAAAGATGAACCCATCGTATGTTCACACAGAAAAAGTTAGAAATCGAATTTTTCAATCCTCTTTTGGATCCTGCTTTAATGTCTGTGAAGGAGAGATTCAAGCAGCTAAACGACTGTTCAGAAACATGGGGTTTTTTGTTCAATATAGATAATCTATCGCAGACACGTACCCGGGGGGGGGCGAGAGGCCCTCCCCCCGAAATTTTAGAAAGTTCAGTTTTTTGTAAATTTTTACGATTTTAACGTATGATATTCTGATGATGATATTACTTTTGAATCTCCCCCCCCCCCCCCCGAACAAAATCATGGGTACGGGCCTGATCTACCTGAAAGAAGAGAACTTATTAAATCCTGCGCCGATCTTCAGATTAAACTCATGGTTAATTCGAAATCTGAGATATCGCTAAAAATCTGGACTTTTCTGCTGTAATTAAAGATTTCGCCGATAAAAAAGCCCGAAAAGTTAACTTCAGACATTAACTAAACTTATTACTTCCTAATCTGTTTTATTTTCTTTGTACTAATTATTCTTTATGTATTCCGAACCTATGTTTTTTGAAATTACATGACTTTTCTAAGAATTCTTCCAACGGATCTTGTTTTTTTTTTTACTAAAAATTTCGAAAAATCTAAACAATATTAGGTATTTTAATTTTAAAAAGGGCGACATAAAAGATTTTGCCCAAGGGCGCCACATAGGCTAAGGCCGGCACTGTATAAAATATTATAAATATTTTGCAGAATTAAACTCGTGTCGGCATTCAATGACAATTCTACGGGAGGAAAATCATGAACCAATCAGAGTCTCAGCAAAATCTACTCAACAATGAAGGTGCAGCTGCAAGAACAGCCTCCGTACAGTCTTTACAACCACCTACAGAATATGCACTTGGCCCAGTTGAAAAGCACTTCCTCCTCAGTGCAGAACGAGGTGATTGTGCCACTGTCAAAAGGTAATTTCGCCTCGATTTCGCTACCCTTATAAGAATCCTTCAAATTCAGGATAAGAGTGGACTTTAACGTCCTAATGAACCCATCACGCGTTTACATATTTCTTGATATCTTTACTATTTCCAAAGTCAGCGCTAAAATCTTTTAACTTTAGAACTACATTTTTTTTGTACCATCCCTATTTCACCTATACCTCCCCCCACCCACCCACCCACACACACACACACATACCGCACGCAAAAATAGAAGGAACTTTTTATATTCTCATCAGAGAATGTATTAGATTTCACAGAAAAACACAGGGTTTCAATTTGTAGCATCTCGTTTGTTTAAATTCTCAAAATGATAATTTTTTAGTCTCAATCTGTTAAGTGAACATAGAAGCGTATCCGAGAATGCAAACTACAAATTGAAACCCTGAGTTTTTCTGTGTTCTGTAAAATTTGACCCCCACATTTTTTGTCAAATGTCCACGTTTTATGACCCCCTGAAACCGAAAAACATGTTTTTATCAATGTGTCTGTCTGTCTGTAGATTTTTATTTTGTGAACACGATAACTTTTGAAAGAATTGACCGGCGATTGGATTGGCCTTTGGATACTCTTTTAGTGTCCTAAAATGAAGGTCAAGTTCGTTAGCCAGCCATTTTGGATGAAAATTAAAAAATTTTGAGAATTTCGAAAAGTAAAAAAATTTTTTAAAAAATTTATTTTAACACGAAATAACGCACGATATGAAAAATAGTCAAAGGATGAAAAATGTATCTTTTTGAACGCCTTACAAGATTGAAATAACAATAACTTTTTGAATTTTCCTGAAAAATCAAAAATGAAAATTGTGCGCCAAATAACGCGAGATACAGAGAACATTATCAGAACATAATATTATTGGTTTAAAAATGATCTATAAATTCTTCCTTGAACATTTTTGATAGGATGAGTAGTTGGTCGTGACCCCTTGAACCAGAAAAACATGTTTTGCTTCCTCATAGATGAAGCTTTGTAGTGGTGACAAAAATCCAGTTTCTAAAAAAAGGTTTTTTTGAACATATTTTAAGTGGAATACATATATCTAATATGATGTCCTGAAAAATTGTCCGGATGTATGCATGTGTGTGTGTATATGTATGTATGTGAGTGTATGTATGTCACGCTTTTAACGATCCTGCAATATCTTTAGAACGCGTATAGATAAATTTATGAAATTTGACATATTTATTCCACTATTTACCAAGTTGAATTTTTTTACAATGGTTTAACAAAATATTTAATTTTACAAGTTTTATGTACCTTTATAATTTTAGTGAAATTGATTTTTCGACTATAACTTCTCAAATAATCAAAATTTAAAGTTGATGTAAGGAAAATGAAGATTCCTTTCATCGAGACGAATCGATTGACCTATATGATTAATGCATTTAATTAAAAAATAAGGATGTTATGGTTAATTCTATTTTCAAAAATTAATTTTTCAACTATAACTTTTCAAATAATCAAAATTTTGACCTGACGTAAGGAAAATAAATATTCTTTGTGTCGAGATGAATCGATTGACCTATATCATTAATGCATTTCATTGAGAAATAAGAAAGTTATAAAAAATTATTTTTTTAAAAATTCAATTTTTCAACTATAATTTCTCAAATAATAAAAATTTAAAGCTGGTGTTAGGGAAATGAAGATTCCTTGTGTCCAGACGAATCGATTGACCTATAAGATTAATCCATTTCATTCAAAAATAAGAAAGTTATGCTTTATTGTAATTTTCGAAAAAGAGTTTTTCGAATATAACTTCTCAAATAATTAAAACTTAATGCTGATGTAAAGCAAATTAAATACTTAATGCTTTCTCTATGAGGAAACAAAGTGCTCATTGAATGAGCACAAAAGTTGATACAACTTGACAGCTAGTTTTTCACTGTGTGCACAATTCTAGTTTATAACTGTTTCGATAAAGAAACAAAATTAATACCTAGATGTAACGGGTACTTTTAAGTACTATTTTCCTTTACAACAATAATAATATAAATACGTGTAATTAATTATTATTGTTTATTTAATTCAATGGTTTACAAAATACACTTAGGAGGCACGAAAGGTCCGTCGTAACTAAGACGTAACGTAACACTGATCTAACGCTGCCTACAGGGTGGCCCTGTAGGCCCTTTTCGGGTCTCGACTACAGTAGTGGGAGTAAAGGACTATCTTAGAGTAAACTAGTGTGGGGAATAATACACAAAGCGTTACAAACAAAATTAATACCTAGAAACGTAATATAATACTTTAAATATATACGATTTCAGATTATTGGAAGAGCACAAGGGTCATCCGGAGATTTTAAATATTGACTGTGTAGATCCATTAAATCGCTCGGCTCTCATAGCGGCAATCGAGAATGAAAATATAGACCTTATTAATCTACTTTTAGATTTAGGAATTCAAGTTAAGGTAAAGCTCATTTTTAAAATTAATTAAATTTAAATTAATTCTTCTACATTGTAATTTTTGTAAATTTTATGTTGATACAGAATGGAATTTTGTATACTTATACACTTTAATCTACATCAGTCAGATTATCACAGAAGCCAACATTAATTTATAATACGCCATTAGCTCAGGACGCGTACTAAGTGCTAGAGCTTTGAATCATGTGTATACTTTTTGCAGGATGCACTCTTACATGCCATTAAAGAAGAGTACGTGGAAGCTGTGGAGATCCTGCTGGAATGGGAGGAAAAGATTCATGTACCTGGACAACCATACGTAAGTTTTTTCTCGATAAAATATATAAAACGGAGAACTCACTTTCAAAGTTTTTTCTACGTTAAAAAAATTGCTTCCTGTGTAAGTTCCGAAGGACTGGCGATAAATCAAAAAAAAATACACAGATGATTCTGTGTAGAATACATAATTTGAGGAGCGAGATTTATGAAACTTTTTTTCTGCTATATACATAGGGTAAACCGGGGCAAAGCCGACCAGTTAATAGTCAATGCTTTTCAAAAGTTAATAAGATATGGAACTGATCTATTTTTTTTTTTCATTTCGAGTCCTACATTATTACATATCATATTTCTCTACGTATTAATCACATAAATAAAACAATGATTTAATAATTTGATTATTTCTAACAAGCTGTACTTCGTCGGCTTTACCCCACACCTTGGGGTAAAGGCGACCTGTAGCTTTTTATGAAAATAAAAAGATTTGAGGTCATGTGACCCCTCTCGATTCTTGACACAGCGGCGGCGGCGGTTGGGTCGTTACAAAACAGAGGAAGGCATCGTTGAACATTACTATACAAGTATAAATGAAAATGATGATTTGACAAATTGTGCAATACTTATAGCTTGCCATAATGAAGATGAGGCGAGCGATTTATATTTAGCGCGAGAAATAAGTTGTTAGAGTAGGGATTTGCAAAATCCACTGATCAACTGCCTATCACCTTACGTAACGTGTAATGATTCGGGTAATATCGAGAAACCGAGGTAACCAGCAAGCGTGTTTGATTGAGTCGTTCTTTTCTGATAAAGCTCTTAGCCTGTAACATTGGCAAAATTTGGCGCCACGCTTCCTCTTCACTCGAGGTGAGATATTACATATATTTTGTGCGGGTTGGAATAAAAATTGTAATAAGGTGATAGTTAGACTTATCAGTGTGTTTTTATTTGATATTTTCTAGAGTGTGGCGTTTGTTTTTATTGATGTTTTCTCGAGACGATTGATGTGACTGATGAGGTTTTGCGTTCGTAACGGTTTCCTAAATCTACACCTGAATCTCACGTGCTCAATTATGTCTCCTTAAGGGCGATGGAATTTGAAAGTAAAAATTGACATCAAACTGTCAAAAACTGTCAAAATCTGTGGAAAGATACTAATGTTATCAGTAGGATTAGTTTTGAGGGTTTTGAAGGGACAAAAGGGCAAGTAGGTGGGTTTTTGCTGGCACATTGTGGGAAGAAAGCGGGTGAAGAATACATGGAGACTCAACAATTTTTCCAGAAAAACAATATATTATTCACTACCCGTGTGGAAAAGCCGATTGGGGCCTAAATGGGCCCCAGTTGATTTGCCCAATTCCCAATTAGGTTCCCCAATCGCACCCCAACAAATACCCAACTATTAATTGGGTTCTAGTCGGGGTTGTAACGCTGAGTAGTGCTTATGCCCAAAATAGGGTTACCCACTTAATGCCGAATGAATTTAAATAAGATAAATTATTAAACTTTCATCATAATTGGTCACGAGACACATTCAAAATCACAATTAAAATACTATTTTAATAATAAAACTATTATATTTCAAGATTTTTTACAAATAGGGTTGCCCAGTTGGGCCCAGATTGGCGCCCAAATAATAATTGGGCTTAATTGGGAAGATTTTCACACGGGTACAGATGAATAAATATGCGCCGATAATGGCGGATATTTTGACCAATCGAGAACAAAATACATAAAATTGACAGCTGTAAATTTACTGAGTCACTGAGAGGGCTTGAGGCTAATTCTATGTACGCTTGTATTGTGCTGACCTCACACTCGGGGATAGTTTTGGCGTGAATGATTTGAATTGCAATAAGAAAGATAATTTCCTATTTTAATGATTTATTCGATTATTGACAAGTTTTAATGATTTTAGTAATATAAATTGTGACGGGAAAGTTATTTCTCCCGTAAGTTTCATAATTTACCAAAGTTTCCGTAGACGTTAAGGCTGATGGATCAAAAGACAAAAAAAGTATAAATAGACCAAAAAAATGGCGAAATCTGTGGAATATGAATCGAATCTGTCATCAAAATTTTTATTAAATAGGTTGTAGACTGTAAAAATGCACTGATTGAATTGCCGTTTGGCCAGGGTGAGTTTATAGAGTGAACGAGGGGTGCTTGGTCCCTATGGTGTTGAAAAAAAATGTTAGATTTGCTAAAATGTTCAAATTTTGGATGGAATAAAATCATGGGTACCGCGGCATAAAGCTAAGCCTGTACAGGTCGTTGTACCTGCAATGTACAACGACCCTGCCAGCTTCGCGGTGAACAGCTGAGCTGTCAAGACTATTTTCTCATTTCAAGTATTTTTATACGTGAATTTCACAAGTGCTCCGGGTTTCCAAGTGAATGAAAACAATAAATTATAAGAGTGTTTACAGTCATCAACGCTAGTGCAGTGCTATGCCTCTCTGTCTGAGTCAGTCTGGAGTCACTCTGGGTGTGCTCTGGGTAAGTATTTTGCGCATGCACTCATGTTCTCTTGCACGTGTAAAAAAATGGCCGCGGTACCCACGATTTTATTCCATCCGAAATTTGAACATTTTAGCAAACAGTGACGGATTTACATAAGGGCACATGGGGCACGTGCCCAGGGGCCCCCACAAGCTAGGGGCCCCCGGCCCCCACAAAATAAATATCCTCTTTTTTCATTCTTTTTCATTCTTTTTTCCTCTTTTTTCATTCTTTTTCATTCAAATATAAAAAAAATATGCAATAAATATTGTGTAATTTGTAATATTTTAAATCCCTTACAAGGGGGCCCCCACACTATTAGTGCCCAGGGCCCCGCTAAACTTAAATCCGCCGCTGTTAGCAAATCTAACATTTATTTCAACACCATAGGGACCAAGCCCCCTAAGTTCACTCTATAAACTCACCCTGGCCAAACGGCAATTCAATCAGTGCATTTTTACAGTCTACAACGAATAGACGAATTCTACAACAATTTTTTTGTTTTGAAAAATGCTGCAACATGCTTAAGGCGGAAATATTTGCGCGTATTTTAGAACTTCCGATTCCGGTTATATAGCACCAATCAAAATCGAAGTAAAGTTGTCACAACTCTCTCTTGAGGATCTCTATCTTCTAGGTGCTTGAATATATTGAATGGAACAACGACCAATAACCTCATCCTTCAGATTTTGAAAGAGGGCCAACCGACCCAAATGGTTCTAGTTAACAAACAATAAACAGTCGTCGGGAATTAGTAATAATTCTAATATACAAAAAGTGACAAAAATGTCCCAGTCTGGTAAAGTTTCGGAGTCAATTTACAGAGTGCATCTGATTGGTCAATGTGGTAAAATTACCACCCAATCAGATTAAAGAGTTTGATTCCGTACGCGACTTGATTTAATTTGCTGAATTTACTGAATTTAATCTTATTGGTAGTTTCTTGTACATGATAAAATATTATGTTACAATATGTAATAATAAAAATATATGTATATTATATTTTTGGGGCAAAATCAGCTTAATTTGTACAATTATTTGTTATTAGAGCTGGGAAGCTGTCGATAGGTCATCATCAAATTTTACACCAGACATAACACCTCTTATTTTAGCAGCTCACAAGAACAATTACGAAATTTTAAAGATTCTTTTGGATCGTGGTGCTACTCTACCTACACCTCATGATGTAAGGTAATGAAAATTTAATTTCGAATTTTGATTAATAATTACAATTATTTTACTCGTAAAATTAGTATTAATTTTCAATATAATATTTTATGTCAAACTCATAAGCATATGTATACGCGTTTTTTTACGCCTGTTTTCTGTAACGGTTTTAGCAACCGCAGCTTAGGATAGTAAAAAAAGAGCACTTTTAAATCTTATAGAACATAAAAGTGCTCTTTTTCGTATAGGTACTACTTTTACAGATTTTACAGACATATACCATCCTATAATACCATCATTCTATTACAAGAGTTTATCAAAATATTTCACTTTACATTTCTTGTGAACTTTTAGAATTTCTATAAAATTGATTTTTCAAATACAGCTTATTTTTAAAATATTATAATTCAAAGCTGATGTTAGGAAAATAAAGATTTCTTGTGTCCTAGTTATACAATATCCTTTTTTCAGATGTGGATGTGATGAATGTGTAACATCGAGTGACCAGGACTCACTTCGACATTCTCAATCGCGAATAAATGCCTACCGTGCCCTCAGTGCCTCATCCCTCATTGCCCTTTCATCTAGAGACCCTCTGCTCACAGCGTTCGAATTATCCTGGGAACTTCGAAGGTTAAGTCGCATGGAGCAAGAATTCCGTGCCGAATACAATGTAAAACAAAACTTAAATTAATCTCTTACCAAAATCTTAATTTCTTTATGTTGTTTTTGAACTTTTATAACACAATCAGTTAAAGTTATAAATAAATAATATACTAATTTTTTAATCGAAAAAATTTATTGTAATATCCATTTGGAAATTGCAGGAAATGAGGGAGGCGGTTCAGCTTTTCGCAACCTCTTTGCTGGATCACGCGCGAACTTCCTACGAATTGGAAGTCATGCTCAATTATAATCCCACGGGAGACAACTGGGAACCTGGAGAGAGGCAAACATTAGAAAGACTTAAACTTGGCATTAAATATAAACAAAAGCAAGTACGTAAACGTACAGGAGATAAATTTTCAAGTTAAGGCGAAAGAAATAATAATAAAGGGATCGAATAACTATAATACGTGGTCCTAAGAAAGTTCTGTACCAATGGAAAGTCGAAAGAAAGACGAAAAAGTCCCTTTCCCACATGTCACAATATATGGGTAATTCTCCATACAAAGGGCACTTTTGGAAATGGTATAAAAAAATAAAAGAAGTCGTTCAAATGACTGCTATTTGCAATCATTAGATGTATTAGCATCCTAAAAAGAGTTTCTGAAAGGAGCCACGCTTAAAATTTATTTCAAATGTTTCTAGGGCATTTTGAAGTCATATGTTATCTATACTCTCGTGTAATTAAGGTTTGTTTTTCCAAGGAATAAGAAAATGTTTTAGAATTTCAAAAAATTATTATTAAAAAGATTAGAAATTGTTACCTGGTAGAAGAGAAAGCAAAAAAAAAAATTCCTTTTTTTAATGAGAAAATTCATTTTTCAAATTCATCAAATTTTTTTTATTCGCTTTATTTCGTGAATAATTATTTTGATCAAAATTACACTCACATTAAAATCATTGAAACGTAATAGAACACGGAAAGACTTTCTTTTTCAATAAATGGTAAAAATGTATGAGACTTTAGTATTGTAGAATATCAAAACACTGCAAAAAGTGACTTCGTTTCAAGTATTGATATAGTGGTTTTCAACTGGCGAATTTCATATTTTTGTTGCAATAAGTGAAAAAAGTGTTGCACTAATAGATATAAAAAAGTGTGAATATTTAATATTCACTACATCAAAGTAACCGAGCCGACGTTTAAATACGACATTAATATAAAGAATTGCAGAAACTAAAATAATCTTTTAAAACTTTCGTACATGCAGTATGAGCATTTGAAAACCACTATACGAAAAATTATGACTCATCGTTAGAAAGAATCAGGTGCAGGAAAAAAAGATATGTAGACGCGACTAACATATTTAAGTGCAGACATTGGGACCAATCATGACGCACATATATACACACAACACAGAGATACCACGCAATTAAGGACATTAATAGTCCTTAGCTTAAGGACGTTGGATAAACGGACTTATAGAAATCCGTGAAAATAGAAAATTTTCAAAACGATTCTAAGTTCGGCCCTGTGAGCGTATATATTTTAGGAAAAGGTTTTATGGGATATGTGGAGACAACTTACCAAATATGTAGGGTCTTGTGTAGTCTTGAGTTTCATAAAAATAATATTTCATTCCAGTTTTGACGAGAGAATGAATATTTTGTGATGAAATATTTATTTTCAGAAACGGAGCAAATGCAGACAGAGCAGACGAATCGCGTAGAGAGAGAAACTAAATGTCAGACGCACTCGTATTTATGAATTATTTTAGACATAACACCGACACTGAAGGAAAAATCAATCAAATACAAAAAGTTTCAACTTCATATTATTTCAAACTCCAACAAGAAATTCGCGATTCATTGCCACACAAAACCGAAATTTACGCTAGAGTTCGGGAAAGACCATTTATGAAAAGTTGACAGGAAAGAGAAACACAATGAGCAGACCGCGCCATTCCCAAAACTGCGTAATGGTCATTTCATGTACTAAATTATGGTAAAGTTGATTTGAATTATTTTACAACTTCTATTGTTCGTCAATTTATAATTAGTTTCATCAAATGTTTGCAGTATATACCATCTCACAGTATCTAAGTACGTGATTTCATTCCCAAAATTGTCAAAATGTAACATTTAAAAAAAAAACGATAATTACCGATAGAGCGTGTCTGTCAACTTTAGCACTATTTAGTACATGAAATGACCGTTACGCAGTTTTGGGTACGGCACGGTCTGTTCATTGTGTTTCTCTTTCCTGTCAACTTTTCATACACTGGGAAAAATTTCCTCTGAATCTGGCGATAAAATACCGCCACTCTGGCGGGAACATATCCCCAGAGAGGTGTACCCCAAAACCGGCGTGAAAGTATCTTGACTCTGGCGGGAAGGCAGCACTCTACTGTCACGGTACGGCGTCCCGCCAGAGTCGGGGGATTGTTCCACCCAAATCCCGATGATGACGTCATTTTTTTGCGGTAAAGTCGAAAAAAAATGACGTCATCCCACTGATGCAGCGTGACAGTCTCCTTACACAGGCGTGAATTATACAGCCATGTTGGCGTGACACTATACCGCACAGATGGCGCGGCTTGTACAGCTGCGCTGGCGTAAATATAGCCAGGGGGAATGTGTCCCGCCAACTTCAGGGGAAATTTTTCCCAGTGTAGATGGTTTTTCCCGAACTCTAGCGTGTGGACAATTCTCTGGGATATATTTATTTAAAAGTAATTTGTCAGGATTTTATTTATTAAGAAAACATTTATTTAGATACATGAACTATTTGGATACAGGTTCTACAGTCTACAATTTACTTGTACCTCTTGCGGTCAACGATCTTCTACAGACTATAACTATACTCTAAGTAACCTTAGGTTCTCCTGGGCCCTTTTCCCTTCCTTTAGGCTGAGAAGGCGTCCACCCCCTCTTGCAATTTTCCTAGCTACCTACGTCACACCAGATGTTTCGTGCAATTTTATTACTTTCCTACTTCTAGGTCCCTACCTCAATAAAAGTACGGTCTTCCTGGGCCTTCTATAAATTAAGATTTGGAGATCGCTTGGCCCCGACTATCCTTATCAATTATCCTTCCTAGGGAAAACCCCAAGGACACATCCTTACAATTTAAGTTTATTACTACATCCCATCCCTAATAGCACATTCTGTTCCTGTGACGTTCCTGGAATGTTCATATGTTCCAGGAACGTTCCAGGAACGTCCAGGAACGTCCCAGGAATAGATTGTGCTATTAGGGATGCCTATGATCATTTTCAATAAAGTCTAGAAATATTGCTACAAGCGTAAATTTCGGTTTTGTGTGACAATGAATCGCTCTGTGTCTGCATTTACTCCGTTTCTGAAAATGAATATTTCATCACAAAATATTCATTCTCGCGTCAAAGCTGGAATGAAATATTATTTTTATTGGACTCAAGACTACATAAGATCCTACATATTTGGTAAGTTGTCTCCATATCCAATAAAACCTTTTTCTAGAATATATACGCTCACAGTTGTCGTTGTTAAAAGAACTCAAGGTTCCACGTAGGATGTTTGAAGACTTGAAAAAGGGTTCTCTGACCTTTCACGTCTTTGTGGATGCAAGCAAGGCTGCCTATGGAGTGGCCATCTACGCGCGCACGGAGATACAAGGAGAAGTTGATGTAATGCTGGTGAATGCCAAGTCCAGAGTCGCACCATCTAAGGGAGTAACATCAGAGAAGAAAATGATTCAAGGTCTAACTATCCCGAGACTGGAACTACTAGCAGCAACGATGGGAGCACGACTGACCGAATTTGCGTTGAGAGATCTGGAACTGGAAGGGAATGACTGGAATGACTGGAATAACTCCACAACAGTCCTGGCTTGGATACAGAGAGAATGTCCCTGGGAAGTTTTCGTATTTAATAGAGTCCGGGAAATTCGACAGCTTACGGATTGGAAGAGTTGGAGGCATGTGCCAGGGAAAATAAACCCCGCGGACCTACCCTCACGAGGATGTACTGCCAGAGAATTCCTCGAGTTGAGATGGTGAGAGGGGCCTGAGTGGCTCAAACGCCCCCCTGAAGAGTGGCCTTCTGGAGAGTGTTTGCCTGATGAAGAGGAGGTCAATGCGGCAATTAAAAGGTCGGCGAAGGGGCAATGTCTCAACAAGGGTCAAGCGGATGTCGTCAATGCTAAGTTTTGTCAGGAGATCAGACTAGGGAGATTCAGCGAGAGTCTGGATTACTTCTCATCTTATGTCAAGATGATTCGAATGGTAGGTTGGGTGAAAAGATTCATTCGTAATTGCCTGAACCAATCTGGAACAAGAACGCAGGGTGAACTGTCAAGCGGAGAGTTTTCAGAGGCTGAACGAAATATTTGCAGAATTGTCCAGCAAGAAAGTTTCAAGGACGATTTAGACAAGAAAATAAAAGGACTGAACGTTTTCAGGGATAAATCAGGCTTAATTCGTTTGAAAACTTTAATTTCTAGGCGGAGAGACGCTGAGGATTTTAGATACCCGGTGGTTTTGGATCCTGGTCATGAGATCGTGACGAAACTGATATAGCATCGTCACAAACTTTTACAGCATGCCGGAGTTCAGATTACCTTAAATGATCTACATGAGCGATTCTGGATCCTCACGGGTCGCAGTGCAGTACGAGCAGTGATTGATAAGTGCATAATCTGCAAGCGATACAAAGCAACTCACATAGAGGCAGCCCTAGCAGTGTTACCAGAGAATCGAGTAAAGGAAGCAAAGGTTTTTGAAGTGGTGGGCATAGATTACGCAGGACCACTCTATCTGACTGGAGGTCAAAAGGCGTGGATCGGATTCTTCACCTGTGCTTTCTACAGAGCAGTTCATCTGGAACTTGTCACCACCTTGTCAACAGCAGGATTTTTGGAAGCCTTCAGAAGGTTCATCGCTCGTCGAGGGAGACCTAGTATTGTGTACACCGATAATGGCACTAATTTAGAGGGAGCTAGTAATCTCCTAAAGTCGGTGAATTGGAAGATGATAGAGGAGTTTGGTACCATCCGAGGAATTGAATGGAAGTTTAATCCTCCCACTGCTGCTTGGTGTGGAGGATGGTGGGAGAAATTGGTGCGTGTAGTCAAGGACTTGCTCAGGAGAGTGTTGAGAAAAGCTTGTCTTTCCTACGAGGAAATGAATACCACCCTCTGTGACTGTGAAGCAGTGATCAACTCACGTCCAATCACCTACTTGTCCGAAGATGCCTCGCAAATAGTTCCTCTAACGCCAGCCATGTTTCTACAAGAAATTGGAGACACTGGAGTAATAGATCTGGATCAGCTGGAGAGAACGGACCACAAGAGGAGGTTTCGATACAGGCACAAGGTCAGGGATGATCTGCGTCAACGATTTCGCATCGAATACCTGGGACAGCTGTCAAGAAGGCGGCGAGTCATCGTGAAGTGAAAGTGGGGGATATAGTGCTGATAGGGAGTGATAATGCCAAAAGGTTGAATTGGCCCCTAGCACGTGTGATTAGTGCGTATCCTGGAAAAGATCAAAAGGTGCGCGTTGTCAGGCTAAAAACAGCCACTAGTGAACTCGTAAGGGCTGTGCAACGAGTGTTTCCGCTTGAAATTTCAGGTCCTTTATCTTGCAAGAAGTTTCAAGAAGCGAGGCAAAGTGGGGATATAATTATTGATCCTCAGCCAAGGGTGAAAGTTGTCGGCAAACGAGACAGTGGTGACAGATAGAGTGATAACAATGACAATGATAAACTTGAAGTACGTACAAGGAGCGGACGACTGATTAAAGCTCCTGAGCGTTTGCAAGTATGAATTAGTCTGTGACGTGAAATTTATATATTTTGTGTATTCTTTTAACGAATTTGTACCAATATTTATCTCTATATTTATTTAGATGTATTTTGAGTTTGTGTCAACTCAAAACGTGGGAGGATGTAATGATCCCAACTATTTGATTTTCATATTCGAATTTTAGCGCTTAGATGTGATATGACGTAATCATCGTTTTCAAGAAGTAGGCGTAGTCTTCTAACGTGACGAGAGGTGAACGTACACGTAAATTGTCGGACACGGAATAAAGCAAAATAGTTATTGTTTAAAAGGGATTTTTTATTCCCGAACACCCATCAACGGATCCTTCAGTGAACATCACAGACGCGCTGATTACATACGAATATGTAATCTCAGTTCATATTCAAAATTAAATAAAATGTTTCAAACAAAAGTTGTAGATCTCATCGAAATACACATTTTTTGTTTGAAACATTTTTTCTGCCATGATAGTTTCTGAGAAAATCACAGATATATCGATTTTAATTTTATTTAAAAAACACATAAACCATGGTATTCACATTCTAAATTGAAATCATTGTAAAAGGAAATTATGGTAAAGGGAAATGTCAAAGAGAAAAGGCAACAGAAATGATAAAGGGAAATGGCAAAAAGAATGTTAAAGGGGAATGATAAAGGAAAATGGCAAAGGGAATGGCAATGTGGAATGATAAAGGGAAATGACAAAGGGAATGGCAAAGGGAATAGTAAAGGGAAATGGCAAAGAGAATGGTAATGGGAAATGGTAAAGGGGAATGGTAAACCTTTCCATTGTGAAAAGCGTGAGTATAGGTACCAAACCGAAACCAATGGAGATATGATGGAAATCGATATATCTCTGATTTTCTCGGAAACTATCACTCGCAGAAAAAAATATTTCAAACAAAAAATATGTATTTCGATAAGATCTACAACTTTTGTTTGAAATATTTTTTTTTATTTTGCATATTAACTGAGATAAACGCAAAAAACCATGATTTTTATGGTTTTTTCATTATTTCACCATGAAAATCAAATTTGCGGCAATTTTCGCTATCATATTCGTAATCAGCGCGTCAAAATACATAAGTATATGGAGCCCAAAGAAAATCGGAGGTTACCGGTTTTCGGAACTGCACCCCAATTTTTTTTTTATAATATAGTCTTGCATGTGTTATAAAAATTTAATTAATTAATTTAAATTAACTTTCTTATTTTAGTTCGTTGCGCACCCAAACGTACAGCAACTGCTCGCTGCCATTTGGTATGATGGTTTACCGGGGTTTCGACGTTTAAGTATGATAGGACAACTAGTGGAAGTAGGGAAATTGGGTGCCATGTTTCCTGTCTACAGTACAATTTACATGCTCCAGCCCACCTCAAAAATGGGACTTTTCATGAAAAAACCTTTTGTTAAGTTCATTTGTCACTCAGCCTCATACGCATTTTTTTTAAGTAAGTAATAAGTATAATAAAACATCCAACGATATATTCAAAGATTTAACCGAGGGGTTAATTACTCATTTAATTTGGTGTACATTCTCTATGCAATTTTCGTGCAATCTTGCACGTACCTAATCCAAGTAATCACTCCTCCGTATTAACATAATTTTTGACTATTCTAATAGTAATAGGAATAATAGCCTTAGGAAGTAATAACTTATTAGCAAATATTTTTCAATGATTCAGTGTTACTTGGAATGGCATCGCAGAGAGTAGAATATTTAGCAATTGAGCTTTTCGGAAATGCATGGATGCGCGAAATTTTAGCCGGATGGAAAAGAAGAGAACGTGGTTGTATTCCTGGTTTCGTGGAATCTGGTGTCATCATGTATATTTTCAGTAAGTTAATGCCATCGATCCTAATTGACAATATCTATATCCCAAGTGGAAAAGTCGGAATTATGTCGGATATTACAAATGGCATAGTACTGTGTCAGTTGTGAACGAGGAGAAATGCCAGTACTGCCGGGTAGTACCGCGCCAATCGTCGTTGCAGTACTGGGTCAGTACAGGCGCGGTACCGATTTTATCTACTGGCACTACACTGACTTAGGAGATCTGCCGACGGTTGGCCCAGTACTGGGGCTGTACAGGCGCTGTACCGATTTTATCTACTGGTAATACACTGTCTTAGGGGATCTGCCGAGGGTTGGCCCAGTACTGGTCGTGCGTTCGATTCCCCCCAGCGTTGCGTGTGAAATTTTATTTGTTATATATGCGTTAAAGTTTACAAATGTCAATTAGTTATAAGTAAATCCATAATATATCTACGAATAAATCATGTTCTTAGTTAATAATTGTTTTTTAAGACATTTATTTTTATTTTTTCATTATAATTTCTCAGTGTAATGCCAGTACCGTCCCAGTACCGAAGCCAACTCCCAGCCGAGTTACCTTCTGTAGTAATGCCAGTACTCAACCGTTTGCCATTCGGTATTATACTAGTACCGCGCCAGTACCAGAAATCCTTCTGCGGTACTGGCGCAGTACCGCGCCAGTTGTAAATTTCCACTTGGGTAGCGTGCGTGAACCCTCCGGTTCTTGAAATCTTTTAAAATTCCATAAAATTCTTTCAAATATTTTGATATCCCTTATAGTACTTGGGCAAGTTTCTGTATCGTGGATATTTGCGGTTGAATTAATTTTTAGTATATCACTAAAGAAAATTCTCTTCTGCAATCAGGTTTAGTCGTTGGGGAAATACGGTCGTTATGGGCAGACGGTTTACTGGAGTACGTATCGGATTTGTGGAACATAGTCGACTTCATCCAAAATACTTTTTATGTGCTTTGGATAGTTTTAAGAGGAACTGCCTGGTATGTTGTCATGGTAAGTTCAATTTTATTCTCCCCCGGCCATTATTATCCACTGCTGCAAGTAAAGAGATAGAAAGAGATAGAAATTTGGAGATAGAACTTTTCAATCTCTTCCAAGTATCCATTTTGCATCCTCAAAATGCTATCCTTTTCTATTCACATTATATCCCCGTGTCCAGTGATATCTATCTCTTCCTAGACCCTCAGTATAACTCTATTTCTGATAATGTCTATATCTCTTTCTATCTTTTAATCTAGTTATTCGCAAAAAAATTGTATTCCTTTTTATTCCTAATTCTATCTTCCTTTCTAGAAATTTGCATCTCTTTCTATCCCCAAGGCTATTCTCTCCCTTATATTAACATATTAATCTTCATATTTTAAACATGCATAATAATATTTTTATAAGTACAATATTTTGTACATACATACCTAAATATTATCTATTATAGGGACGCGAATCCGCGCGCATCAAGTTAGTCCAACACTTAGTTAGACCAACAAGTCCAACACTTAGTCCACTGAGCTATAGTAACGGACTTAGGAATTATGTGGTGAAAACCAATATCACTCTTTCACGCTTATCTCTTTGAATCTCCTCTTTTCTATCCCTTTTTATCTCTTGTCTATCTCCGCCTATCTCTTTCTATCTCCATCTCGATACACATCATCAACGCCTATTTCTTTATACCTCCATCTCAATATACAAAAACGCTTATCATCTCTTTCTATCTCTCCATCTCAATATAATACAGTGTTCGTCATGTATGCCTTAACATTTTTCACTAGATTTTTGTACGCATTCAATGAAAAAACCTAGTGAAAAATGTTAAGGCATACATGACGAACACTGTACATCAACGCCTATCTCTTTCAATCCACATTTCTCTGTCTTTTTCGTCTATCTTTTGTCTATCCTATCTATTTCAATGTCAGCTACATATGTACTTCTATCCACTCAATATATTTCCTTGCGTCAATATGGTTCCACTCCTTTATACTTTTCTATCTTGTAGACGATGTATTTTATTTATACATTTAAGAATAAATGCTCTCAATTCATTACAAATAACTACTTTTTTAAAACCAAATAATTGAACCGAAATAAGATAAACATGAATAAATTTGAATAGAAAAGAGTTAAATTGAGACAGAGAAGAAGACATTCAAGAAGATAAGTTTAGAAATAGGCTGGGACAGAAATAAGGGGATTGAAACACATAGCGCAGTAAATTTCGATTGACAAGGAAATAGAAAGAGATAGATGAGGATAGGGGAGAGTCTAGAATAGGTGAAAAATAGAAAGGAATATAGATGATGTGGCGATTGAAAGAGATAGGCAGAGATAGACAAGAGATAAAAAAGGATAGAAAAGAGGATATTCAAACTAATTTAAAGAGATAAGCGTGAATGTGGATTGAAATGGAGATAGAAAGAGATAGAGGGGATAGGCGAGAAATAGAGAGGGATAAACAATCGTTATCCCTTTATATCTTAGATTATTCTTAGAGAAAAAAGGAGATATAAAGGGATAGGATTTCTATATCTTTACTTCCAGCAGGGGCGTGGGCACAAAATTTAGCGACGTCTTTATGACAGTCATATCGTTGCAACATCTTTTTTGCAACATCTTTAAAACGTCTTTACGACATCTTAATTATGTCCATTTTGTTAAGATGATGTCGTAAAGACTAATAAGCCCAAGTTCTGCAGTAATCAGTGCAGTATTTTTGCAAGCTTACCTACCATGAAATTTCAGAAATGAGATGAAAATTTAAGTCATTCTACACCATTTTTTTGTTTTTTCAAAACGCTCCAGCGCCCTTAATCGTCTTTTGAGATTCCTTGAATTTTTTTTTTCTCAGAGAGAATACTGGAGCGGAGAAGATCCTTGGTATCCAAGAGATCAGTGGGACGCCTTTGATCCGATGCTTTTATCCGAAGGTGCATTCGCAGCTGGAATGATTTTCAGGTAATGTTTGAAAATTATAAATTTTTTGAGAATTGTGGAATTAATAATAAATTCAGTTGATTATCAGTAAAGAATATAGTATATTATAATCCAGTAATATATATTACTTGATTCATAAATTATAAAATTTGGAAATTATTACTGCAACGTTATTTATAGGTGGTACTATACATATGTTGTAATATACAATTCCTCTATTCCAATATAGTAATTTACTATTCATTTTCATAGTCAAAGTGTGGTATAAAAATTATAAAAATTTCTAAACAGTGTGTGCCCTAAAAAAAGTTTTATTTAATTTTTTAGCTATACTTTATCAAGTATTTATTTTCATTGGTAAAAAGCTTTCTTTGAAAGTAACCTCCTGAGAGCGAAAAATATGAGCAATTTGAGGTGCATTAAACTCTATAGTCTATATTGCTCGTGAAAAAACGTAAGAGGGCGTAAAAATCTACGGGTTCTGTTTCAGCTTTTTAAAACTCGTACACATATTCAGTGTCAACCCTCACCTCGGACCCTTACAGATTTCCCTAGGGAGAATGATAATAGATATTATCAAATTCTTCTTCATCTACACTCTCGTTCTCTTCGCCTTTGGTTGTGGTGAATATTACCGAGCTTGAACTCGTCACAATATTTTACTATAATTATGATGATACACGATACACGGAAAAAAATTGTCTAAATGTGCTTCGTTAATAAAAACACATGCGTCTATATTATATGAATAACGCATATTAAATAAATTAGGGATATTTATTATCGTTAAAGTATATGATGCATTTCCTTCGAATTAGATCGCATTGAAATGAATAAAATTTCAATTAGAAACTTTCATCAGGGTATCGTAAATATTCATATGCAAGATGCAGCTCCCAATAAGCAAAAGCCTCGGATTGAAATTAATTCCGAATCATTCCGGAATTTGTATCCGAATCAAACAGTTTTATTCCGATCAAATTCGAAGGATGTTCTCAATCTGTATTAATCCGAAACCCATTAAAAAGCAAACCGAACCTTTAATCCGAATGAATCCGCTAATCCGAATTAATCCGAATTAATCCGAACTTTCAAGCCTAATCCGAATTTTTTGGAATCATTCGGATTGATTCGGATAGAACGGATTAAATCGGATTGACCGGATTTACTCGGATTGAAAGTTCGGATTAATTCTGATTAATTTGATTTGGCGGATTCATTCGGATTGCTTTTGAATGGGTTTCGGATTGATTGAATTGAATTCGAATTGATTGATGGATTCGGAATTTGTATCCGAACCAAACAGTCAATCCGAATGAATCCGAACTTTCAATCCAAATAAATCCGGTCAATCAAAACTTTCAATTCGAGTGATTCCGAAAAATTTGCATTCATTCGGATTGGCCGGATTTGTTCGGATTGAAAGTTCGAATTAATTCTGACTATAATTCGGATTCTTTTTGAATGGGTTTCGGATGAATTCGGATTGAAAACTTCCTTCGAATTAGATCGGAATGAAACTGTTTGGTTCGTATGCAAATTCCGAAATGATTCGGATTGATTCGGAATGAATTTCAATCCGAAGCTTTCGCTAGGGTAGGACAGTAAATACATTTATTTAATGCAATGAACTTCATTTTCATTGTTGGCAGAATTTTTTTCCGTGTAATATACTTTTCTATCCATTGAAAAAACTTTCGACTAATCGTGAAATATTTTAGGAATGAATCAGCTCATGTGGTACTATGCAGACTTGGAGAAAAAGAAATGTTATCATGCGCATGGCGAAATACCAGATTTTGACAATCAGGAAAAGGCTTGTGCTACTTGGCGAAGATTTGCTAAGTATGTGATGATAATATATTAGGGTTGTTTCACAATTTTAGATAAAATAATTTTTGAATAGTTCATCTTGAGAGTGTTGGATCCAAGTTCTAACCTTAGAATTAAATGTTCTCATTTATTTACTCAACAAATATTAGAAATAAGTATCTTTTCACTCTATATTATAGAGATTTTAAAGAACTTTGTAAGATGTTCAAAGATCTTAAAGGAATTTATAGGGATTTCAGTATGGAGCAGGTTAGAATTTGGACCAATAAATCTTGCGTAAATCCTTAAAAAAATTTCAACTCCGGCGGTGAAATCCCTTTAAAATCCTACTTAAATTCATTTAAAATCTCATAAAATCCAATAAATTTCTTGAAATCTCGTAAAATCTTGAGCAACGCTTTGTAAATTTCTGCTAGTATTTTTATACATATATCATTTGTGTTGTTTACAATAATTTTCTATACAGCAGTAAAAAAATACATCTAAGTTTTTGAAAATTATGTTCCTTATTTTAGTCTGTTCGAGACGTCACAATCGTTGTTTTGGGCGAGTTTTGGAATGGTTGACCTCATGTCTTTCGATCTTACTGGCATCAAGAGTTTCACACGATTCTGGGCACTTCTCATGTTTGGCTCATATTCCGTAATCAACGTTATTGTCCTCCTGAACATGCTTATTGCCATGATGTCGAATTCCTATCAAATAATCTCGGTACTTTACATTTTTAAATAAAAAAAAAAAAAACCTTTTCAATGTTTTTTTCCGTTAAGGGCGATGGAGCGTTTTGAAAAAAAATGTAGAATGACTCAAATCTCCAGCTCATTTCTAAAAATGATTTTAATGCATGCGATGTTACCATTAGCTGCCATATGCCAATCCTGCGACTCTTCCCCTCTTCTTTTCGCTGGGAAGTTCTCTAACTTCAAAAGCTTTATCAAATTCACCTTTAAAAAACCATACTTTCTTTTTCGCAAAAGAGATATTGAGAAACCGATCTGCATTTTTGTGATTTTACTATGAAAATTCAGAAATGAAGTGGAGATTTGCGTTATTCTAAAAATGTTACAATTTTTAAAAATTTATTTTTCAATTTTTGTCCCAGAACTCATACAAGTTGGATGTAACTTCTAGCCAAAATTTAATTTCTTCATTTTACTCACATTTAAATTACCATACACATATTTCTTCGATCTAATATAACTGCACAATTCATGATAAAATTGGAAAAATGAATTGTTCGATGGGTCCTTAATCGAGAAGAAATGCTGGACTGAAAGCTATCAGGGGCATGCCACAGACAAGAAAATGGCGCCCCGTTAGTGTCCGAAGTTGCATTCTTCAGTTAGTTCGCCGGTGGGGCGTTGACTGTGCCATCACTCCCCAAAAATGCATGTTGATATGTAGAGAATTGAATATAAAAATTAAAAAAATATGATTATACAATGCTATAAATTAATGAAATATACACGGAGAAAATTTGTTCGGTAGCCGTTCAAGTAAATGTGGTAAAATTTGGATATCGTGGCTTTTCAGCGATCTGTAATATTTATTTCTAGAACCTTCACGATCTGGACTGTAACGATTACCGAACTTCGGTAATCGTTAATCATTCTTTTCATAATGTTAAAAACAGCAGAGTTAGGATGAAAAAGTTTACCTGAATTAATTAGTCGAGCATGAGAATATAATTTAATATAATTTTAATTATATTTATTTACCGTACACATCACTTTTTCACCTTTTTTGCACAGTTAGCACTCTTTATTATTTATAAAATAATTAAAAATCGTCACCTGCTCCATATACACAACAGAAAAACAGGGAGTGATGGTACAGTCAGCGCCCCTCCAGCGAACTAACTGAAAAATGCAACTCCGGACACTAACGGGGTCAAGTTAGAATCGTGAAATACGGGCTGTTGCATACCCCTGCACATATCGATGTTATCTTTTCTTTTCGATGTATCGATGTTTGAAACATCGATATTTTCCATTCGATGTCCCATCATTACGACACTACCGCCAATCCAGGGGTTCTTTTTCTTCTTTGGGAAGTTCTCTAACTTGATCGCCTTTTAACAAAAATACTTTCTTTTTCTTGAAAAGAGATACTAATAAGCCCAATACTTGCCAATGAGAAACTGATCTTGATTAATGGACCAATCAAACAATTTATTAGAGTCATTCTACAGCAATTTTTTTTTAAATTTTTCTTTTACAATTATATTAGCCCAGCGCTATTATATTTGTTAAGTAAAATGAAGATTTCGAATTTTGAGGATAAAGGTTGGATCCAATGACTTTATTTTTAAAATTTTCTTTTAACGGTGTTGGAGCATTTTAAAAACACTAAAAATTGATGTAGACTCACTCAAATCCGCCATTTTGTTCACATCTTTTCAATACTCTGTTTTTGAGGCCGCAAAAATAAACGGTTAGAAGTGTCGTTTAATCAGAGATGTTTTTTCGATTGCGCGACAGGGTGTATCTCTTTGTTTCTTGAAAAAAAAAATTTTTTTGGCTAAAACGGGATTTTCGACAAGTGTAGAGACGCGGGTGAGAGGGATGCGGGTGAGCAGTACTTACATTTTGCCAAGTCCCTATTCAAGCAAAAGAGGCACAAAACTTCACTTGAAGGGTGCTTCACTCACTGAGAAAAATTTTACGAGTATTTTTTCGTTTCCGTGGGTCTTTCCTTCATTTTATTTCAGTTAAAAAAAAAATAAAGAATCAACACCTTGATCTTCAGGTAAGAGAATCAATTCTCAAAAGAATCAACTTAGTAGGGAATCGATTCAAAAGATCGATCTTTTCGCCGAAAAAGATCGATCTTCGAAGAATCGAATCAGAATCGAACATCCCTAAATGGCTGTCATATAGGATCTCACATAGGTACCTATACATATTGAAAGACGGTTCCCATGTAGGATCCTTTACTTTGGTTTTTCTACAAAGGTTCCTATGCTCCAGACTAGATTATTCAGCATGGGAAACTGTAAAGGATCCTGTGCATGTTTCTACTGAGGAACATGTATAACGGTATCGCAATTAAATTTATAGTTTCCTGTGTAGGAACCTTTACAGGATCCTGTGTGTAAGAACTTTTGCAGGATCATTTGTAGTTTAAAAAAATTAATTTTTTTAAATAATAATTTTCGAGTTCCTTCAGAGGAACCTGCAAAGGATCCTGTACAGCTTTTTTCGCTTTGAAAAATCAAAAAAAATTCTGTGACAGCCGGGCTACAGAATTCGAACACCTATCTTTCCTCCTTGATCCTAACAACTAAGCCCCACGGCTAACCTTGCACATATGAAATATGTTACAAAAATCCCAGTAAACAGTGGCGTATTAGGACATTTCGCCGCCCTAGGCAGCGAAAAAAATTTGTAAAATTTCCGCCCTTCCCCCACTTTTTTTTACTCAAGTATATATCTAGTGTGAGCGTTGAAAATTTGCCGCCCCTAAAATCTGCCGCCCTAGGCAGCTGCCTACCTTGCCTACCCGGTAAATCCGCCCAGCGGCGGATTTAAGTTTAGCGGGGCCCTGGGCACTAATAGTGTGGGGGCCCCCTTGTAAGGGATTTAAAATATTACAAATTACACAATATTTATTGCATATCTTTTTTTATATTTGAATGAAAAAAGAATGAAAAAAGAGGAAAAAAGAATGAAAAGGAATGAAAAAAGAGGATATTTATTTTGTGGGGGCCCCTAGCTTGTGGGGGCCCCTGGGCACGTGCCCCATGTGCCCTTATGTAAATCCGCCACTGAATCCGCCACTGCCAGTAAAGTATCACACAAGACAGGGCCGCTGTGATAATTTACTGGGATTTTTGTAAAATATTTCATATGCAAGGTTAGCCGTGGAGCTTAGTTGTTAAGAGTCAAGGGGTAGAGATAGATGTTCGGGTGTTCGAATTCTGTAACCCGGCTGCCGCAGAGTTTTTTGATTTTTCATAGCGAAAAAAGCTGTACAGGATCCTTTGCAGGTTCCTCTGAAGGAAATCGCAAATTATTATTCAAAAAAATATATTTTTTTAAACTACACAAGATCCTGCAAAAGTTCCTACACAGGATCCTGCAAAGGTTCCTACACAGGAAACTATAAATTTAATTGCGTTACCGTACATGTTCCTCAGTAGGAACATGCACAGGATCCTTTACAGTTTCCCATACTGAATATGTAATTTAGTCTGGAGCATAGGAACCTTTGTAGAAAATACAAAGTAAAGGATCCTACATGGGAACCGTCTTTCAATATGTATAAGTACCTCAGAGTGCACAGCGTAAAATGAGCTCAAAAAAAGGGAAATAGGGTGATTATTTCACGAAAAAGGGGAAAAAAAAGGGAAAGATTATACAATGATTCTTGCATGTAGAAAAGAGGAAAAAAATGTTTTTAACCCGTTGTAGTCACTCGGGGTCCATTTGACGCCATACGAAGTTTAAGGTCTAATGTTTAAAAGTTTCTTAAAAAAAAAAAATTTTTTTAGTGTCATATTTCATGTTGACGCTTACCTCTTTAATTTTACTAATTTCACAAAAACTGCTCACTTCAATCATCAAAATAAATATGGTTTTTTAGATGGATCATTATAAATTATTTTTTTCATAAAAGTATACTATCTTGCAAGTACAAAACCAAAATATTTCCACTTTATCTCAAAAATTGAATTTTTTATTAATTTTTATGTGAAAAAAGTTAAAATTATGAAAAATTTTTTCATTGTATTTTTTCATTATGAAAAAAATATTTAAAAAGCAAAAAAACTGTTGGGTCTTAAAGAAGAGACCTTAAAATAAGTTTGGTATAAATTTAAAGTCGATATTTTAAATAGAAGGAGAATAGCAAGGCTTATATTTTTATTCATCTCTATATAATTATAATGTTCTATTCAGTCAGTTTTGTTCACAACGTAGACTAGAGGAAGAAAATTATCTTAAAATAGAGATTTAACTTGTACATGTTTCTCTTAATTCATTCTACGAATTCTATAAATTTTATGTGAAGGACTTTAATAGATAAGTATCTATAAAAACGTTTTTTGTTTCAAAACCTTGAAAAATATAAACATCTTAAACTTTTAAATGTAATAACATATGTATTTAAGTACGTTAAAGTATTTTTGACCTACAATGTTGGGAAACAGAAATATATTATAAAAACTGATTCATACATGTTATATGTATTGAAACAGGCATTAGGACATGTGCGCTCGCATGCGAAGAGAATTTTTCCGCGTAATTCAAATATTTTATTATATTTTCAATGAAAAAAGGGGAAAAAGGGGAAGGTTTTCAAGAATAGGGGAAATTATTAAAAAAAGGAGAATTCCACTAAAAAAGGGGAATAAGACTGTGCACCCTGGTACCTGTTTGAGATCCTATATGACAGCCATTTCTCGATCACCAAGAAACTATAGAAAAACCTACATAGGATCATTGTCACTTTTTCCTTGAAGGACGCACACGTCAGAAAATATATGGGAACTTCATAGGAAGATGTACAGTTTCTTTTAAAGATTCCTATAATTGGATCCTATAAAGGAATCCATATAGGAATTTTCAATAGGGTATAATTGATTCACATTTGCAGGAAAGGGCAGACACAGAATGGAAATTTGCAAGAAGTCACTTGTGGATGAGTTATTTTGAAGATGGTGATACTGTTCCACCACCCTTTAATATGATACCAACGACCAAGACTTTCAACAAAATTGTCAAATGTGGAAACACAGGACGCCCTACGAGATCACTGATCGTAAGAATCTTTATTTTTTTTTAATCGTCTGATATAGATTAGATTTAAGGCTGATGGAGCAAAAGACAAAAAAAGTATAAATAGACCAAAAAA
>CAJFCP010026086.1:150417-170818 GCA_904066005.1 Synergus itoensis
ACTTACATCTATTGTTGTATATGTATGTATATATATATATATATATATATATATATATAATTCATAAAATTACATAACTGTCATCCGAAATTTCTATTGCAAAAAATAAGTTACGACTGATGAAATATTCTATAAATCATTTCCATAAAATGCAACAAACCAAAACACCAACTCCGTTTTAAAAAGATCGTTTACTATTACATATTTTTGTTTATAGCTTACCCTTAAAATTTAAGAGATTTATTGGTCGAGAATTTTATTAAAAATTAATCGAGAATTTAAATAAATTTCAATTTATCTTTCCAATTTACGAGAAAAGATCCTTTCACTTCCATGCACTTCCGTTGGTTCCAACTACTACCGACAACTGCCGACAACCGACAAGCGACAACCACGTGTTTGCTACTTTGCGTTCATTTCATCAATTTCATGAATGTTCGGAATTTTCCCGATTCTCTTCGGGTCCGTTCGTTAAATTTTAAGGGTGGTTTTGGACTTGGACTTTCGAGTTCAAGGTTCAATCATTTCTCGAGATATGCTTTAGCCCTTTCGTTTCGTGTTCGATGGAGTCACGTGATCGATGGAGAGGTCAATAAAGGGTGTATTTCACATATGTTCAAGATCTTATAATAAACAGATATATACTGAAATCTATCTTCTCATCATTTTATTCATAATCATTTATATTTATCTAATTTCATATTTTCACATTTTTAGGTAGTTTTTATTAATAACTAAAAAGAAAGGAAAAATAATGTCGGTATTCACAGTAATCTAAAAACAAAAAACAAGAATATTTTTGTTGATTTAAAAAACATTTAAACTGGAGATAATATTTGGTAACGTTTATATAATTGTATAGACTCTGTTTTATTAATAAGATTCAAAATTCTTTGTCACACATTTAATAGAGTGTGTTAAATATCTAAAGATCGAATAAATAAACCTTTTTCCGCTAGATAAAGATATTTAACAATCTTGAATTTATACATAGCTTTCCTACCGTCTGTTCTTACTTTCAAAAATTACAACCTGTGACTTTGATCGTAAAGCTTTCTTGATTATGTTGATAAACATGTTTTCAAACACTCTTAAAAATTCAAACTAATGTTTCTAGTGTTTGAAAGAGATATAATAGATTCGTATATCTCACTATCGAATTCAGCTTTCTTTCGACTCGAGTTCGATTGATTCATTAATCTAAAGACAATTGTTGCAAATATTTTTTAAATAAATATAGAGAATGACTGAGCAATGATGATATAATCGATGTATGTAATGTTTGAAGAAAAATAGGAGCACGTCTAATTTAAAATTATAAATAATAGATAGATTTGCTAACTTCGATAATTGATTCTTGTAACGCAAAGAATATTTTCGAATACGTGCAAATTAAACATACACCTATCTACAATACACCAAAAAATGTTGATTAGTATTCAAAGAAATGCTATGACGCCTGCATCTCCTGTAATCTTTTACACGAAGGCATTTCGATGTTTCTAGCTCGCTGGTATAAATCTTGATCACCAAAATTTCTCGCTTTCCACATCATCGATTCTCCTGTATCAAATAATTGGAAATTTTTAATCGGTTAAAGCGGGTTGATCATTCAAATTTTTAATCTACACTAAATTTAAATGTAATAACAAAATTCTGATTAAAACAGTTAAATTTAAAATTTGAAATTTTGAAATTCAACTTACGGTAGCTTTTTTCTCTAAAGCAGGTTTGTCTCAAGTAACTAAGGTACTCTTCTTCTACTGAAATTTCTAATCTTCTCAAACTGCCCTGATACTCGCTATGGAAATTTTCTTTCACGTAGTATGGCACCTTTAGACCTTGGGTTGTTCTAGGAACGGTATATTTACTGAAAAAAGAAACTTTGCATTATGTAGCTACCAAAATCTGTTGATAATAATTTCAAGCAAATATATTTATTGATTTTCGATTCGTATTACAATAAGAAATAAATAATATTGGAATTATAAATGCTTGATACTCACGCGCTAGAATGTAAACTGTACACAGGATCAGATATGAAAAAACTGCTCATCATTGTTAATACTATGAGTAAAAGTACAGGTAACATCTGAAGGAATGTGGTGTATCCGTTTGCCTGCTACGAAAAAAATATTTTGTTGAAAAAAAAGTTTTTCAGATTATTAGAGAATTTCTGTTTTCAAATTTATGCGATAAATTGCAAAAAGAATTTAATTACCTGCGTATGCGCGTGTTGACTTTGCTGATCAGTTTGTCTCGTCCATCTGCCACCTGTTCGTCGCATATAAAATTCTTGTTGAGGAAATACATCTCTGAAGAACATGTTAAACAGTTCTTCTGCTGTAATATCAGCTGTAAAACAGCACGGAGACATAAATAAATACAAAATCCAATTTCTTGGATAATAATAAGGGGTTTGAGGTTGATCACTCCAATCTTGGATGTACAGTACACCATATTTCAAAATTTGAAAGATTTCAAAAATTTATTTTAGGTAATTTTAAAGTTTATTATGGAATTTAAGGGATTTCAAGATATACTTTTAGAATTTTAAAGGATTTTGTGGAATTTTGAAGGATGATAAAAGATTTTTGGAAATTCCAAAGAATTTCGTGAAATTTTAAGGGCATGTGGGAATTACCATATAAGCAAATTCTAATTGAATGCAGCCCAGGTTTAAAATTACCTTCAAATCCACGAGTATAATTATAATGATGAGTTTGACGAGATTGAGAGCTTTGCATTCTTTCCTCATCAGAACCGTACAAGTCATATTGTTTTCGTTTCTCCACGTCAGTTAAAACGGCAAAAGCATTTCCAATTGCTAAAAAAAATATATATATATATCAATTATCCTACCTTTCTTTTTTTTCTTTGGAAAATTATTTAATTCTAGTTAACATCTACTAATACTTATTAGTATTAAACAACAACCTTTAAAAGCATCAGCAGCACCCGGAGCTTTGTTTTTATCAGGATGCAATTGAAGAGCTAATTTTTTGTAGGACTTTTTTATATCACTGTCTGTCGCCTCTTTGGTCACACACAAGATCTCATAATAATCTTTGCACTTTTTAATCCTGAAAATAAGAATTTTCTCAAAATAATAAAACTGTGATTTAAAATTAATAAAGAAAAGTAATCATCGCACTAAATTACCTTTTAACATGTTCCATTTGTTCCTTCGTGAATTCGGCAGTAGTTTGTGTCTGAGATCCTTCTTTAGCAGCAGTCTGTCGTTTCCGAATTTCAGGTTCAGGTTCTGTTTTTTTATTTTGCTTTGAGAGCATTGATACTCTCGTCAATAAATCTGAAAAATAGTGTAAAAGCGTAATTAATTAATTAATTTCAATTAACAATTAAAAAATAATCATCCACCTTGCGACTATTATTTCTACTTCTGTTTTTAGGGTTGCCAGATTGCACTACTTTGGTAGTAAATCTACTACTTTTTTGCGTGCCTACTACTTTACTACTTTTTCGAAAAATTTACTACTTTTGACTGAAAACCTGCTTTTTTTTTCTTTTTTAGTTTTTTTTATCATTTTTTGAAGACACGTTCTCTACTCTATGACCTAGAGAACAGGAGGACTATCTTGTGTGGAGATAGTAACAATTGCTTTTTATTTGAAATTTCCCGCTAATTTCATGATAACACCTGCCCCCCCACACCGCAACACATTGGCAACAACCAGGGAACTACTACTTTTCACTCCTTTTTACTACTTTTTCACTCCACTATATTACTACTTCCACCTATCAGCAAAGATATTAGCAGTCATCTGGCAACCCTACTTTTTTTCACTTTTCTATTGTCGCTATTGTCTATATAAATTGCACCGAACAAATGTTAAACAGTTTTCAAAATGTTTTTGTTATCTACCTTCGACTCTTTTTGTTGGAAATAGTTTTTGGGCTTTCCTGAGGAATTTCTCAGCCTCGTCAAACTTTTTCTCTCGAAGATACTTCTCCGCAAATTCCATGCACCTTTCGGCCTCATCTTTGTTGCTGTCCATGACAGTTTTCACGGGAAAATGGGGAAAATAAATATCCTTACGTCCTTATAGTTCGATGAGAGTCCCGTGACGTAGCACAAAAGTAAATAAACGAAATCACTCTCTTTAGTCTTCTAGAAAATGAAATTTCACGTTACGTCATGAGCACTGGTACTAGAATTAACAGTAAACTGATAAATATGCAACGAACAAAGTTAATAAAAAATGACCGAAGTGTAAAATGACGTCTAAATTCAATATTTCTGCTTCCGGTTGAAGTTGACTGACGTGGAGTCGTGGACTGCGAAGTGCGAGTGCGACTGCGTCACTGCTGCGCAAAAGGAAAAATATCAATTATTAATTAATTTTAAAAAAATAATCAATTACACTCGAAGTTCCCAATAGTAAAGTTCCCAATACACTCGAATCTCCCAATAACAACGAAATCCAGACCAGACGCTTTCCCAATAACAACGAAATTCCTTTTCTCAAATGACACACCAATTGCGCATGCGTTACATTAATTGCGCATGCGTATTGCATATAAAATAATATTTTTAATCGTTTTAAATTGCGCGCGAATAGCAACCAATCAGATTCCGAGCGCGCAACTCATGCGCAGTGCATCCAGTGATATTTGAGGTAACTGCAGGTTGATTATTTGATACACTCGAGTCTCCCAAATGTAGAGTTCTTAAATTCTCGAGAATTTAAATCTGGGTTATATGACCGAGAATATGACAGAATTTATGAGAATTTAAAGGAATTTAAGAGAATTTAAGAATTTATGATTTTTAACAACATTTTTATTGTTTACATTATTTACACAGTTAAATATTAGTTATTTAATAGCTTAGACTTATTTAGGATTGTAAAATATGCAAAACATCAGATTACCAGTTAACAAAAGCCACAAAATTCATCTTATAGTAAACGTCCCTTTATAGGTTATGTTAGACTCTAACATAACCTCTATACTCTGCATAAGGCCTGAGCACAATCGTGTACTTATCCCGTGTCCTAATACTCTATCCTTTTCTATCCCATTTCCCTATCTCTTTTGCGGTCACGTGACAAGAGAGATGGAACAATGTGATAGAAAAAGATAGAGTATTAGGACACGGGATAAGTACACGATTGTGCTCAAGCCTATACATTTGTGACAGTTTTCTTCATTTCCAAAGCTCATTAAAAAATAAATAAACTAATAGAACTACAAAATACAGTTTGTTATACATTATCAATTAATTAATTAACAAATATCTCTCTTTCACCAAATTTTCCAAACATCATAAATTCTCAGAGAATTTAAGTCTCGGTTATATTCTCGGTTATATTCTCATTCTCGTTACCGTTCTCGAAGTACACTCGAGTCTCCCAAATGTCAAGAAATTTTGGCCAGACGTTCTCCCAAATGTCAAGTCCTCAAATTTCACAAACAGCCCCACTGCGCATGCGTGCACGCCTGCGCAGTGGTTATCAGGTGATTCTTCGGAAAGACGGACTTGACATTTGAGAGAAACTTGACTTGAGATTTGGGAGAACTTGAGATTTGGGAAGTTGAGATTTGGGAGACTCGAGTGTAATATAACCGACTAAGAACTCTACCCAAATGTCAAGAAATTTTGGCCAGCGTTCTCCCAAATGTCAAGTCTTCAAATTTCACAAACAGCCCCACTGCGCATGCGTGCACGCCTGCGCAGTGTTTATCAGGTGATTCTTCGGAAAGACGGACTTGACATTTGAGAGAAACTTGACTTGAGATTTGGGAGAACTTGAGATTTGGGAAGTTGAGATTTTGGAGACTCGAGTGTAATGAGAAAGGAATGCGGTTGATATTGGGAAATTGTTGTTATTGGGAAGGTTGTTATTGGGAGATTCGAGTGTAGTAAAGTGTTCCCGATAGTAAAGAAATTCTGTTCTCAATCAGTGTTCCCAACGCGGGCATCCAACTCTACTGCGCATGTGTCGCGCTCAGCAATGGTATTCGCGCGAAATTCAAAACTCGGAAAAATATAATTTTCATTGTTTATTATAAATAATGAAATAATGAAATTTTAACTAATAGAAATGTCTATTAGAACGAAATTAATTAATTTTTTTTTACAGAATTGATTAATTTAGGTCCAATAGATATTTCTATAAGTTAAAATTCAATTATTTATAATAAATATTGAAAATGATAATTTTTTGAACTTTGAATTGCGCGCGAATGGTAACCAATCAGATGCCGATTGCAACGCATGCGCAGTAGAGTTGGATGCCCGGGTTGGGACTTGGGAGCACCGGAGCACTGACTGAGTGACCACAGCCTGATAATAGGTTATTTCATTATAGAAATAAAGAAAATGCAAAGTTTGACTGTATAGATTTTGTTATTTTAAAAGGCTTTTGAGCTTAAATAAGTGAATTTAATTTGCTGAAGATTCAAAGTAAAATATATTTTTTCTAAGAGTTAGATAATGGTAAGTTGTTTACCTTATTTATACTAAATCCTAACCTATAAAAATAGACGTATTATTTTTTACCGGTTCTACAAACAACTTATATGTACCATGCTTAAAAATGATTTTCAAAACATTTCAAGACATTTTAAGTGATTAAGGAATTTTAATCAATTTGAGGAGATTTCATATATCAAGATATTTTTAATGATTTTAAGAAATTTCAACAGCTTTTCAGAAATTTATAGAAGATTTAAAGAATTTTCCGGAATTTTAAGGGGTTTTATATGATTTTAAGGAATTTTAAGGGCTTTCAATATTTTTCAAAGTATTTGAAAAAATTGTAATGATTTCAACGAATTACGACGGATACATATAGATAATAAGATGAGTTTTTTTTTTCTTTTTTATAGTTTTCATTAATTGCCAAGGCTGAAAACGCTCACGATGAGAGCATTTGGACGTGTGCTTGGGCTTACCCTAATGGAAAAAAGTCCAAACCAGATAACGAAGACTCTAGGTCAGTAACGGTTACTTTTTTAAAAAAGTAACGGTAGTGTTACAATTTTTTGGTAACGGTAACGGTAACGGTTTAAATTAAATACAAATTTAATAATTCAAATAATATCGAATATGGAGCGAGCAGATTTTTAATTCTCTATTATGTAGCAAAAGAAATAAAAAGTCTGACCTATTTTATTAAAACAATTAAAAAATAATAACTCTAATTGCCACAGAGACTCAATGCATTCAAACGATGAGGAAAAGGAGTACGTCGTCACCGGATCCTTAGATGATCAAGTCAAGGTTTGGGACCACAAAACTGGAGAATTAAAATTGAAACACAGACTTTCCGGTCACGCTTTGGGAGTAGTGTCAGTCGCCGTCAGTTCTGATGGTACAAGTAAGTATAAAAACGATAATAATAAATAAAAGCATTCAGCTCCGAATATCGCTATTTCTTCCTCAATTGTTACTTTTTTTGTAATTTTCAGAATGCGCCTCCAGTTCCTTAGATTCAAGTCTTCGATTATGGGATTTAGAATCCGGTGAAAAATTGACAACGATTGAAGTTGGCCCCGTCGATATTTGGACTGTTGTTTACTCTCCAGATGATAAATATATCGTTTCTGGTAGTCATGCTGGTAAAATTAATATGTACGGAGCTGAAAGTGGCAAGCAAGAGCAAACTTTAGACACCAGAGGCGGGAAATTCACTCTTAGTGTCGCTTATGTGAGTTTCTTTTTATAATTCTTTGAAAATCCTTTGGAATCTTTTAAAATAATAACAAAATAGTATATTACGTGACAAGGGGCGAAAGGCGACAATCTCACGAGTCCGAACTTCGGACTCCGAAGTTAGCTGCCCGAGCGAAGCGAGGGCAGATATCACACAAGTGAAATTGTCGTCTCCCCCCCCCCCCGTGTCACGTATATTATTTTTCTCATAACATAAATTGAAAATTCGACTTTCGGTGCCTTCTGTTCAGTTGTTTTTTTACTTTCTACCTTAGAGTTGAAACTGCTACTTTCGCCCCGCTATGAAGGCATCGAAAATCGAATTTTCAATTTATATGTTATGAACAAATTTTTTAATCGTCAAAAAAGCGTTGCGTTGTAAGTCGGCGACTCCTCTCTGTATAAAATATATAAACGATAATTTTATATTATATCATGTAAAAAATTATTTGAATAGAGTCCAGATGGAAAATATATTGCTAGCGGTGCCATCGATGGAATCATCAATATTTTTGACGTGGCATATGGAAAAGTTTTGCGAACTTTAGAAGGTACTTTTCTCTAAAGCTATTTTCCGACTGTTTAATATAATACAATATGTAATATAATAATCTTTAATGCTTTATATCATCTTTTCTAAATAATATTATTTCCTTACAGGTCACGCTATGCCTATCAGGTCTCTTTGTTTTTCACCTGACTCGCAGTTTCTTTTGACAGCATCTGACGACGGACACATGAAACTTTATGATGTGTAAGTTCTTCAAATAACTTGAGGCAAGGCATAATTAATAAGTAAATAATATTATTTTTATTTAATACAGAAAAGACGCTAATGTAGCTGGAACGATGTCTGGTCACGCTTCGTGGGTTCTTGGGGTATCGTTTTCACCGGACGGAACGAAATTTGTATCCAGCAGTTCCGATCACACTGTGAAAGTCTGGGAACTTGCTCAACGACAATGTTTGCACACTTTCCACGAACACACTGATCAAGTATGTTTTTTAATTTGTTAAATATTAAGGGCATTGAATAAGTAAATTGTTTTCTGCACACTTTTTAATTTTGGACTACTCACTTTGAAATTCGACTCCAAAGTGTGTCGTATTACACAATATTTAATTAAGGCTCTACAACATCCTTCATTTTAACTTATGTAGCAATTTGTTTAATTCCTAATTTCTTTTTTCAAGGTTTGGTCAGTAAAGTATCATCCTAGCAAAAACAACATGATTGCTTCTGTCTCCGAAGATAAGTCTATTAATCTCTACGAGCATCCATTATAAACTCAGCACTGTAAATTATCATTAATAAACATTTTTCTAAAATGTGGTAACTTCTCATTTTCTATTATCACATGGGAAAGGTGATTTAATTTCCTCTCTTAGACTTTGCGATTTAGCTGTAAATTTATTGTTTAATTATAATCAATAATATACAAAGAATTAAAGTATCTAACAAACTTAAGAAATAATGATAAAAGACCCTATGCTAAAAGTATCTTAATTCTATTAAGAATTAGTTACACAGAATTTTCAAAGTACGGACCAAATTCGCTTCAAACTCGAACTAAAAGATCAAACTAAAAGGATCCTTGCGCATCCGAGTTGGAAGGATTAAATTGAATTAATCCGAACTGGAACAGGATCGAAAAACAACTTTACCACGTCGAGTAATCTCCTTCTAAATTAGGAAATCGAAATTATTCTACACGCAGGTCTTACAGAAGGAAAGATGACACGAGAGGAGGAAATTAAGAATAATTATTTACAATAAGGGCGTCGAAACTTACGAAAAGACTTAATTTTATCCAAAGAATTGTAATGATTATGGGCCTTGGATCCAAGTCCTAATCTCAAAATTTCACCTCTTCACTTTGTAGCGGGACTCTTTCTTTAAATAGAATTATGCGTACCGAGCGAATTTTTTTTTTCTAATATTTCATGAATAAAATAAAGAAATTGAATTTTGACGTCAGAATTGGATTTCTTGAGGTAAAAGTCTATTTCTTCATTTTCTTTAGTAAATATTTTATTCAGATATGTTTTTCTCTGTATCGGTGCTTAACTTTTAAATGGAAATGTTGGTATAGAGCGAAATTTAAAAATTTAATACTTTTTGCACATAAAAGGAAGAATTTAAAATCGAACTTGCGATTAGAACTTGATTCCAAGACCCTTAAAGAAAAAATTGTTGCGTAATTTGGCCAATGCGCGAATTTAATCAAATTACACATAAATACATAGCCTTTTCTTATATCATATCCTTATGAGTTCTCGGTATGTTATATCCTCAAAATATATATGCTATTTCCTGCAGTACGCGTTTATTGAAACTGGACTAGAAACTTAGGTCGCGTTTGCAAGTCCTTATATATTTTTAGGTTTTACAGTTGCTTTCGAACGGTATTACAGATTTTTAAGTAAAATCATCTTTCTTCTAATGCTTTGCTATCAGTCTTTACAAGGAATTAATTAATCTTTCCTTAGTTTACACTCGGAAACGTACAAAGCACGCCTGATTAAAATTAAAAGGTCTATTTACCCATTCGATTATTTTTATGTATTCTAAGATTAATGTAAAATAAAAAGATTTACGTATTCTATACTTGCACTTATCACTAACCTTTCTACTTTTTATTCACGGATCTTCATATATACAGATTTGAATAAATAGGCTAGTACAATCAGTATATTATATAGTGTACGATGAATTTTAAGATCAACGAGTAATTCTGGAATTTATCGACGTTTTTTGTATATATACAACATGAAAAATCTATCAAGATTTACTTAAACTCAGACGCCTATAATTTAAAATAATTGTCTATTCGAATGCAAAGAAGTATTTTATTAACAAAAAAGAAAGAAAAAAAAAAAAACAACTTACTTATCCATCAATAAAAAAAAAGTACTATAGTGACAGATTTTTTGTCTATCAAAGAAATTAGAAAGAGTAAATAAAATTTGTTTAATCAGATTCGCAAATATTTTCATTCCATCAAGGCCTTGTATCAGTTATCCGATTCCTACCTTATTGAAACGTTTTCCCTGCAATACCATTTTTACAATTATTAATATCGAGTTGAAAATTTTTGAAAAAAAATAAGTAAAAAATTAAATATTTTAATGTACCTTAAGGGCATGTGATACTTTACCATAAGAGCAAATTAGTTAAACCAATTATACATTCATAATAATAAATATTTTTAGCTAATAAGAGTCAATAAACCTTCGTCTACGCATGAGACGAAAGTTTATTGACTATTATTAGTAATAAACTATTCATAGTAATAAATATTTTTAGCTAATAATAGTAAATAAACCTTCGTCTCATGTAGACGAAGGTTTATTGACTCTTATTAGCTAAAAATATTTATTATTATGAATGTATAATTGGTTTAACTAATTTGCTCTTACGGTAAAGGCCTAAATATTTACATTTATATATATAAAAAAAAAATTATTTTGATTTTTTTTTGTTTTAACAAAAATTTAGGACCAGATAAAAGTACCTTAATATATTTCTTTTGATTTTCAAAATTTTCGATTAGATATCTCAACAAATGTAGAAAATGTAGGTAAGGCAGGGATCGGATAATTGATACACGGCTTTATGGTGTGGACCAAAAGGCTCACATAAAAAATTCGATTTCTTCGATTTAATTAACAAAATGTCCTAATGTTCGTTGAGTAAACTGGAGAAATTAAATTTTGAAGTTAGAACTTGAACCCCACACCCTTTACCAAATTTCATTTACTCGAAAACGCTTTGCACCCTTTCTTAGAAATTAAACTTCGTCACTAAATTAAATTAAATAACAAAAAATAAGTAAATCTTTTAACAAGATGACATTTAAAATCAAATTTTTTTTTAACTTTCCATCAAAAGTTTTAATTTGAAAACGCAAACTTGAAAAAGAAATTTATTTAAGATAAGAAAATGGTTTTGAGTCAATTATAGCAAATAAATAATAATAAATAATTGTCCTTTTCCCAGCAGAAATAGAATGACTAGTCTGAAACGCACAGTAAAAAGTATTCTAAGTTCTAATGGTTCTAGTCGTCTAACCTCTTTATAATTTTGAAAAGGATTCTATATATATATATATTATATATATATTCCAACTTTTCATTTTACATAAATAATATTCAAATTATACATTTTTTCGTTATTTACCCATAATTCTATTTAAAAATTGAGTACCAGTATTTTTAAAATAAAAAAAAATTTTCAAAAAACTCTTTTTTTTTAATGTGAATATTTAAGAACAGATAAATTTAATTTAAGAAATTTTCCGGTAAAATAAGGATGAAATAATTAACTCATGACCTTAAGTAAAATACAGAATTCGAATTTTGAGATTAGAACTTTAAAAAATGGACTTTTTGTGACATTTTTTTAAGGTTAAACGACAGAACAATCTTAAAAAATCTGTTTAAACTGTCGTTACTCGAGCCGAAGCAGTGATAATTTCCGAAATAAAAGCTTGGTTCTCGACTTTTCCTTCAGAATTCTTAGAGTCTTTGACGTTCTGCAGGGAACATTCTGGATGCGGATTATAATTGAAGGGCGGGACAATCGCGGAAGCTGGAGTTCTAACACCAGAAGCTACACTTTGAAGTGGAGAGCTCGCTTTGGAAGAATCATCAACCCGAATAAAAGATCCAAGCCGGGAAATCCTTTTCGTGATGTCAATTTCACTTTCCGAGGTATCAGAATTCCTCTGACCTCTGAAGATGACAGTCTGTTCCTGGTTCTGTGGCTCTGGATGCTTCACTGGAATCCCACTCAGGTCACAGGAGTTCCGATACTTAATCCCACTAAACATCTCCACCTTTGATGAATACTGGGAACTTGCTTTCTGCGCTATTGAATAATCGCTTATAGTTTTAGGCATCCCTTCAAAAGTGGAACTCCTGAAGAACCTAAAAGTTGGCGAGTCATCAACCGTGTCCAGGATTGTTCCGTTGCTTGTCGTAATCCACTTTCTCCTATCCGGTTTGTCAGAACGTTGTTTGTTCTTACTGTCTTCCACCTTCTTCCACAGACTTGCGATTTTACTAGTCGCTTCCTTGGTTGTCTTCTTCTGAGATAAAGGTGAGATGCTCGAATTGCTGTTCGATCTCTGCCCCAGGGTGGTAACCTTTTTAGGAATGCTGCTTTCAGAGGGATTCGGATTCCTCTTTGAAGGAATCAACGAAGGTACTTTCGAACTCTGGTACTTGGAAGCTGGTACTTTGGGTTTCTTGATCAAGGATTTGGAACTCGTGATTGGTTTCGCAATTTTTGTTTTCAGAGGTGACGCAATGGAAGGAACAGTTGGTGCGTTTTCAACCTCAGGTTCCTCTTTAGTGAAGGTACCCTGCCTTTCGAGGGGTTTCGGTGCTTCGGCTTTGACTTCCTGAGCTGAAGCTGGAGTGCTGTGACGTTTCATGGCTTTGGTAAAGGTTAGAGAAGATCCCTTTTGGGGAATTGAACTCCTTTTGGAGGCAATCGCCGCAGCGCGTATTTTTTTATCAACACTGGGATTCGCAATGTGTTTCGGACTAGGATTAAACTTTACAGGTTCCCGAGGTGTGTTATTATTTTGCCTCAGTGTTGTAGCCCGAGTTGCTCGAACAATCGGAGAAGTGTTGCTTCTTCCGATTGGAATCGCGCTATTTTTCAACTGCTTGGAAGGTGAAGATTGTGGAGTGGATTTCCTGGTGGTAGGATTTGAATACAAAGGTTTTCTTCTTCCTCGAATCGCTTTCGGAACCTCGGGTTCAGATTGGCTCGCGTTCGACTCAAGACTCAAATCCCGGCTGAGAGTTCCTGGTTTTATGATGCGAGGACCTTTCGGTTCTGGGATTTTCTCCGAATCCTCACTCTCAGATTCCTGCTCTTGCCTCTCTTCAGGAGCTTCATAGGAAAATATTCTTGATCTGCTTTCCTGTTGGAAGTTCAACCTTCTCTCTCCGTTGGCGAACCGCATTTGCAGGTAGTGTTCAGATCCTGATTCGTTGGAGACGAGCGAGAGCGTTTCACAGTCCAAGAGTGTCTCTTCCCCCTTTGTGGTTTCATTTAGGGTGTTAAGGACGATGTTCGCATTTTGTTCTAACATTGTGTGAACGTCTCCTTTACCTTGAGAGAGATCACTTTCTATCGTTCTTGTGCGGTACCTCTCGTTTGCTCTACTAAAGCTCTTGCCTGTGAATTTCGGAATTCCAGACTTGACTGTCTCTTTTTCTGGTGTTGACTGGTTTTGTACGACAGGAGTTTCAAGAACCTGGGTTTGGAATCTGTTCCTGTCCTCCTGTCTGCGTTGCTTGGGGGTTAATTTGGAGAGAGAACTCTTCTTGTTCTCAGCCTGTTCCTGTTTTCTCCTGTCTTCCTCTTCCTTCTTCACTAGTTCTGCAGCAATCGTGTAGGTCTTGTACCTTTCCTTTGCCAATTGTCGCTTTTGTTTTGGAGTCAGATGTCCTCTGTGGAGTCGTTTCTTCGGCGTTGATTCAGCAGAACTGCAATACTCGCTGGGAATTGGTGTCATGGCTTCGTCAGTGTCATTACCGACTTCCTCAATTCTCTCTATCTGGAAACCTTCCTCAGTTTGAAGGTCAATATCAATGCAGAGAGTATCATTGCAGAGAGTTTCAGAATTTCCCTCCATGGTCGACTCGTCCATTTCAGTCACTTCGTTAAAGAAAGAAGGTGGATTGATATTCTCGAGACATTCGCTCAAACTGTTGTTCGCACTCACCTGCATTGATTCCGCAAATTTCATGCAGGTGATGGAAAGAACATTTGCCATTGGTTTCACGAAGTCGAAAACAGGGTCGCTTCCTGTTAAACTCTGCGAATCTTGATCCCTGGGATCAGCGATTTCAGATGTGATACTCGCAACGCTTACCATACTGTTTTCCATGTCTCCCATGTCCAAAACTTCATCCATCATCGAGGGAGGTTTCACGTTCTCAAGTTGGGAGAGGTTCTCCAAACTACTTGTGCAATTTAGACCGTAGCTTAAGGCTCTTTTTGCAACGACACCAACAGGCAATGACTTTTTGCGACTTCCGGAGATTGGACTCCTCATTTTTCCAGGCGGAGTAGAAATCGAAAAGCCGCGATCTCGCACAGTATAGGTTTCGGTTTCAGGAGCTGTGTGAAAACTCGCGCTTAAGGACTGTAAGCTTCCCATGAAAGATGGAGGGTTGATATTTTCCAGATCCATAGAATGAGTCCCGGAGTTCTTGTTAGCTTCCGCGGAAACGACCTCGGCGATTTTGATCGCTTCTTCGGCGATGATTCTGGAGTCCGTCATGAGAGAGGAAACTGGAAGATTTTCATCATGAGCATCACTTTTGAAAGAAGCAATAAGAGGAGCACTGACGCTGATGCTTGGGAAGGAAACATCGTTCGGAGAATCTTCGTTCCAGATGTCACTAAGCAAGCTTTGCTTCATGTTGGAATCCCTCTCGCGCATCGCTTCCGTTTGTTGAACTAAAGTTGCAGTCAGTCTATCTAAAGATGCAATCATAGCGTCAGGGTCTCTCTGTCTTCTGTAAGCTTCTTCGACTTTTGAGTTTTCGCTAGTGATAATAGCTTCTTCAACTTTCATTGCAGAAATACCAGTTGGCTTGGGGGTGTCAACTGCGTCGACAGTTTTTTGTGGAGGAGGTTCGTTTGAAGTTAGAGAAGTATTAGAGGCATTCGTGGAATCATTTGTCACTTTGGGAATTCTGGATTGAATGCAAAATTCGAGGAGAGCTTGTTCTGATCTCTCAACTGAATCAAAGGACTCGAAACTTCCGGAAATGGCGACTTCTGGAGATGCATTTTGTCCTTGAGGTTGAAGGTTTTCAGATTCGGAAATTTTCTCTGGGATGGAAGATTCTTGAGATTGGAATTCTTCAGAAGTGATGGGGTTTCGAGACTCTGTTGAAGGCAGAGACAGGGGCTAGAAAAAATAAAAATGGAAGAATTGAAGATTATTAGAAATTTATTAGAATGTTTGTTTTGAAGTTAAGATTGTATTTCAGAAATTATAAGTACCTCATTCTTTCCGTAGTTGTAATCCACTGATGTCATTTCTTGCATACTGTAGCGCGAATTCTTCATTGTTTCATTAAAAGGAGGTGTGGCGACACTATTGTCAACTCGGTTTAATTCATTGCTGGTTTCGTATCTTGTGAGATTGCACTCTGCTTGCATTTCTTCTTCCTCGAGGCTGTTTCTTCTGAAGGTCTGTCTGTGTCTGTAAATAGAATTTTTTTCTTCAAAATAACACGACCTAAAATGTTGAAACATTTGAAAAGGTGTTTTAGCTCCTCCTCTTGTTTGTGTAGGAGAATATCTTAAAAAACGAAAGGATTAAGTATTATCGAATTGACTAGACTTGCCTGTTGTTTTGCATTCCAATATTAATACACGCAGCGAGTAAACCTTGATCATCATCGTCGTCGTCATCTTCACTGATGTGATTGATAGTAAATGGAGAAGTTGTCTTTGTTCTCGATCTTCTCTCGCACTCTTTATGCTTTGAATCGTCGGCGATTTTGTGCTCGTCATCGATTGTCAGAGATCTGTAGCTTGCTGCACCAGAATCTATAAGTAATGCGCATTTAGTGCTTGCATCTCTATTCGATAAAACACAAAAAATAACTAATAAAAAAAAACTTACTTTCTTCCGATTTCATCCGATCATCCACCAAAGTCACCTCAAACTCCTCTTCCCCTTCGACTTGCCAGCCATCTTCAAAAGATCTATTCGCATTCGTGAATGAATTTAAATTAGCCGATTTAAATTTCTGAGAATCACTCGCATCAGAAATAATGTTCCTAAACAAACTTCTCGGCCTAATATCCTCTTGCAAATCAGAAGCGGAAGTAGCTCTCGAGGAATTCAAAGAAGTTTGGGAAGGTGTGCCTTCCGTGCAATAAGTTTTGACACTGTCTCCATTAATATTGTCCTGTTCCGTGCACGTGAAATACGCCGTACTTTGTTTCTCATCTTCATCAGAATTGTGTTCCGCGTATCTTAAACTGTAATCCGTCGTCTGGTCTAAATCCGTCTCAGCATAATTACAAAACGGATCTTCTTCATGACTCAGGACACTTTTAATCACTTTCGGGTTTTCTACGAACTCAAGTCCAGAAACTCCATTCTGAACAGCCATTGGATTTTTCAATCTGCCTGCTTCTAAATTCGGATCAGATTGCAATTGTAAACTTGTCTTCTGAAGATTCGGGTTTTCGGGAAAGCTGCACTCATTATCAGATCTCGTGAAGGAAAAATCACAAGAACTCGTTTGAGAAAGTTTCCCTTCAATCGAAGAATGCATCAAGACTTGCGAACATCCTGCTTCCTGATCAGGAGCAGTGGCCCACGAAATTGTGGAGTTAGTTCTCTTCAAATTCACCCCATCAGCTTTCATCTTCGGCACAGCGTTTTTGTACCTCATAGCATATTTCCTCTCGGCTTGAGTCCCTTTCGAATAATCTCCAGCACTTCCCAAATCGAAACCAACAGCTGAATGAAGCGAGGAAGACTGTTGCTTCATCTGCACATCGACTGGCAAACCACCATTCAATGCATTTCGATTAACCTTTTCAAAAATCGTGTCAGAATGTGTGCTTGTCACTGAACGCATTGATTCCCTGCTCTCGCTTCTTGCAACGTTCGGATATTTGATGCCAGAGGGTCCAGCCTGAACTTGATAAGACCTGGCAGAAGCATTCATCAGATTCGGGTCTACTTTGAAAGAGAATTTATCATCCTTGTTAATTGGAGAAGTGCTGGGTTCTATGTTCTCGCAAGTCTCGGCCAAATTCTCGTCGATTTCTTGCTCAAGCGCCTTCTGTCTTCTGGCGACCAAAGTCGGCAGAGTTGGCAAGCCAAGTCCCCTCGCAGTTGAGTCCAAATGAACGAGATTACTGCTTCCAGGTCTCGAACTAAGAAGATTCTTCAAGGCGGCGCTCGAACCCATTGAAATCATTTTGTGCTTCGAGTGCACAAGACTTCGCAGCATTGGAACTGCGCCTAAATCCCAAAGCAAGCGCTGATCCTGAGGACACCTAGCTGAAAGATTCCACAAAGCTCCACAGGCATTGCTGACAACAGTGAGACTAGGTGACCTCAGTTGACGAAGAAGAACCTGCAGACAACCCTTTTCCCTCACGATTGATCTGTAATCTTCCCTCACAGCGATGTGACTCGACACGTTTCTTAAAATCCCACCGGCGTTTTCAACAATCGCAAAATTCTTCGAAGGTGCTTTGTAGCTGAGCATGTCGACCAGAAAAGCCAAGGCACCTTCAACAGCACAGATGTCGACCTTATTAGTGCTGCAGTGGGCGGAAAGGTTCCAGAGAGCCGAGAGTATCGACTTCAAAGTGGACTCCTTTCGTCCTTCCATCGCAGCCTTCATCAGACCTACAACTGCTCCAACTTCCCTCAAAGTCTGTTTACTACTGCTGTCCGCCCTCCAGGACAGATTTCTTAAAACACTAGCAGTGACTTGTCTCAAGTCGTCACTTGGCGATCTTAGTTGGGAGACCAAAGCTCTCATGAACTCTTTAAAGGAACAGAGAAGAGCTTTGTTGTTTCCGTCACCGAAAGTTAAATTGGTTAAGGCCATTCCAGCGTATCTTCTTAAGGTAATACAATTCTGATCGTCGCACTCACTTCCGTGAGCTGAATGGTCCATTTCGATTAATTCGGCGACGGCGTGAAGTCCACCGAGTTGGCACATTGCATGACGATGATCTTCGTCGAAAGAAAGTTTCATGAGAGCTGCTATTGTTGCTCCGGGGTGTCTTTCCAGGTCGTCACGGGGTTGTCCGGTTTCTAGAGTAGCTCGAAGGGTTTGACAATAGTCTCTAAGTTGTTCTAGAAGCCTGAGAACTCGAACTTCTCGACGTCCGACTCGCTCATCGCTTCTGGATTGGACGATATTGTGGAGGGCTCGAGCTGCTCGTTCTCGGGTTTCAGGATCTTGTCCTGGGGCGTGGATTAGTTGGACTAGGAGGGGGAGACAACCCGATTGTCTCATGATGTGACAACTTTCTAGGGAGCTGCTCATTGAGAGTAAGGTAGCGCTCATGTCTTCTCGGCCCTCACTTCGACCTAGCATTCCCAAAAGACTGTAAACGACGTCAACTTTTGCCCCCAGACGACGGTGGCCCTGGTTTCCGGTTGATGAACCGCCTCCGGAGCTGGAGGAGAAACTCATGATGCTCGCCATTTCCTGGAAAATCCAATTTTTAAAGGATTATCTCTGTTTTAAGAATTTTAGGAATTCTTTTCAAGTTTTTCTTTAAATCTTTCATTGTTTCAAATTTATTAAAACGGAACATCTTTTTCTCGAAAATAAAGAATCCTAAATATAAATAAAATTACCGAAAAATTTTATTAATAAAATTGAAATCTTCCTAATGCTAATATTTGTGGAGTAAACTGAAGAAATCGAATTTTGATGTTAGAACGTGAATCCAACATCCTGGATAGTTGTTAGTGTTTTTTTTAATCGTAATTTTTTTTAGGATGATCTGGAGACAAGTAAACTGTAAAGTAATTGAAAAAGAGTGACTTGATAAAAGTCCTGGTTATCTTGAGTTGGATCCGACGTAACTTGATATTTCAAACCAGAGCTTATCGACAACTCTGAATTGTGGATTTAAAAAAGAACGTACGTTGTGTATTGTCGTAGAAGTACTTTGCTGGCTGGGAAATCTGTATTGTTGACTGCTCCAAACATCTCGTTTCACCGGCCACGTTCCATGGTAAAGAGACGATAGCCTCTGAGTTTGTAAAGAAGAACTCGGTCTGCTTTCATCCTCGCTGCTCGGATCATTTTCGTATCCTTTTCCACTCCTTGCATAGAGCTGGAATAAAAGTTTCAATATTTATCGGAAAAGTTACAGTATTATGAATTCATGGAATTTTAAGAAATTTTTCAGAATTTAAACGAATAATAATAAGAAAGTAGGTTATTAAGAAGAAAAAAGAAAAAAAAGATAAAAAAAAAATGATTACACGTAGTTGTATGTATTAGTTGAGTAAAATGGAGAAATTGAATTTTAGTGTTTGAACCCTGTGCCAAAATCCTTAAACGAGCGGAAGCAAAAAGCTTCAATGAGAACAGAATGATTGAATTAATAAATGAATCTATCCTATTCTACCATTATTAAAAATGATTAATATATGGGTGATTGTAAAATTGTGGGCAAACTTGAGCGGCTAAAGTAGCAATCGTATTTTTATTATGAATTGAGTAATAAATAATTTTTATTGATTGCATCAGATGTAAAAATTTGAAATATTAAAGGGGTATGCAAAAGAGCGCCAGATTTAAAAAGTACAGAACCAAGTTTATCACGTGCATATCACATATGATATAAGCATAAGATAATGATAAATGTTAAATTTGTATTAGACCATTTTTTTTAACGTAAGTTAGGTAATATAATTAAAATTTTACATTTTATAAAACTATCTTCAAAAGTTTAATAAAATTACAGTCTTTTCCAGCTGTGGAAAATCGATATTGCAATCGAACTTTATCGAATCAGCTGACTTCTGCACATGCGCAGCTAGTATTTGAAGAAGGTGTGTTACACCAATGAATTTTTCTACGTTACACCAATCCTACTGTTTTAATGTTTATGGAAAATATAAATATTTTAATGTTAAAAAAACGTTTGGTTCTGAAAGGTGTAATCTCCAAGTATGTGATACA
>CAJFCP010026086.1:185818-207748 GCA_904066005.1 Synergus itoensis
TTTCAAAATAGAGAAAATAGAGGAAATAGAGGACCGGCTGTGATCCCTGTTATATGTATAAAATAAATTAAGATTAATATATAAACATTTGTGTGTAAATATGTAATGGAGATTAATAATGTTAATGTTATAAATCATCTCTACCCGCGGAGCAGAGAAATAGGAATATTTTTTTTACTGTTTGAAATAGCATGGCGTCCTTGAAATTTTCCCGAACCCCTCCGTAATTTCTATAGTCGCCCTACTGGATTCTCACAGAACTTCACTTGACATTTTCATTCTATTCCTATTCAGAAAGTTACTGCACTATCCAGGAATTATACCAGAATTATTTTCAATTCTCCTGAAATTTCTATGTAATTCTCTTTAAAAAAGTTCTGTGATATTTAAAATAAGTAGATCCGTAATTTTCACTGAATTATTCTCATATCCTTAATCTCTGAACTAATTCGGTAATTCTTCCGGAACAAATTTTTTCCGTGCACATTTTCTCCGTGTGTGATAGTCATTTAGTGCGACTATATAATTGCATAATTAGCTAACATTATTGATACGTTCCTGTGAGCGCCACCAGTGAGTCACTTATCAGCCATCTCACTCTCACTCCCTCTGTAATTGTATATCTCCATTTTCATGTCTTTTTCTTCTTTTTTATGGCTATCTCTTTCACTCAAGTGCTTCCTCGCCTTCTCCTTTCTCTCCTCTTTCCTTTACGATTTTTGACTTTTTTTCTCGTTTTTCCCCTAGTAATTTCATTTGTACTATTTTGTTAATAAATATATTTTCGGTATATTTAAATTTCGTTGATAAACATTTTCGACAATATTATTTTTATTCGGGAAATTGTGTTTTTGGAAATTGGAATTTTCGGAAATTACTTCTTTGGTACTTTTTCAAATGCGGGATTTTGGTTTTTCAGCTAAAGGTATCAAAAAGACGATTGTCAACAAAATAATTGAATTTTCAACCGAAAATATAAATAGAAAAATAGAAAAATATAACTTTTAATCAAATATAGTTAAATTTTTAATTAATAAATGAATTTTTAACAGAGTAGTAGAAGTTTCAATCAAAAATAGTTGGATTTTCTTATGGGGGTTTATTGATTTTGTCTATAACATTTAAGTGAAAAACGATTACAAAAAGGAGAAAGAGGATTTTTTTAAAGAAAAAAAGCAAAAAGAGGAATTTTAAAAAAATGAAGAAAAAAAAGACAGAGGAATAAGGAAAAGACTGTTGCGTGTCTCTCTGGCTATGATTATGTTTAAAATGTTTCTATGATGAAAATTAAAACTATGAAATGAATTCCCTGAGGTAAAAGCTATTAAGAAAGGTGGAACGAAGGTGGTATCCAAATAAATATATTACACGGAAAAAAAGGTATGGTTGGGCCAACCATACCTTTTTTTCCGTGTAGGCGAGTGATCAAAGCATGGAGATCCAAAGTTATAGGATATCATTGAAATATTCTTTATGCTTTATGGGTTTCGTTTTTATATGTGTGTTTAATATATATAAAGTCTATATGAGATCAGTTGAATCGATTCTGTGCCATTTTTAGTCAGAGAGGACGAATTCTAATCAATAATCTAACCCGAAGGCCACCCTTATGCGACGATAAATCCCCCTCGACGAGAAACACTTCGAATTTTCCGTCTTTTCTCCTTGTCCCTTCTCCCTGTGGTGCTTATATGAGTGAACAGTGAACACTTAAGATGCGAGTACATATAGGTACGAACAAGTGTTACGCACATGCGATATAAAAGTCACGCATAGAATCGGCGCACGCCGTGCACTTGCAATGTCAGCGAACTTACGAGCCATAAATCCCCTGACCTTGATCCTTAACCGTTGTTACATACGAGGTAACAGGAAAAAATTGCAAAAAAAAAAAAAGGAAAAAACTGCAGTCTCATTGCGCATTTCACGCGTCTAATCCTGCTGGAAGTAAAAAGATAGAAATCCTATCCCTTTCTATCTCCTTCTATCTATCTTTCTATCTGCATATCAATCCACATCTACGGCGCTTGTCTCTTTGAATCTCCTCTTTTCTATCCCTTTATATCTCTCGTCTATATCCGCCTATCTTTTTCTATCTCTATCTCAATCCACATCATGAACACCTATAGTATCCCCACTTCTTTATCTCTTTCTATCTTTTGTCCAATCCCGTCTATCTCTCTTTCTATCTCCTTGTCAATCACCATTCTCTCCTATCTCTTTCAATCCCGACTTCTCTATCTCTTTCTATCTCCGTATATATCTGTCTATGTATTTCTTTCTATTTCCTTGTCAATCTCAATCCGCATTTCTCTATATCTCTAATTTATCTCTCGCCTATTCCATTTTATCACCCCCTGAATTAACATTGTTCCTATCTCTTTCAATCCCCACTTCTTTATTCCTGTCTACCTCTTCTATTCTCGTTTATACATTTCTATCTTCTTGTCAATCAACATTTATTGCTATGTGTTTCAATTCCCTGATTTCTGTCCCGACCTATTTATAAACCTATCTCTTTGAATGTCGTCTTCTTCTCTGCTTCAATTTAACTCTTATTTTCTATTCAAATTCATCCTTATTGTTTACCTCATTTCGGTTCAATAATTTCGTTTTAAAAAAGTAGTTATTTGTAATTAATTGAGAGCATATTTGAGGCGTGACCTTATACATATAAATAAATGTATATTCTCCAAATTTATTCTTAAATAAATAAATAAATAAGTAAGTAAAATATATCTATAATAAGATAGAGAAGAGCGGATAAAAAGATAAAGGAGTGGTGGAACCATATTGGTGCAAGGGAATATGGAGTGGATAGATGTATAGAAATGAATAAAATTTTTATGCGTACAAATAAACTAAGAGGTATAGAAAGAGATAGATGATGCCAGAAATAGAGATAGACTGAGGGATAGAAAGAAATAGATATTACAAGACACGGGAATACAATGGTGGATAGAAATAGATAGCGTTTTAGGGATGCAAAATGCTGGATACTTGGAAGAGATAGAAAAATTCTATTGATTAGTCGCTTATGGCTGAGACGCTTACCCCCCAGAATGTTAAAATTGGCCCTTCAGTTTTTGACAAGTTTTAGTTTCTGTTCTGGGTCATAATACACTAAAGCAGAAGATTGATGCTAATCCGTTCGTAATTAAGATTCCCTCTTTAATGTTTATTTAGCATAAAGAAAGAACAACTGCGTAAAATTTATGTCGCAATCACTTCGCGGTAAATCTTTGATATTTAATTCAAATGCAAAATTATACACGAGTGGGTGCGATCTATAGATGACGATTCCACCACTTCCTATACATTGATTATAGATACCATAATTCAAAACAATGCATATAATCACGAATTTAAGAATGAAAAGGAAAGTGAAACCGAAACTCAGTTTCTCTCTACTTTCTCGAGTCTTTGACTTGCGTTTGCTAGTATTTTCAACAGAGAAATAGTTTATAATACATAACGTTTATTACTTTAGTTTCAACATCAATGGAAAGTTTGTAGACCTTTTTTAATACCAACAATTCTGTTTATTAATATTTTTTCGTATCTCGCATAATTTATCCGAAAAATTGATGATAAGAATGTAAAAATAAATTTCAATTGATCATAATTGAAATCATTATAGATCTATTATGATTTTGTTAATTTTATTATATATTTGTCTTTATGTACTTGATCATTATTTAATTCATTCGAATTGAGCCATCTTCAAAAGTTAATTGTTTCCTAATTCTGTTGCCGCATGTCAAAGTTTAATCCAACATTTAAGTCAAGCTAACCGACTTCTCACTTTTGTATTTTCAGGGGCAATGCACTGAGAGTGATCGATATATGTATGCACAGTATACCACTCTAGCCTGCTTGAAAGTGTGAAGCATTGCTCGAGTAATGTAACTTAATTCCAGGAGAAAAAGAAATTAAATGTTAATGTGAAAATGTCAATTTCTGGAAAAATGTCATTATTAAAGAGAAGGTATCCATATTATTTAGTAAGAAAAAAATATTGGAACAAAAAATTAAAAAATAAAACAATTGATAAAAACAATTATTTAAAAAATATATTTGTGTGTTTTAATGAAAATTTAGGATTAAATAATATAATAGGGTGTCTAGTGATCAGGGAATTGGAAATTCCCGGATTTTTCACGGGTTTCTCCCAGTCTTTTCCCGGTCAAATTTTTTTTCCTCCGACATTTCCCTGACTTTCCCCCCTGATTTTCAGACAAATTGACCTGACAGAAAAATATTACAAATGTGAATAAATTTTCAATAATAATGCTACTGAATTTTTTTTTAATTTCGCATATCACTTTAAATCTTTTGAAATCCCCTACAATTCTACGGAATTTCTTAAAAATATAAAAATCTCTTAAAATCCTTTAAAATTCCACGAAAAGCTTTAGAAACACTTAAAATCACTTGAAATTCGAAAAAATCTCTAAAATTCACGACAACCTTTTGGAAATCCCTTAAAATTCCTAAAAAATTTCTGGAAATGTCTTAAAATTCGACGAAATCCCTCTAAATTTGTTAATATTCTAGCATGAAATCCCTTATAGTTTTCACTAATTCTTTTAAAATTCCTGAGAATAATCATTCGAAATCCTTTAAATTCTACGAAAAACTTCAAAATTTTTTTAAATTCCTAAAAATCTCTCAAAATTTCATGTAATCCTTCAAAAGAAAAAAATCGATTTTTCAATAAAATACAAAAAATTTTCATTCCTAAATGAAATTCCCGTTTTTTTCCCAGTCAAATAAAATTCCCGGTCCGCTAGGCACCCTGCGAATTAGCGTACTTTACTATGGGTGATTCTCCACAAACAGGGCCCCTAGTGCGAAGTCACGATACGGCCCAGCATGGCGTTTATTAAACTCCGAACGATTAAGCTAAATTCTAAATCTAAATCTAAATCTAAACTATATTTAAAGTTTAAAGTGTTTCTGGGTTGAGAATTTTACCTCTATTTCTTCGTTGTAGTTTCGATTCTGATTTTGCCAGGCAATCAGTCGAGCTGTCAGGTCCCTGGATTGAACTCCGTCTGTGATTGCCAATCTCGAAGTAGGATACAATTGAAAACTAAAATTACTGAAAAAAATGATACTATAGTTCATTTTTTAAATACACCTATATGTATATTGTATATATGTATATAACAAAAAGCTATATTTTTTCTAGTTTTTAATAAAATAATAAGAATATTACCTCCTATTGCAGAAAGTAACCTGCTGAGGTCCGATCCTGTGGTTTTTGTCACATTGCCGAAGAACGTTATCTGTTACTAATTTACCTGAAATAGAAAATTCTCCATTAAATACAGGAATACTACTTGAAAAACAAAAAGTATAGATAGGAAGACAGATCCGAGGACAGATCGAAACACCGGGTGACTAACACAACAAAGAACAGGCTTGAACAGGCGAGAAAAGAGTAAAACCAGAATTTTTTGTCTTTGTTTTTGACTCTTAGGTTTCAATGCGATCATTCACCAGGCCTGTTTTTAACTTTAAAAACCACACAGCCACCGACACCGAGGCACTCTCTATCCGGCACTCATTTCATCTTTCGTTTTATGCACAAAATCAGAGTTGCAAGCTTTGCTAGTGGCTTTGATAAACCTGTCAAAATGTTCCTATCTAAAAGTCATATTTCATTTTTAACAAGAGCAAAGACTGTAACCATTATTCTATTAACCTATTTTATTTCTTCGCAATTTTAGCAAACGATTTGAAAATTATTTCCGAAATATTTCAATCAAGATGATTATTTATACTTACTAAGAAATTCCATGTTTTCGGAATGCTAATCCGGAAAATTGCATGAGCAATTCAGTAAATGATTTGCTAAACATTTTTCGCCTGTAAAGGTCTCAATTAACTCAAAAAATATAACCTTCTTTAAAATTGTTCATAATTTTTCAGTAGGAACGTCTCACTAATTTTTCGCGAACAAAAATTTATGTCTCGCGTCCTATATACTCGAATTTATCTTAGAAAGTCCTTTGGACCGAAGGAGACCGAAAAATTTGAGAACTGATTTTCAGGTCAGGGATCTGAAGTATTAAGAATATTAAAATCTGACAAAGTGACAGTTTCAAGAGAATTCATTTGTTTTTCATGGTTGAAGCCATATATGTATATTTGTAAGAATTCTTATAGAATATTTTTTTAATTACAAAAATTCCTAAAGATTCGAATGTTTGTTCACTTTTGAAATCTGATTTACACTCGCATTGACATTTTTTGAAATATTCTGAAATCACCTGTAATCTCTTGCAATCTCCTCTTAAAATCTATTAAAATCTCTTGAAATAATAATAATAATTTAAGAAATTTGTCCTGGATTTAAGATGGAATCTTTGAGAGTGGAATGAGCTATAAATAATGGTAATTTAAAGATCTTGCAACGACCCCATTCTCTCGTTTGGAGAACATTCTCATAGAGTTCTCGATTCTCGTTCCGGAAGAATATTCTTGTCTCGCACCACAAATTCAGAAAGATCATGCCTATTTTCAATTCAACTGTGGGTCTTGTTGTAGTCCCTCTGGCCCCGTTCATGTCACTTATTCTTGTTTTTTTTATAATTCTTATACATTACAAGATCGCCCGTCGAATGCAAAGGCGGCCCTTCTTTCGGCTTGATTTAACTATCGCACAATCGTCTTGTGTGATGGGCTATGTCTGGCGAGGAAAGTAGTCTGGAAGCACTGAGACTCGGGAACCATCTGAGACTGAGACTGCGAGACTGAGACGCAAGATTTGGAACGATGCCACCGCGATGCCTAAGCCAGAAAAGAACCAAGTGCAGTATAACGTACTTCGTACTCGTAGATCCTACAAGAGCACGAGGTACTAATCTCAACAAAAAAAATTAAAAAAAAAAAAAGAAAAAGTTCCACGCCTAAGAACAGCCATAACCGGACTCTTGTCCATGTGCATAATAAACAGAAATCTGCTCAATTACTTGTTACGTCATTGACACTGACAAGAGATTACACTTAGTACAAATCTAATTATAAATTCACAATCTACTTTCTCAATCTGAATTACTAAGAATTAGACTAATTGAATTCGTATAGCCAAATAGACATTGGATATAGTTTTAAATTTAACTATAATGAATTAGTCATTTATCCAGTTTATGCTAAATAAAAATTAAGGATTTTTCAGAGATTTCTCAAGATTTCCAAGAAGATATGAAGACATCTTGAAAGATTTTAGGGAATTTAATGAGATTTCAAGAGATTTAAAGTGAAACAAAAAATTTCCGAGGATATGGAGACGATTGTTATTCTAATGCCGATTATTGTATTTCCTATTTTGTTACACTGTATCCGATTACAGAAGCAAACGGAAAGACAAGGTGTATAAGATTTCCTGAACTTGAGAGAGATCAAATATCGAATCCGTTGTGGTTCGCAAACTTACGAGTATAACAGATGTTAGATTGTTAACTTGATGTCAGATGGAATGAGGAGCAGACAGAAAGAATTTTCTTCGGTAAATATACTTTAAGTCGAAATCGATCTCGTACAGCTTTCACTGGATACGTACCAATTTAGAAATTTTCGATTACAAACGCTCATTTCGTTTCGCGATCTCTTTTTCTTAAAACCAGAAAAGCGTATCTGGGTTTTGTTTATTAGCATTTAGAGCTCGTTTGCGAACAAGTTTGTGGCATCTAATATAAAGATGCCTTAAAACCTTAATTCTATTAATTACGGATTTTATATAAGATTCGTTTCATATACACAATTTGTTCCACAAGAGAAACTACCGCAAAACTTGAAATAGTTTGAAAATAGTACATATTATTTTTAAAAATACGTTTTTATTATCAATCGGTACGTACTTATTTACTTGCAGTAAAACAATGATTTACTTCTTATATAGTGTGCAGTTTTCATAGATTATTTCCGTACCTTTTTTGTGGAACAAACTGTAAGATAATTTTTTCTTTTGTTTTTTTTTTTACAAACCTTTCTCGTAATGATTCTGGATGAGCGAAAGGTTGTGGTTTAAGTCCGTAGGATCGATGTTTTCTAATAGGTCGGAAGAGAGTTGTCGCCGTAAAAGAATAGTTTCGTGTGTGAGCTCACGAACTTGAACAAGGAGTTCTTCATAACTGGACACTGGCAGAGTCATTTCTGGATTTCCGAACTTTATTTACCACCCCTCTGAGTCTCACTTTTGTCTGAAACTCCATTCGACTACACTTCTGAAAGTAAAAATTAAAAGTTTTTCGTCAAAATTTTAGAATAAAGTTCCGAAAAGCGTAAACATCTGACTTTCTTGGGTCTCCATATATTTATGTATTTTGACGCGCTGATTATGAAAATGATAGTGAAAATTAGCGACTAGTCGATTTTCATGCTGGTGAAACCATGAAAAAACCGTATAAAAATCATGGTTTTATGCGTTTATCTCAGTTAATATGCAAAATTTAAAAAAAAATGTTTCCAAAAAAAGTTGTAGACCTTATTGAAATACACATTTTTTGTTACAAACATTTTTTTCTGTGAATTATAGTTTCCGAGAAAATCAGATATATAATGGGTGATTCTCTACAAACAGGGCACTTTCGTGTCTCGGACCTGTAGTAACTATAAAAATAAGTGGTGTTTCTTCATAAAACTTGGCTAACTTCTTCATTTTAGCACAATACAATACCTCCGTAAGAAAAAATCAAGTCATATCATCGTATGTCTTAGAAAAATGATCTCAAATACTCGAAAAATGCCTTTTTGGGAAGTTTCCACATGTGCGGCGCCAAGTTTAAGGACGTATATTTAATACATAGTGAATTATCTTTGAACTTATGATTGATAGTTTCAAAGTTTGTCTCAAAAACTATAAAATTCATGAGAAATATTTAGATTTGTTTGATATATTGGTAGAGGAAAATGTAATTATACACGTGTCTCCCGAAAGGTTTTCGATGGCTACGGTAACCGAATCTCTCATACTTTTCATCAAGTTCTGTTCATTTTTTAGGTCTTATCTTTTCCCAATATCTAGAACAAAAGCCACACTACTCATTCGTTGAAACGCCATTAAAAAAAATTAAGAACTTTTTTTGCAAGGTGCAAAAATGTTACAGAAAATGTGGCGTATTTTTATTAGTACCAGATACCGTACCTGATAAGAACTTTCCTATTTCGTAATAAAAATCAATGAAAGGATGACAATTCCGTGTAGCACATAAAAAAGAAGTTTTTGTCAAAAGGATTTATTGATTACTTTTGTTTTCAAAGCGTAAAAAGTAATTTTGTATGGTTGCTGTCAGAGACAAAATGGAGCTAATGGTAAAAAGAATGGTAAAAAGAAATGGCAACGAGAATGGCAAAGGGAATGGTAAAGGGAAATGGCGTAAGTATACCAATGGAGATACGACAGAAATCTTTGTATCATTGATTTTCTCGGAAACTATCACTCGCAGAAAAAAATGTTTAAAACAAAAAATGTGTATTTCGATGAGGTCTACAACTTTTGTTTGAGACATTTTTTGTAATTTTTCATATTAGCTGAGATAAACGCAAAAAACCATGATTTTTATGGTTTTTTTTCATAGTTTCACCATGAAAATCGATATTAGTCGCCATTTTTCACTATCATTTTCGTAATCAGCATGTCAAAATACATAAGTATACGGAGACCCAATAAAATCAGAGGTTTACGCTTTTCGGAACTCCACACCAAGAAATTTTAATTCAACACCTTTAAAACAATGATTTTTTTTATTAAAAGTTGCAACCGCGCACTTTTGAACGTTTCCAATTTAAAATCATGCAATTGAGAAAAAATCAAATCCATATTAGATTCATTCTTTACACGGAAAACGAAATGTTCTTGGATCAAGTAAATTGTACTTGGTTTAAGTCAAGGGTGGGTACGAATGGGGACAATAGAATAATGTACCTGATGCAAGAAAATATGTACTTGGTACTGAATGCTTGAAACAAGTGCATATTTTTTTGATTTGATAAAATGTATCTCAGATGGAATAGTACATTGTCTTAACATGATAGTTTCTAATTTGCGTCAAGAATATATTTTCTTAATTTAAGAATACATGGTATTGTGACAATACAATTGTGTCCACGCAGAAAAAAAATCTATAGAATCTATAGAAAACAATTATTAATTAAGAACATGGTTCATTTGCAAATATATTATGGATTTACTTATAATTATTAATCGATATTTGTAAATTTTAACGCTTATATAACAAATAAAATTTCGTACGCAACGCTGGGGGGAATCGAACGCACGATCTATCAGACGCGAGTCAGTAACCTAAACCACTACCCTAAGCTCATGAGATGGTGGTCCCACATTTTTTCCACGGTATACTCATCACGAAGACTCATGCAAACACAAAGATATTTTAACAGATTAATTTTTCTGCGTGTGTGATTGTCACTTGATATCTTAGACATCGTCAAAGATCATTGGACATTCATCTCAAATCCATATTTATTGAAAGCATACAATATGCAAGCATCATACTAAAAAGAATTTACTTCTCCGCCATATGTATTCATTTTCTTGTATCAAGAATATGAATATTATATTAAGAAAGATAGTAATTAAAGTGAGCACTGGTATTTACTTGGATCAAGGAGCCTTAATTAATTAAATTAACATTTCGATTACTTATTGTAAGAATATATATACTAGATCCAATACTTTCTTTAAATTCAAACAAATACTTGCAAATAAACAAATTAATTCAACAGTTATTTGCTTGAAATACATATATTTTTGATCCAAGTAATTTCACTGAATTAATTATTTTCTTGATTCAAGAAAATCGGTGTCTTGTACTTTATAGAAAAGAATGACTTCTCTCAAGTAAAATCGGCCAAGTAAATCCGTTGACTTGATTCAATGCACTTTTCTTTTCCCTGTATCTATTCTCAGAAAAGTAAATATTTGTAGATGTAAATGAGGAAAAAGAGTTACAATGACCAGACTAAAAACTCGTAGAATTGTGTACAATGGAATTGGGATTTTTTTATGCATCGTGTACATATATTGTATCTTATAGTCATATGTATAGTGTCTCGAGTTTCTTTAAAAGGACTGCACCCTTCCTGTTATGTACTTTTCTGCACTTACACCCGACCTTAGAGCACATGTACGGTCATGACACGTAAAATGCTACACCTATACTAACTTATACAATTGAATTCTATTGATTGTCGTGCGTGGGTGGGTATTGTTGGTGGTTGCTGGAAACATGTAAAAAAGTATGAAAGCATGAAACCATGAATAAAAAGGTGAGGTTAAGGAAGAGGGCACTTATGCCATTTGTACAGTATACTTCAAAAAAGTTGCTGTAAAAGGTTGCACACATTTCATTTTGAATCTCAACATATAAATTATAACAAGACATCTAGTAAATGCTTCATTGTTGAAATATTCTGAAACCTCTTGAATTCCTTTTAAATTATTTAAAATCCCTTAAATTCTCTTGAAATCCTTTAAGATGTCTTGATATCTTTAAAATTTTATCCGAGTTGCAGAGTTTCAAAAATATCATCATCGTAGAATTCACAAGAGGTTTGTCCATAAGCGAAAAGACTGGTTTGGTTAAGTATAAGCTTTACAAATCTTCGAAAATTCTGTACAAATATTTAAAATGTTGTAATTAATAATATTTTTGCACAATTTCTATGGTCCTTGATGAAAAATCCCTTGAAGAAAAAAATCCATTTTTAAACACAACTGTACAGGAGTTTTTCATGTGCATGGTTTCAGGGGCATATATCAATGTGAGTTCCCAGGCCCAAAGTATGAGTCAACTACATCAAAACATTAACCGCTTGATGGTTCTCAAACTCAATTTTATGAAAAAAAGTAAACCTTTTTATAGTGAAGTAAATTTGAGACCAAATAAATTGAAAAAAATTGAACTTAATAATCTTATAGGATGTGCATTAAACTTTCTTTCTTGGGTGCAGACATCATGGACAGACATCGACTCGGCGAGACCTTTCATTGGGAAAGAAAAGTAATAATCATGGTACGAAAGTACTATGTAAGGTCATGAATAAAAGAAGTGTTGGTGAGTCAAAGTATAGTAGTTACATTATTGTGTGATAATTCTCCAGCTAGCCTCCATAGTCATCATCATCTTTGCTCGCTTATTATCCACAAACTAATATCTTTTTTGGACAACCCATATATCCCACATTAAAGATCAATTTACTCAACTGTGACACGATCATTCGAAAGCTTTGGAGAAAATAAATGCGCGCGTGACATTGATTTGCTTTATTAGGGCGAATAGGACTGCTGTGTTGGTTAATCATTAACAGCCAACATTCTATTTCTGATCTAAATCCAAACTGATCTTTCAGAATATCGTTCACAAACCTCCATTAGGAAATTCTTATACCATAAAAGAGACGACATATGCACTGAGAAAAAGAAAAAGAGATGTTTAAAGTTGGATGATTAAAACTTAGATTATAACCCATAATATCATAGATATTATACCATTTAACATCTATAATCTTTTTGAAATTATATTTTGAGATCTTTGAATGATGTTGAAGAATTTCAAGGGATTTTAAGAAATTTTAAGTGAGTTATTTAGGAAGATTCAAGAGATTTGAGATTTCCTATGGGGAAATTCTTATTCCAAAAAAGAAGACATACACCTGATGTTTCTATAATATAGAAAAAGTTCTTTTTCCATTTTCTCTAATTTAAAACTGTCTATGTTTATTTAATTAAAGTACAGGTTATCAATTTGATTTATGTATTATTAAAACGAGATACGTAATTGCGGATATAAACTTTCGTTGTGATTTTAGGCCAAAGATGGTGCGACCTTGAGAGGAATGTCGACCGGTTCAGATCCCATAAAAGTACCGATCAACATTATCCTTCCGTCGTCAAAAAAATGGTATGTCCGCAAGGTTATAAAATATTCCGTAACACCGGTTTAAAATCACAAAAAGGATTTTCTTATAGCTAGGTTGATGCTTTAACTTTCAAGAGTTTACTGAAGAGACTGAAGAGAGATCTTCCTATTTCGTACTCCTAATTCGTCGTTTCGTTAATCATTTTATTCTCTTAAAAGATGATACGAGTCGGACTAGAAATGTGTAATCTGAAATAGTAACGCTTTTTCCTTTTGGTTAATTCAGATGACGTGGGAAATCTTAAATCTTTAAATTGAAAAAAGTTTTTAAATTTTAAAAGTTCAAAAATTTAAAAAAAAATTTACTTCATTATAAAAAGGTTTACTTTTATTTCGTAAAATTGAGTTTAAGAATCATCAAGCGGTTAATGTTTTGATGTAGTTAAAATTTTAAAATTGTACAAAATCGCGTACAATAAACGCGTGCGCGTTCGCTTCTTTGTAATACCTAAACGAATCATACGGAATTAGCTCGCGACCCACTTCATTTTCTCTCTCTTCTCTCGTTTCTCTCTCGCGAAAATCCATTATTCACTTCGGATAACTAATGTAAAAATAATAGGAAAGCTTGGAATCGATTAACGTCCGATCCCAAATCTGTTTTAATACAGAAAGATATCTAATTATTTTTATTACTTTTATTTTGATAAAAATTTAAATATTTAGTGGAAATCCTTCTTTTTGATTGATAATTAAACTATTTCATCAAAAATTTAATTGTCCTTCTTTAAAATTCAACTATTCAGTTGGAAATCCATCTCTGGTTGAAAACTTAACTTTTTTTATAAGCTTTTCAAATTGAATTCAATACATGTAGTAGTTGTATTAACTTTATTCAAAAAAATTTATTCAACTATTATTCCTCTATTTTTTCGTGAAAAAATTACCTATCCCCCTTTTTGAGATAATTTTCTGCTCTGAAGCCTGTATCTGGAGTTCATAAGTTTACACTTTTTTAAAAGACTGATATATTCTTTCACAAAAAGAAAGAGTCATTTATTACATAGTTTTCATATTAGGTATAAGATTTAAATATGTATATTTATTTTTCAATGCCTTGAGAAATGTAAAACCTTCACCATACAAAGAACCTATTGTAATTTTTTTCTACATATAGGATACCTTTCATCGAAAACGGGAATAATTATCATATTGTATCTTCAAACTTTAAAAACTTGTATTGATAATAAAATTATTTAGTTCGTATTTAAATTCCACTTATATATAGGTACTTTAAAATGTAAAACCACCTCTTAGCAAATATTATAATTTTTCCCTTACAAAAATGTACAACCCAATTTTAACACGTCAGAAAAAATCTCTTTTACGTCTAAGATGCAATATTGACTATTATAATCGAGCTTGAGAGAATGAACATTGCTTAAAGCGAGCAGCAATGCGCGACTTCAGTCGATGACCGGAAATTGCAAAGTTGACTGCACCGGGAAAGTTTTTTAAATTACTGCGCATCCCGCTACAAAACAGTTCTTTGACAGGAAGCGAATTATGCTAATATGTACAAAAATTTGTAGAGATAAAGACAATCCATTCACGAAGATTTTTTTCTAGGCTTCTAGAAAAGTAAAATCTACTCTCTAATTTAATTTATATAATAAGTGCATAGGTACTTAGTTATTTATTTCCACATTTTACTAACGCTTTTCCAAAGTTTGTTCACAAGTTATACTGACAAAAAAATTTAATAATGGTAACAAAATCATTTTTCTGAGTTTTTTTTTGTTGTCACAACCAAATTTTTGTTACTAAAATAGTATTATTTTGTTGTTCAAAAACTGTTTTGTTGGGCCAACCAAACTTTTGTTCGGTGAACCAAATATTTTCTCAGTGATAATTAACCGCAACACTATAAAAACAGTTTTTAACTTATTTATCGCTTTTATTGCTGATTAAAGATTTTTTTGTTTCCTTCGTTACGCACGGATGAACAGGTGAAATTTGAACTTCATTTGATGACCGAATTTCTCATCGCCATAAATAATTTCTTTCCATTGTAAAAAATCACAGATCTGAAGAAGCGGTTCGCAAACTGAACGTTCAGGTTGAATGAAATCCCACAAGTTTTTCTGCGTAAGTATGTATAATAGGTTTATAGCACGATAAGTATCAGGAAAGCAGAGTTGAGTAATCGAAAATCTTATTGAATTGGCAGAGGATATTCGCATAATATTAATTCAAAGCGAATAATTTACGTAATTTTAAAGAATTTCAAGAAACTTTCGGGATTTTAAAAAAATTCAAAAAAAAGTTTGAGAATTATCGAGAGATTTTAAAGTACTTCAGCGATTTCAAAGGTTTTCAAAAGGCTTTAACTGATTTAAAAATATTTTAAGGAATCTCATAGGATTTCAAAATTCAAAACAATTTAAAAAAAGTTTAAGAATTTCCAAGAGATTTGAATGTGATATATATGTATAATTTTAGAAATTTCACATTTTTGCCTTGAAGAACTCATATACATATAGGCCAACAAATCGATAGCAGACATCTCTCGTTTCAACCCTATATGTCCTTATGATTAATTTAAGGGAAAAACGAGCTGGAAGAGAGTACTCGTGCTCTAAATTTAAAAACACAGTTTCAAAAATTTAAAGCCCTTTTACATATATTTTATATATTTCGAGAATCTAAAAGAAAATCTGAGTTATTGAGTCTTTAGTTATGATGTTATGTAGCTATGAAAGCATTTGAGGAAACATGTATTTTATATAGAAGAAGACCCTTTATTACTGCATATGTTTCGCACATGTTGAATTAAGGAACAGATATTTGAATTTTGCTGTCGAACTACAGTCCTGGCATTCTTTTATCCGAGATGCCTCTCAAAACGAAGCTTTTTTAGGGGTTTCTCCCTTCGTACATATGGGGGATTAAAAAGGGGAGTCCAGCAATCCCCTCCAAATTCACTTCTCGACAGAAAAACTTCTAGACTTCGAAGCCTGGCTATAAAAACTGAGTTAATCGTACAGGAGAAACCAGCAGGTTCTTTCATGAAATCACTCTCCATGACCGTCATGTACCGTCTTGCCAACTCGTAATTTTAAACTCATGAGGATATCTTGAATGGATCAACGATCCCAAGTTCCTAGACCCCAATCTTCTATACTATCTTCAACCCCAACACAACATATGTTTTTCATTAAAAAGTCTCCAGTAAATTTATAAAATTTCAATAACTATCCAGAATTGCCTATACATATACATTGCACAAGACTTTTCTAAATAATCTTAGATAAAAATTTTCAATTTGTTTCGATTATTTTTAAGGACCTCGTCTATATAGTTTATGCAAAGAACATACGTTTTATGCGCTAACTATTTTCATATATTGCGATTTACGCGAATTTACGCTCTTATTGATATCGAAATGATTGATTAGATCGCGAAGATAACATTCGTTATACTCATTCGCAAAATTAACAAAATCTAAAAACACGAAATTTCTTAGATGCATAGTCGTTAATTTTGAAAAATTAAGCGAGACTATGCGCTTTGCATAAACTAGAGGCCCTTTATAATTATTTTGAAACATTGTGATTTACGCGAATTCACGTTCTTACTCATCGATCGAAATGATTGATTAGATCAGGAAGATAACTTTCCTTACTCATTCGCATGTCATGTGTCCACCTTCAACAATTGAAATTCAAATTCGTCCCGGCTTAATTTTGAATAATAATAATAATAATAAATAATGAATTCCACCTCTAGGATTTAAAACCCACCTTCGATTATCCAAATAAAGTTGCGTTTCCGTGGCGAGATAGTTGCACGAAATCAAGTTTTTTTTTTTTTATATCAATTGAAAGTTGCACAAGTTCACAACACTTAGGCACGAAACACCGGGTAAGAGATTCGCGGTAATGGGTTTTGAATGAAATAAAAATGTTTTTCATTCATAGAAACCAGAGCGGTTTAACTGGCTTGACTGGTGCCATGTGACCACTTGGCTCAACTTGGCGGTACTGTACAACTGTACCATGGTCATGCCGTGGTTAGTGTATACCAAAGCAGCTTTCCCGCCGCGATGAGGGACAGCCACACGATTTCCCCTTCTACTCTTTAGAAGTTGTTGCCTCCCTCTTCGGGCATCTCACCTTCTGCACCCCAAGTGCTTATGTACTTGCATGTACTCGGTACAGGTTCATGAGACCTGATATACCACGCTACCAAAAGCAAAATCCACCCCTTCTGTATGTGCTTTATCCTTAATTCATCCTACGTGCTTCATCCCCCGCAAAGGGCGCCACACACTCTTGCCACTCTTATGTGCATTGTCGCAAGTAGACACTGCATTATACGCGTTGCAACATGCACAGACAGTTTGCAGTATGCAGTATACTTCTTTTGTCTTATACATATAGTTGTGACAGACCTTGGTTATAGCATGGAAAAATATGCTTGATTCAATTTTCAGAGTGGTCACAAGATTCAATTTTTTCATTTCCCTGACTTTTTCCTGACTTTATTCAGACAAATTTCCCTGACAGAAAAGTATTAAAAATGCGAACAAATTTTCAGCAAAAATACTAATGAAATTTTTCAAAAATTTCGTATAATATCACTTTAAATCTTTTCAAATTTAAAATCACTTCACAATATTTAAAATTCGTAAAAATTTCTCTTTATGACAACCTTGCCGGAAATCTCTTAAACTTCATATTAAATTCCTATAAACATCTTAAAATTCGATGAAATCTTTTCAAATTTCTTAATATTTCATGAAAGTCCTTAAATTTTCACTAATTCTTTTAAAATTCCTTAAAATCATTTCAAATCTTTTGAATTCCTCAAAAAATTTCAAAATATTTTTAAATTCCTAAAAATCTCTTAAAATTTCCTACACTCCTTCAAAGTTTCATAAAATCTTTCGAAAATCTCTTGAAATATTTCAAAACTCCACGAGGAACTTTAATATCTCTTAAAATGCGTCAAAATCTCTTAAAATTATTGGAAACTTATTGAAATCCCTTAAAATTCGCTGAAATCTTTTTAAATATCTAAAAACATCTTTAAATTCCTTAAAATTTCACTATATTATTTAAAATCCTATAAAATGTCATAAATTCTTTAAAATATATTAAAATTCCATGAAAATCCTTTACAATTTCACAAATTCTTTTACGAATCATAAAAATCTCGTGAAATCCTTTAAAATTCAATAAGGAACTTTGAAATTCCCTAAAATACATTAAAACTTATAAATAAAAATTCTTCGAAACAAAAACTGAAAATAAGTAAAAATTTCTTAAAATTCTTACAAGCTTTTCACAATCCTTTAAAATTCCACGCAAATATTTATAATCCCTTAAAATGTCTTAAAACTTTTCCAAGTTTCTTAAAATCCTTTATAATTCCATGAAAAACTTTTAAATCCTTTAAAATACGTAAAAATCTTTTAAAATTTTGTAAAATTCCACAAAATCTTTTAAAATTCATAAAGATCTCATGAAATCCTTTAAAATTCCACGAGGAACATTAAAATCTCTTAAAATTATTTAAAAAAATCAAAATTTCTTAAGAAACTTTAAAATTCCTTAAGGGCATATGATACTTTGCCATAAGAGCAAATTAGTTAAACCAATTATATATTCATAATAATAAATATTTTTAGCTATAATAATATAGGGTTGCCAGATGCCCAAAGGAGTTTAGCAGGATACCCACTGACAAACTCCCTAAAAAAAAAAAAAAGGTCATCGCGGGCGTGGACTGCAAGGGGGGGGGGGGACTGAAAAGGCTGCACAGTGACCAATGAAAATATTCGCTTATTTCTGCCACTTATGCGCGCGAAAGTTGAAAAAAAAGTGTTCTCCAAGTATAAAACAGAATAAAAAATCTTCTCCAATATCTATACATTTAAAAAAACGTTAAATGCTAATGAACCTTGAATAAAACAAAAAAGCAGGAAAAATGAAGGTTCAGCAGGTTTAGCAGGACGGCATCAAAAAAGCAGGATAAATCCTGCTAAATCAGGGCATCTGGCTAGCCTAAATAATAGTCAGTCAATAAACCTTCGTCTCATGTAGACAAAGGTTTATTGACTCTTATTAGCAAAAAATATTTATTATTATGACTGTATAATTGGCATGCTCTCCCTGTAAAAAAGGTCAGATTGAAAAGCATTGCTTCGCATTCAGAAGATTTTGTCTTGAATTCCGCTTTTCGACAACCTCGTATTGGAAGTTGAAACTGCATCGGACCGGAAGCCAATACTTTTTAATGCGATAGTTCGTATATTACATCTAAATGTTGAATGCGTCTAAATACAAAAGTGATAAATTCTACGTTCAATGCGATTTAATGCGAGACTTCGATTTTGATTCAATAGTGCTGAATGCAATTAAATGCGAATAGGTAACAGCAGGGTTGTGCAGTGATGCGTCACTCGAGGTTTTTGACGTATTATACGGATTATACGTAAAAAAACGTCATAAATGTAAAAAAATATGGCGTACATAAGAAAAAAAAAACGAAAAAAAAACATAACCTCACTTTTTGAATATTGCGCGCTAATAGCAACCAATCAGATGCTATGGCGCTATTTTGAAAACGTATATTACGTTTTGTAAAAAACTCAGAATGTAATATACGTACGTAAATTACGTCAAAAACCTCACGTAATTTACCTAAGGTATATTACGTGCACAACCCTGGAGGTACCCGTCGACTGATGTTCGGACTTCGGAACTGTTCGGATCTAGTTCGGATCAGCTCGACCGAAGTATGGCTGCGTAGATATAGATATACACTTTAGGATTAAAACAAACCAACCGAGGGGGGCTAGTCTGTACTTTGTACTCTTTGTAGAACTCTGCATTAGGTGCGATCGAATCAGCTCGAGGCAAATTAACTCTCAATTCTCCATTTAATTGCATTTGAGTTTTGAATATTTGATCTAAACGGCTTCTGCAATATTGTATAGACAAATGGCTGACTGCGAGGCGGAGCTTTTAATTAATTTGGTAAAATCCAAAAGGGCAATTTACGACTCGACGATGATGGAACACGGCAGTAGACATGTTTTGGAAAAATTGTGGGATGAAATCGCACAAGAAATGAATAAATCAGGTAAGGCAGAGATCGTAGAGATCTATAAGGGTAGGATACTCCAAAATACTACAGTTTCATTTATTCGTTGCTGATTTGAACTCCATAGTTGAATTTAGCGGCAAACTCAACTTGGTTAATTTAATTTGATAAGTTATACAATAATATAGAATTTCTGAAAATTCAAATTCGAAAATAAAGGACATTCCCGAATAATAAAATTACCGAAAATGTTTATTAACGTAAAAATGATTTATTAACTAGAAAATTTCGGAAACTTCAAACTTTGGAAATTTCAAATTCCCGAAAATATAAAATATGTACTCGTATTTTTGAATTCCCAGAAAATTAAAATTCGCGATAAATCCGAATTCCCAAATGATTTTCCTAATATGTAAATTCTAATAAATGTTTTCTTTTCAAACTTGCAGTCGCGGAATGTAAAGCGAAATGGGCTTCCCTCCGAAATTCCTACGCAAGAGCATTACGAGATGGCAAAGCAAGAAATACAAGTACTGGAAGTAGAAAACGTCGAAAATGGTATTTAGCAGATGCGATGGATTTTCTATACGCATTTATGAACCAGCATAAACCAAATAATACTAACACCGTAGAATTTTGGGATGAGAGGACAAATAGTCTTGACGAAGACGAGGTTACGGAATACGAAAACGAGGAAGAAGTCGAGCAACAAGTGGATAATAATTTGGAATATGAAGATGCAACTTCCACTGCAAGAAGAAATCTCTCCACTTTGAAATTAATCAAACCTGGAGTTTCTGACGAGATCATTGGTCCCATTATCGAATACTTTTTATCGGAAGCAAAATCTCGAGAAAAGGATAATCCAGAGTGGAGTTTTTTTAGAAGTCTCATGCCAGATATTGCAAAACTCTCTGCGAAGAGACGAAGAAAATTTAAGGAAGTCGTTTTAACGTCGTTAAACAAACTCATGGATGAAGAAGAATTGGAAGTTTCTGAGTTTGTTGACAAGAAAGAGTATTATATTAAAACTATTGATTAAGGGTTAACCCAATTTCTAAACTTAAAATTCGATTTCCTCATTTTGCTCAACAAATATTAAAATCAGTTATTTTTCCGATCTGTAGCACTATTCACTTTTTAAATAGAAATATGAATACACAGCGATAAAATGTATAATTTTATTACTTTTTTTTTATTTTTAAATGAGCGCGCCTACGGCGCGCGGGGGGTCGAATATAGTTCGATCGTCGCGCTCCGTGTTTCGCGCTTCGCGCGCTTGTGCCCTGCAGGAAGCTGCACCATACAGGACGCTCGTACCTATATGTTTTTTTTTTTTAAATTACTTTAAATTTAAATTTAATTAAATTAAATTTAAATGAAATTAAATTACAGCTTTCAATGTAAAAGAAAACTAATTTACTTAAGGTTCTATCGACCTTAAGGAGCACATTCTCATCAGGGCACTCGCGCTTCACGCTCGATATTTGATTTAAACCTCGCGCTTCGCGCTCGGCTCTGTTTAACAATATTCTTCATGATTAAAAGGAAAACTATTCATCCTATTGAAAAATGGTCAAAAGAGAACTTGTAGATCTTTTTAAGACCAATAATTATGTTTCTATAATTTTCTCTGCATCTCGCGTTATTTGGCTCAAAATTTGAATTTTCGATTTTTTAAGGAAATTCCAAAAGTTGTTATGCCTATCCTATAGGGCGTTTAGAAAGAAACATTTTTCCTCTTTAGACTTTTTTTCATATCGTGCGTTGTTTGGCTTCTAATTTAAGTTTTCTTTCATTTTTTTGGATTTTCAAAATGTTATAAGTCTTTCAATTTTTTTTTTATCCAAAAAAGTCATTAGGAAGAATTGTTTTACTTTTCAAGTACTACGAACATCCGCGCATAAAATTTTTAAATTAAAAAAAAAGT
>CAJFCP010026086.1:207848-222400 GCA_904066005.1 Synergus itoensis
TAAGTCTTTCAATTTTTTTTTTTATCCAAAAAAGTCATTAGGAAGAATTGTTTTACTTTTCAAGTACTACGAACATCCGCGCATAAAATTTTTAAATTAAAAAAAAAGTGGTTTCATAAATTTTCAAAATGCTCTAACTTTTTGAATTTTTATCCAAAATGGCTGGCCAACGAACTTGACCTTCATTATAGGATACTAAAAGAGTGTACCAAAGTCTAATCCAATCGGTCAATTCTTTCGAAAGTTATCGTGCTCACAAACTAAAAATCTACAGACACACACAGACAGACAGACAGACACATTCGTAAAAACATGTTTTTCGGGTTCAGGGGATCCAAAAACGTGGACATTTGACAAAAACGGGGGGGGGGGGGGGGTCAAATTTTACACAGACCTAATACCTTCTCTAATGAGAATGTAAAAAGAATGAAAAAATGGAATTTTGAGGTCAGACTTCCATTTTTCTGTTTTACGCAAAAATTATTTAAAGTTTGCTTTTGTCGCTCTATACGTACAATTCTTGTTGAAAAATTAGTGTCACTACAAAGCGAAAAAATATCTAGTTATAATTTTTGTTGAGTAAAATGAAGAAATGGAATTTTGATGTTAGAAATTGACTCCAAAACATTGAAAAGTATTTTTTTCTTAAAGTTTATTCTAAGTTTTATTCTAGTTAACTTACGAATTTGTTCTAAATGTTCTACGCTTTTTGAGCGTACTATCAAGACCAAAATAGCGTTGTATTTTTTTAAGAAAAAAGAAAAAAAAAAGGAGCAATTGCTCCAGTATTAATACAGGAAAATCGAGGAGGAAGTATTAAAGGGCATTTTTATATGTCAAAATTTTCAGGATAATAAACTTGATCAAAATTTGTGGATTTTTTCTTCTTTCCTTGTACTTCGCTGACCACAAAAATTTTATTAGTTTTAAAGTTTTTAGAGTATCTGAAGTTGCTAAGCATTAAAGAAAAAACGAATTTGGAATTATTATCCTAAGTCGTCTAAGTGGTTCAATTCTCAAAATTCAAACCGGTTTGTGTAAAAACTATACTTAAGGCTCTTCCATACCTTCTGCAAGCAAGCAGGCTGCTTGCTTGACAAGCAAGCGGCCTTTCACACCTCGGTTTTTCGTCAAGCGGAAAATTGTGAAAATCATTTTAATGGCGGGAGTTTTTAAATCTGAAAAAGTTTATTAATCAAAAAATAGATTGTATTGTAAGATAAAATATCGATAAATATCAGAATAATTGTTATTATGTAATTATTAATTGTAATCTATACAAAATTAGGTCAATTTATAATAAAATTATGTGATTAAGATATATGTGATATGGGACTGTGAAATAGCGTCTTTCATTTGTTTTGTGTCACCACAACACGCGTGTAAGGAGTCAAGCTCAAGGACCAAAGATTATTAAGTAAGTTTTTTTATTATTCAATAATCTTTGGTAAGTTTTTTTATTATTCAATAATTATTTGCCACAATAGTATACTATTGTGGCAAATAATTATTGAATAATAAAAAAACTTACTTAATAATCTTTGGTCCTTGAGCTTGACTCCTTAAGGCTCTTCCATACCTTCTGCAAGCAAGCAGGCTGCTTGCTAGCAAAGCAAGCGGCCTTTCACACCTCGGTTTTTCTTCTGTCAAAATCATTTTAATGGCGGGAGATTTTAAATCTGAAAAAGTGTAATATTAAAAAAATAGGTTTATTGTAAGACAAAATATAAATGACAATTAATAATTACAAATAACAATTATTCTGACATTTATCGATATTTTGTCTTACAATAAACCTATTCTTTTAATATTAAACTTTTTCAGATTTAAAATCTCCCGCCATTAAAATGATTTTGACAGAAGAAAAACCGAGGTGTGAAAGGCCGCTTGCTTGCAGAAGGTATGGAAGAGCCATTACAATTTGAGTGGGAAATAAAATTTGAATTTCGCGGTATTTTGAAACCGTGGCAGAAGACACCGTGAGCACAGATGCTATATTGTTTGTGTAGTGTATATAGCGTTCAGCGGACGATATACATATCCGGCCACGTTAGAGTTAAAATAGAAGTTCTTGATGGTATTTTGCACCGGGCTTTTACAGACCAGAGCAATAAGCAGAATAAATTCGTGCTGGGTGCTTCTAGAGGCTTAAATGTATCTTCATTAACACAAGAGCACAATTAATTATAAAGGATGAACTACTGGTCAGTGAGCTTTCTTTTTGTATCTTTTCTTGGTTCCATTTTACGCGCTGGTGGCGTTGAGCTAACCTTTGAATTGCCCGATAGTTCCAAGGAGTGCTTTTACCAAGAAATAGAAAAAAATGTATCCTCTACTTTAGAATTCCAGGTATGAATTTCTAATTAATTCTTTCAAAAATCATTCAATTTGCTTCAATATAGGTTATAATTATTGGAGTTTTAATCAGTATTTGACTGGTACGATTTAAATAAGGGGGAGGGGCAGAATTTGGTTTGAGAATCAGGTATTTTCTAAGGAGATTTTGGATTTATTCTCAAAATACAAATTTTGGTTCCTTGTCAAAGAAACTTACGTTTTATTTCGTTCACTTTCATGTTTCCTGTATTAAAAACTGTCTGTAAAAAGGTTCTCATATTGTCTGATTACATTTGTCAAGTGCCACATGTGCAAGGTTACGTTTCTATTATTTGACCGATATAAAAGGAAAATATGCTCAGTTTAAGATATTTGCTCTACTCTGGTTTCTGAATTTTCCCTATTTTCCCACGGTTTCGGAATAAAATATTGCAAAATTATTTATTATTTATATTTGGAATTATTAAATGTTTATTTACATATTATTATAAGAATCTCTTTCTATAAAATATTTTTCTGGACTTCGACTATCATTTTTTTTATCATTATTCTAATTTTCAGGTTGTGACTGGAGGCCAATACGATGTAGATGTGACGTTAGAGGCTCCCAATAAGGAAATTATTTATCGTCAAGTGAAGACGCAATTTGATTCTCACACTTTTGTGCCAGCCATGTCAGGCGTTTATAAAGCCTGCTTTAGTAATGAATTTTCCACGTTTTCTCATAAACTCGTCTACATGGATTTCCAAGTGGGCGATGAAGCACCTCTGCCTGGTGTTGGGGAACAAGTCACTGTGATGACTCAGGTATTTTTTAAATTTTATTTTAAACAATGCTTTCACCGATAATCTATTTAAAGCCATTGTCATTATAAATTATATTTAGAAATATTATTTCGTTTTAAAATTGTCATGATTCCAATTTAATGAATGTTGTATTTTAATCTCATGACCGAATCCATTTCAAATCATCAGATAAATAGTCTTATTTCAAGTAGAATTGTTTCTCAACGAAATACATAGAGACCAACTTTTCAAAAAAGTAAATTTTAACCAAAAATAGTTTAATTCTCAACCAAAAGAGGAAATTTTCAATTGAATAGTTTTCTTATCAACCAGTTATTTAGTTTAAATTTAATTAATTGAAATTTTCAACAAAATACTTCTTGAATTTTCAATAAAAAAAGAGTGGATTTTCAGCAGAATAGTTAAATTTTACCTCATGATTAATTCTAAATTCAAATTTTGTTTCTAGATGGAATCTTCAGCTCAGGAAATTCATAAAAACTTGATTAGTATTCTGGATTACCAAACACACCATCGCCTTCGAGAAGCGCAGGGTCGCAAAAGAGCGGAAGATTTAAACGAACGAGTCCTTTGGTGGTCTCTTCAGGAGACTCTTGCGATATTGATAATCAGTATTGGCCAAGTATTCGTTCTTAAGAATTTCTTCACAGATAGGAAGCCATCTCAAAATCTTTAAATTCAATCTATACCAAATTTGTAATTTTCTCGATAGCATTCAAGGATGTTCTTTGTAAATTTTTACGTCATTGAAGAAATTTCGTGAAAACAATCGCCCGTTAATTGAACTGTGTGACCCACAAGGGTTCCTCTTGTCTTTAGTGTTTAATTTTAAGTTCGATATGAAGTGTCATATGCCCACCAAACAGCCTTCGGGACATTGTGTATTTTTTAAGACGCGAGTCATGTGTATTATTTGAAAACTAATTTATCAAAAAAGATTATATGAACATTTAAATGCAGTATAATAAGATCGACGATTATCATCCATGTTGTTTCTTTTTTATACTGTGTGTGTAACAAAATAAAATATTTGTGTGATCTTTCTGAAATTAGGATTCTTGTTCATGTTTATATGCCCTTTTTCTTTATAACATATATGTATGTAGTTCTTTTTTTAGTAAATAGTTTATTATTTTTTCATTTTAAGGCCATGTACTACTTATCTAAAAAGTAGTCGGATATGGGGGGGGGAGGGACACTAAAATTATTTGTTAAAAAAAAAACAAATAATAGGGATTTATTATAGCCAGAATATCTAAAATCTCGAGTAAGTAATTTTAAGCACCTTACCAACAGAATACGCCGCATACAGGATGTCCTGCCACCTATACAACTACCGGTAATATGTGGTAGAGCACAAAAAAGAAACAGAAAAGTCCTCTGGCAAATTTTGATCTGGCCCTAACTTTGATACAGTAAAGCTTGTGTGCCATCAACACGTACACTATTTCAACACTTGACACACAAACAAATGGTTGCTGAATCTCGCTCCTGATTGGTTCATTATGCCCAACTTTGAAGCTTTACTGTGCCCAAATTAAGGCCCAGATCAAAATTTGCCCGAGGACTTTTCTGTTTATTTTTTTGAGCTCTACCGAATATTACCGGTAGTTGCACCCTGTATAACTGCATCAAGTTTTCACTTTTACTAGAGTATATTATTATTATAAATTATAACGTAGAATATAACCGTTTAAATTTATTAAATTTATAACAAATTTAACTGACCTATCTTTTATGAAGAGTACTTTTTATTAATCGCGGTATCAAAAAAGATTGAAAGACGAAAGAATTTAAGGTTAGAAATTGCCATGATGAATAATTGCGATTTTATTCTCAACAACTTCCCAAAATTGTAATTGAACACTATAGCTGTGCTGCCAAAGATTTCCGAATAGGTACATATTTTTTGTTATTAAATAGAGTTTTATGAACATGAGAAAGCTTTACTTACAATTGCCTGTTGAATAATTAGTCCTTTTGCGTATATCTAGGACACTTTCACCTATTTTTATTCACAATAATTGAGAATAATCATGCAATAAAAGAGTACAAAACTATGTTTTCACAAGAACAAAAAAGCATCCATCCATCGAACCATCGCAGCGTTGTTTGTTGACTGAAATCACTGAAATTCGATTTTCATGATCATCGGTGGGAGGGGGGGGGGGGGGATTCAAATCGAAAAAACAATCTATTTTGAACCTCCATTTACATATATATACACTCGAGTCTCCCAAATCTCAACTTCCCAAATCTCAAGTCAAGTTTCTCTCAAATGTCAAGTCCGTCTTTCCGAAGTATCACCTGATAACCACTGCGCAGGCGTGCACGCATGCGCAGTGGGGCTGTTTGTGAAATTTGAGGACTTGACATTTGGGAGAACGCTGGCAAAAATTTCTTGACATTTGGGAGACTCGAGTGTATATGGACGTGAAAATAGAATTTCAACTGCTGTCACTATTAACCGGTCATTACGTTTCTACGGTCATTACCATTACCGTAGAGGCCATTACCACAAAAAATCGTTTGGTGTGTTTGGTGAAAGATCGTCAACAAAACAGAAACAGCTGGAATATTTTGACATTTTATTTACAGAAAAACTTATCAACAATGGAGGTAAATATTTTACAATTATTTAAAATTATCTAATGAAATTTACTTTTCAGTTTATATGAATTAGAAAAGGAGTATTTATTCTACTGGCTAGCTCAGATTAAAATATGAACAACATATGTTAATTTTCACGTGTAAATTTATCACAATTGTCCTATTAAACTTTATTTAAACATTAAGACTCTATTTGAGATTGTTCAACTTTAAAATATATTCCTTATAAAAGTACTGAATTCAGAATGTGCTTTTGATAAAATCTTGATAAAATGATAGAATATGATAACTGAACGTTATAAGAAAGAAAATAATTTTCAGGAACAAAATATACCAATCGACATAAATTCCGGCAAGTTATTAGAATGGCTAACGAATAGAAGACACTGCAATAAAGATTGGCAGACAAATATCCTGACGATTAGAGAAAAAATTAACACTGCAATCCAAGATATGCCAGTCCACGAAGAAATTGCAAAACTTCTTTCTGGAACTCGTACGTGCAAATCAAAACTTTCTATTGTAAACTAACTTTAAAATGTTTGAAATTTCTATAATTTATTCTTTTCCAGATATTAATTATTTCCACTGTAAGAAAATAGTGGAAATTCTCAAAGAGACAGAAGCTGACACAAAAAATTTATTTGGTGGCTACGGATCTCAGCGAATGAAAGATTGGCAAGAAATTTTGAAATTGTACGAAAAAGATCATTTATATCTTGCTGAAGCTGCACAAATGTTAATTAGAAATATAAACTATGAAGTTCCCGGATTGAAAAAGCAAATCCAGAAACTGGAGCAAATGCAGAACGTAATAATTGTTATAAAAAAAAAAAAAAATACCAAATTAAAAGGCTTATTCCTCTAGATTTACAGAAATAATTCGTACTTTCTTTTTCAGGAATTTGAGAAAAAAGAAGAATATTACAAAAAATCTGAAAACCTTGGCCATTCCGAATTTAATACTATGTGTAAACATTTAGGAATAACTGGGAATCAGATAAAAAAAGAATTAGTTGAAAGGGTAAAAGAGTTGCCCGAAATTAATCAAAGAGTGGTCAAAAAGACAAAGTCGATACGAAATGTTGTCGAATTTTACAACGCTTTTGTTGAATATACACTTGGAAGGCCCCACAATGGTGGCTGTGTTCCAATAGTGAATTATATTATTGGTAAGATGATTTAAAAGATACATACAATTTTTAATGTGAAAACTTGTATCCAACACCCTTAAGATCCTTAAGATTTGATTCAACAATTTTCATTTTAAAATATATACGATTGAAAATACACGACTGATAATTTTGTTTTCAGAAAAAGGCAACACGACAACGTATGAATGGATTTATGGTGAAGCTCCTTTGTCTGTTGTCGAGCCACCTTTGGATATTAGTCTTGATGATGACGAAAGACAATTCGATGATACTGTAAGAATCCTCTTCTTCTAAAAATCCATTTCTAAATTTAATAATCTAGCCTAATCCATTTCAGATCAAACAGACAGTCTAACTTCAAGTCCTAGAATTGATCGCCGATGAAACAGGATTCTTGTGTAATTTTTGTGATTTTAAGAGAAAATTAAGAATTTTCAATGGATTTTAAAGAATTTTAAGATATAAAAATATTTGACTGCCTGCTTGGTTTGAATCGGATTCAGTCATCTTAATTTCTAATAAAAAACCTAATTTCAATTAATTTGCAGATAGACTTTGGCGATGATATAGTGGAAGGTATCAATGTTAGTGGAATGGACTTGAACGATTCTATTGACTTTGGAGATGTGAACTTGGAAGCAGGAGAAATAGATTGGGGTGATGTGAATGCAGAACAAATTGTGGGTGATGAGATCGAATATAATGTTTCTCTCGAATCGGGAATTGTCGTCGAAGCTGATGGAAATGACGGAGGAGTCGCAACTGGCAAAGAAGCTTTGAGGATTTTGGATAATCCAACTACAAGAAACGATTTTATTGATCAGCTTTTCGAGTTAGAAGCTTTCCTGAAATTGAGACTCTACGAGTTTAAAGGCGACAATAGCAAAAATCTCCTAAGCATGAGTCAAATGCAAGAAGCTTCTTCAATTCTGCAACTTGCTACTTTAGATAGCACACAAAGTATGCTCGACTCTGTTCAAATCATTCTCTCAGAAATTTTGGAACCGAGAGTGCAACATCTTTATAATATTAAACACTTGCCAAGGTAATCCTTTCTAAAAAAAAAAGCAGTGAAACAAAATGTCTTGCAAATCTCGCATACATTGTTGTTACAAGCCTGATTGACTTTTGAATGACTTGATTTTTTTTAAATGGTTTTTTTGTTTTTTAAAAATGAATTTTATTTGTTGAAAATTCAACTAGTCCGTTGAAAATTAATTTTTTCTTTATTTATAATTTAAATATTTAGTTTAAAATCCATTTGTTGAAGCCTATCTTTATGGAAAAAGCATCAAGATGTAAATGATCAGGAAATTAATGTATTTTTTTTTTTTTTTTTTTTTTTTTTCAGATACGTCGATACCTTGACTGCAACCTTAAAACAAAAACTCTCCTTGGTCGAAAAAATGAAATCCTTGCAAACAGTCACAAAAGAAAAGAGGGACGAAACGAGAAACCAAGTTCTTGAAATCCAACCGATGTTGAAATTGGTGATACAGAGGACTCGAGAACTTCAAAATGAAGTGAGTAAAACTTTGTAATTCGAGTTCAGATAGCAGAACTGTAATTCCTGGAATTATCTCTTGTAACTGAACTTTTTTACCCGCAGATTGAAAAGGACATTTCGAAAAAATATAAAAACAGGATCGTGCATTTGACTGGAGGCGTGAATACTTTATAAACTCCGGCATAATGTGCTTTTCTGCAAAAGGTTTCAGTTCGTAAAATAAAATTTACCTTTAAAGGAAAAGAATGGCAAAAAATGTATGTAAATTGTATTTTCATTCTAGCTAGGTAAAAAAATATATATTACGTTTTATTATAAATACATGCTATTTTTTACACAACTTTCTACACTTACTAATGGTAACTGACACAAAGCGTTTATAAATTATGATTTTTAAGAATCACCAGGAATTCTTAATCATGGGATACGTTTTTTGATCGGGTCCGAGGCTTTCAATAAATCATGAAGAGATTTTGAACAAGTCTCCAAGGTGATGAGGTGCAAACAGGTTTCTTAGTTGGACAAGGATATCGACTAAGACATTCGGCAAAAGATCGATCACATTCGCACAATCTCTGAGCACAAGATCCTGATCCTCCCCATTTTCCGTGATCCACGGCTATAAATAGAAATATCATTAATTAAGGTACTCATTTTTAAAATGGTATTATGGGTGCAGAGTGAAAAAATGCCTTGATTTTAAACAAAAGGTAATCAAATTAAACATTTTTTCATTTTATGAACTAATTATAATATTTGTTAAGCAAAATGAAGAAATCAAATTAAATGCATAATAATAAGTAATTAAATGCATAATATTTTAAACGAACCACATATAGGTTTGCGACCTTGGAAGCACTTCCAATAGTAAGGCACCAAGTACTGTACAAGCATTGGGCATTCTGTAGCGTCGTAACATCTATCGTGCATCATACAGCATCTGAAATTGAATTATCAAGTTCTAAAATAAATTTTACTTAAATTATATTTAAAAGAGAGCCTAAAATGTTTTATAGTACGTTATACTTTGTATATGTATATGTGTGTAAAGTTTTAGGGGAGGGGGTGTGTTTTTAAAAGTGAGTATGTAGTTAGGAATTAAAAAAATTTTAGGTCCTGTTTTTAAAGAGAATTTTTTACCGGTCGATGCCATCGGCGATGTATCCAGATCCTAAAAATCCGCAGTAACAACCATACCCTTTGTAGGATAAAGGGTTACAATCAGTGGCACATAAGAGCATATTATACAAATGGATTACGCCCCTTTTAAATCGCTTTTGATCTCCTTTGGAAGAATTGAGCCTAAATTAAGGGCATGCGATACTCAGTAGATTCAAAAAAAATTACGAGGTCGGTAAAACAAAAATTGAGGATTTATTTAATTTTTCAACAAAATTATTGTACACAAACGTACGTTCTCATGCTCTTTATAATTTTTCAAAGCTTCAGCGAAAAATATTCACTATTCGTGAGGAAAAAATTGAAAAACTAAATTTGTTCATATGATAAGTAACATACACCTTTAATTACATTAAAAAAGAAAGATCGGTCGGGTAAACTTGGAACTCAGGAACTTTTGAAAATTTGAATTTCTATCGCAAATTTTAAAATTAATAAAAATAATTGAACCAAACTTACGAAATTTTGTATGAGTTTGTGCCGTTATTCAAAAGAGATTCCACAGGCGAATCCTCATTTTTATTAACTAATATCGAACTACTACTCCAGGGGTTTCCACTGTATCCCAAATAGAGATCTTCCTTCTTCCAGGTTTCATTGTGTTCCAATGTGTGAGTAATTTCCTTTCCATTTATTGACTGTGAGGAATTTTTTATATGATGGGTTGCATCGTCATTACCAGTAACTGATTATCAGAAAATTTTGGTTTTATATAATATATATATTATATATATATATTTGAAATTAAATAGGGCTTATTATTTTCATATTATATTGTCTTTTTTTAATCTTCTGTCTCTTCTTTTTTTGAAATAGAATAAATGTTTTAATCAAACTAGTTAATTATGCATTAAATTTTTTAGGGGCATTTTGCGTTAAAGACAAAGTAGAGCATGAAATAAAATATGAGCTATTAGGTTCGTATTCAAATGAAATTCCAACGGATAAAGAAAGTTTTTTGTGAAAGTTGTCACCCAGTATTAAAATGTGCGTAAAACTATCAAAAAGTCAACAAAAACGCAAAAGATTATCATGTGATTTAAATGATTTTCAAGAGCATTTAAAGAATTTCAAAAATTTTAAGGGATCTAAAAAATGTAAAGAGATTTCGAGAGATTTAATATTAATTTATAGATTAAAAAATTTTTTAATGCATTTAATATTTGATTTAAAAGCATAAAAGCATCTTTTCAATCGGAATTGAAAATATCTTGTCAGATTGATTCTGACAGGATATTTTTATTTGACTTGAGATTGGCTGGAATTGATTTGGATAGAAATTTTTGCTTTGTCTTTGGATTTGATCAGATTGATTCTGATAGGAATCTTTGTTACATTCTCATCAGAGAAGGTATTAGATTAGATTTGTGTAAAATTTGACCCCCCCCCCCGTTTTTGTCAAATGTACACGTTTTGGGACTCCCTGAACCCAAAAAACATGTTTTTACGAATGTGTCTGTCTGTCTATGTGTCTGTAGATTTTTAGTTTGTGAGCACGATAACTTTCGAAAGTACTCAAGAAGTCGAACTAATGACTTTTTTGGATAAAAAAAAAAATTGAAAGACATAACATTTTGAAAATCCAAAAAAATGAAAGAAAACTTAAATTAGAAGCCAAACAACGCTCAAAATTCCATTCTCCATTTTACTAAATGAAAATTATAGATAAATATTTTTTCGCTCTGTAGCGCCAATCTTTTTTCAAATATAAGACTGCGTACAGAGCGAAAAAATATTTAGTTTCGATACTTTTTTCATAAAACGAAAAATTAAAAATCTGACTTCAAAATTCAATATTTGCATTTTACTTAAAAAATATTTGAATTAGTTGTTTTCTCGCTCTGTACGCATAATTCTAAGTAATAATTGATTAGTTCTACAGAGGAAAAAAAAAATAGAAATTTAATATTTGTTGAGTAAAATGAAGAAATCGAATTTTTAGATTATAACTTGGCTCCAACACCCTTATTAATCATGAAAAAAAAACAGAGGCGAGCGCGAAGCGCGAGTGCCCTTATGAGAATGTGCTCCTTAAGGTCGATAGAACCTTAAGTAAATTAGTTTTCTTTTGCATTCAAAGCTATAATTTAATTTAATTTAAATTAAATTTAATTTAATTTAAATTAAATTTAATTAAATTTAAAAAAACATACAGGTACAAGCGTCCTGTAAGGCGCAAGCTTCCTCTACAGAGCACAAGGGCGCGAAGCGCGCAACACGGAGCGCGACGTATAAACATTTCGGAGTGCGAAGCGCGATGATCGAACCATATTCAAATAGTTAGGCGCGCTCATTTTTGCGAGCGAAGCGCGCGAATTGGCTGGAATTGATTCGTATAGTTAGAGGACGCTTCGGATGCAATAAATGTTAATTTTTTTATTCAACTCAGTGAAATAATAAATATTTAAATAATCAATTCAGTTACATGGATAATAAAATTATTATTATTATTATTATTATAACTCGGAATTTGTGTCTTTTGGGATTCCGGATATGGAAAATTGGGGGAATAGACCTTCGTCATTCATTCATAATGAAGTAGAATAATCTCGCGTGCCTTTGTTGTGCTACACATGTTCTAGGGACGAGTATAAATTAGTAAATTACGTCAACGCTCCAAAACATTTTTCAAACTCAAGTTCAAGAAGGGCGAATCTTGTTTCAAATAAAAGGACATTATCTTTCCACGAAAGGTCGGAAAATGAAATTAATTATTTAAATTTGATACTGGAAAAGTTATTTCTCACTTCGTCGAATTGAACGTAATTTCATTGTTTTGTGCAAAAAGTATTAAAAGTAAACGTTTTTTTAGAAGCGAGCACATGAAAATTTTTTCACCCACATGCGACATGATATTTGCACTGGAACAAGAGACAAGAGATGTTGTAACAACAAGGGGAGTTGTAGTTTATTTTTTCATTTATCCATTATTTTTTGTGGCAGTACACGCCGGATTATTTCCACGAGACTTGGTTGCTCGAACACAATAATTCTGAATTCTCGCTTTCCTATTCTTGGTGCGCGCTTCTCTTGTTCTGCGGTTTGCGCGTGTTTTGTCTATGATCTCGAAAATGAGGTGTGCTTCCTTCCGCGACTCGAATCGAAACAAGTTATCATCATATCTCATATGATGCGGCGGCGGCGGTATAAACTTTCATTATCGTTTGACTCTTTCAAACTTTTATCAATTCTGATTCTATTCTGTGTACATATGCAATTTTCATTTTTTCCGAGAATTTTTTTTCAAAATAGAAATTATAATTATAAATAAAGAATTTTCTATAAAATTTTTTGATTTCATTCATGACAATATTCAGAGTACAAAAAAAGTTTAAAAGAAAAAAAAACGATTTGAATTTGAATTTTGGCTATTTGAAGACTTGTAGATAAAAATGAAATTTTGCAAAATTACAAATAACCATAACTTCCTTAATATTCAATGGAATGCATCAATTTACGATTTTTCTGCCACGTCAAAAGTTTTCTGAAATAATGATTTATTTTCTCCCACTCGTTTAAAGATAATATTATTTTATCTTACTTAGGTATCGAAGAGATAAAGTTCAAAAATGTATTTCTTTAGCCTTATCCCTAAAAGTTTGTAACGACAGTGAAATGTAATCTAATTTTAAAGCTCGTCTTGCCTACGTCAACCATTAATAATAGAGACATAGATTCATTACTTTTAAAGTTTGTCTTTGTTCCCAAAGAACTTTTAAGCATAGGTATAAGTGTGTTAATTCGCAACACTTTCTTTTTCTCCTGGGAGAAATTTTTATTTTACAGAGAAAAAGGTTCGTCACGACCGAGTGCCCTTCTACCTCTATAAAGAGATTTAATTAACGTCATCTTGTCAGTTTAACTTTTTATATGCAGTCCATGCAAGGGAAATTGCTTTGTCTTTTTCAAATACAGTTTTGACTCGAGTCTAGTTTAACAAATAAATTACTTTAATTATATATTATTAATTATTATATCTAGAATGTTTGAAGATTAGTGTCTGTGCAATATTTAGCTCGGACACGAATTAAATGATGATAAGTGTGTCGGTAAAAGGTATTTCCAATCTATGTTCAACCCGTAATTGGAATTTTTTAAAACAGTAATGTGATTAATTGTATTAATTAATAATAATAAACATATAGCATTTACAGTTTATTTAACCGATTTTAGACGTTTTCCAAAAACTTGGAAGGATTCTAGAGAGTTTCCAGGTGAAAAAGTGAAGAATTTTGAAATTTAGTAAGCCTAAAATATTTGTATCCCCTTTCTGTTTCTCTGCTCAAATAAAAGCTACGACCCACACCCCTTTTGGTGTACCCAAGGGACATCCGGTTTTCTTGATTGCGAGTCGCGAGACTGAAATAAAGGAAGGGTGTCAATAAGAGGATCTTAGTCTCCCCATTGAGCCTCAATCATCTAATTCTCTTTCTATTTCACAAAATAAATAAAATATGCGATTTTCAGGAATGGATGAAAGTGAGTTTAGGTCAAAAAAAAGTTAAAGGAAGAAAAAAAAATCGTTTTCCCTCATTATTCTCGAAAACTATAGAATTTATAAAAAATATGCTTGTTACGTAAAATATCCCATTGTCCAGTATTAATTTTTTTATACAGAAAGATTTTTTACTAGATCTTAACATGTAAAGCTTATTGACATCCCTTCTTTTGTAATTCAATGGTTCATCAAATGAAGAATAATTCGTTACACTATACAGGGTGTCCCACCATCTATGAACGTGCCGGTACTGGGTGATAGAGGACAAAAAAAGAAACAGAAAAGTCCTCTGGCAAAATTTGATCTGGGTCTTAATTTGGGCACAGTAAAGCTTCTGATTGGTTCATTATGCCCAACTTTGAGGCTTTACTGTGCCCAAACTAAGGCCCAAATCAAATTTTTCCAGAGGACGTACTTTTCTATTTCTTTTTTTGTCCTCTATCACCCAGTACCGGCACGT
>CAJFCP010026086.1:232400-251973 GCA_904066005.1 Synergus itoensis
TAGTGGCCACAATAGGAGCAGTGGCCAAAACAGGTGCACCGACCCTACCAGACTTTTTAAAACAAAGAAAAAAATTTTCCCTTGGTTTTACTTTTTTTTTGAGCCCTGTGGGAAGCTTGCACCTTACAGGACGCTTGTACCTTTATGTTTTTTACATTCTCATCAGAGAGAATGTATTAGATTTGTGTAAAATTTGATCCCCCAAGTTTTTGTCAAATGTCCACGTTTTGGTACCCCCTGAACCCGAAAAACATGTTTTTACGAATGTGTCTGTCTGTCTGTCTGAGTGTCTGTAGATCTTTAGTTTGTGAGCACGATAACTTTCGCAGGAATTGACCGATTTGATTAGCCTTTGGTATACTCTTTTATAGTGTCCTAAATGAAGGTCAAGTTCGTTGGCCAACCATTTTGGATAAAGATTTAAAAAGTTGAAGCATTTTGAAAATTTTTGAAACCACTTTGTTTTTTTAATATACAAATTCTATGCACGGATGTTCGTAGTACTCAAAAAGTCGAACTAATAACTTTTTTGAATAAAAAAGAATTGAAAGACTTATAACACTTTGAAAATTCAAAAAAATGAAAGAAAACTTAACCCTCCGTCCTTACACCTATTTTTTCGATCGAGATCCCTACACTAGGTCAATTTGACCCTGGCACTTTTTGATCGCGTACCATTTCATAGCTATCTGATTGACTTGAAACAAATTTTGAGATGTAATATAACTAATGCAGAATCTGTTGGTGTGATCAAAAAATAATTTTGAATTTAATTACTAATAAAAAAAAATTATCGAAAAAAACATTTTTTTTTTAAAAGGTATAGTCAGGACATCCAACTATAGTTAGAATAAGTCGAACGCGTCAAATTATGAATTTCCATAAAGGTATACACAACCAAAATTGATGTATGGGTCAAATTGACCTAGGGTAAGGACCGAGGGTTAAATTAGAAGCCAAACAACGCACGATATGAAAAAAACTCTAAAGATGAAAAATGTTTCTTCTTGAACGCCCTATAGGATAGGCATAACTTTTTGAATTTCCTTAAAAAATCTAAAATTCAAATTTTGAGTCAAATAACGCGAGATGCAGAGAAAATGATAAGAAACATAATTATTTATTGGTCTTAGAAAGATCTACAAGTTTTCCTGTGGCCATTTTCCAATAGGATGAGTAGTTTTCGTTTTAATCATGAAAAATATTGTTAAACAGACAGACAGACACCATTCGTAAAAACATGTTTTTCGGGTTCAGGGGGTTCCAAAACGTGGAAATTCGACAAAAACGGGGTGGGGAGGGGTCAAATTTTACACAAATCTAATACCTTCTCAAAAAAAAAAATTTTTTAAATGAAAACTACTAATCCTATTGAAAAATGGCCAAAGGAGAACTTGTAGATCTTTCTAAGACCAATAATCAGAAAAAGAAAAAATCAGAAATCAAAAATCAGAAACTAATTTTCTCGCGCAAACATTTATTAGAAAGATACAGAAATTTATACAAAAAATCGAGCGCGAAAAACAAATTTAGTAATTTGTATATGGGGCATTTTTCCTCAAGTGTATACCACCCTAAGAATTTTTGACTTTGTCTAATCGAACTCAAACTTGGGTAAAGTATAGTCTTACTAGATACAACTTTAGGAGAAAAAGATTTTTTCGATTGGATAAAAATTGACCAAGATAAGGGAGGGGGAATTTTTCGAATTTTTTCGATTTTGTGCTGTTTCGTGCTATTTCGAAGGTACTAAGCTCCTTTCCTATGGAATATAAAAAATTTTGTCCCAGATGTTTTTGATAGCTTTTTTCCTGATTTATAAAATGGTTATAACCATTTTTTAAAAAATTGAAAATTTGACCGATTTTTTTGAAAATCAAAATATTTTTGACTTTTTTAGAAAAACGGCCTTTTTTTGTTTTGTTTTTTTTTTGTCTCAAAATAAAGCTTAAGTCTTTATCTTTTGATGCTGTAAAATTCAACTTGCCGTTTTTTGTTGTTTTCGAGAAATTAAGTAAAGAGAAATGCGCGGAGCGAGAGGCCCAACAGTCTCGAGTGCCGTCGGCGCGGCGCTTTACTCTTTATTTAATTTCTCGAAAACAACAAAAAACGGCAAGTTGAATTTTATAGCATCGAAAGATAAAGACTTAAGCTTTATTTTGAGACAAAAAAAAAACAAAACAAAAGAAGGCCGTTTTTCTAAAAAAGCCAAAAATATTTTGATTTTCAAAAAAATCGGTCAAATTTTCAATTTAAAAAAAAATGGTTATAACCATTCGATAGACCAGGAAAAAAGCTATCAAAAACATGTGGGACAAAATTTTTTATATTCCATAGGAAAGGAGCTTATTAGTACCTTCGAAATAGCACGAAACAGCACAAAATCGAAAAAATTCGAAAACTTCTCCCTCCTCTATTTCGGTAAATTTTTATCCAATCGAAAAAATCTTTTTCCTCTAAAGTTGTACCTAATAGTAGGACTATACTTTACCCAAGATTGAGTTTGATCAGACAAAGTCAAAAAAATTTCGAGTGAATTGAAGTTTAGCGACTTTAGAGAAAATTATTTTCCATGTAACATCCTTGAAAAATACGGAAAAATTTTTGCTTGATTGGATTTGAATTGCCAGAGAGTATATTGAATTTCTTTCTGAAAAAAGTCTCCGAGATTTACACGCATAATGAACGCCTAGAGCGCGTCTCATCATTCGTGCGACGAATAATAAAATTTGTTTGCGATGATACTCGAGCAAAACTTCTGCTTGTTGATATGAAAATATATCTTCCTGATTTATCAATACTCTAATACGATTTCCCGTATCGTATCGCAAATTACGAAGTACATAATCGATCGTTCCGTGAAAGTTGGTTTTTTTGAATAAGCATTCCATTTTGCTTCCTCATAGAGGAAGCTTTGTAGTGGTGACAAAATCCATTTCTTTTTCCAAAAAAAGGTTTTTTTGAACATATTTTAAGTGGAATATATCTAATATAATGTCCTGAAAAATTGTTCGGATGTGTGTGTGTGTGTGTGTGTCACGCTTTTAACGATCCTGCAATATCTTTAGAACGCGTGTGTAGATAAATTGATGAAATTTGGCATATCTATTCCACTATTTACCAAGTTGAATTTTTTTACAATGGTTTACCAAAATATTTAATTTTAAAAGTTTCGTGTACTTTTATAATTTTCGTAAAATTCATTTCTTCATTATAACTTCTCAAATATTCAAAATTTAAAGTTGATGCTGTAAGAAATATGAAGATTCCTTTCATCGAGATGAATCGATTGACCTATATGATTAATGCATTTCATTAAAAAATAAGGATGTTATGGTTAATTGTATTTTCAAAAATTAATTTTCAACTATAACTTTTCAAATAATCAAAATTTTGACCTGACGTAAGGAAAATAAATATTCTTTGTGTCGAAATGAATCGATTGACCTATATAATTAATGCATTTCATTAAGAAATAAGAAAGTTATAAAAAATTATTTTTTAAAAATTCAATTTTTCGACTATAATTTCTCAAATAATAAAAATTTAAAGCTGGTGTTAGGGAAATGAAGATTCCTTGTGTCCAGACGAATCGATTGACCTATAAGATTTATTCATTTCATTCTAAAATAAGAAAGTTATGCTTTATTGTAATTTTCGAAAAAGAGATTTTCGAATATAACTTCTCAAATAATTAAAATTTAATGCTGATGTAAAGAAAATTACACGAAAAACGAAATGTTCTTGGATCAAGTAAATTATACTTGGTTCAAGTCAAGGGTAGGTTCGAATGGGGACAATAGAATAATGTATTTGATGCAAGAAAATATGTACTTGGTACCGTATGCTTGGAACAAGTGCATATTTTCTTGATCTGAGAAAATGTATCTCAGATGGAATAGGACATTATCTTAACTTGATAGTTTCTAACTCGCGTCAAGAATATATTTTCTTAATTTAAGAATATATAGTATTGTGACAATACAATTGTGTCCACGTAGAAAAAAAATCTGTAGAATCTATAATAAACAATTATTAATTAAGAAAATGGTTCATTTGCAAATATATTATGGATATACTTATAATTAATCGATATTTGTAAATTTGAACGCTTATATAACAAATAAAATTTCGTACGCAACGCTGGGGGGAATCGAACGCACCATCTATCGGACGCGAGTCAGTAACCTAAACCACTACCCTAAGCTCATGAGATGGTGGTCCCACATTTTTTCCACGGTATACTCATCACGAAGACTCATTCATACACAAAGATATTTTAACAGATTAATTTTTCTGCGTGTGTGATTGTCACTTGATATCTTAGGCATCGTCGAAGATCATCGGACATATTCGTCTCAAATCCATATTTATTGAAAGCATGCAAGCAACAAGCATCATACTAAAAAGAAGTTACTTCTCCGCCAAATGTATTCATTTTCTTGTATCAAGAATATGAATATTATATTAAGAAAGATAGTAATTAAAGTGAGCACTGGTATTTACTTGGATCAAGGAGCCTTAATTAATTAAATTAACATTTCGATTACTTATTGTAAGAATATATATACTAGATCCAATACTTTCTTTAAGTTCAAACAAATACTTGAAATTGAACAAATTAATTCAATAGTTATTTGCTTGAAATACATATCCAAGTATTCTTGGATATGTTCTTGATCCAAGTAATTTCACTGAATTAATTATTTTCTTAATTCAAGAAAATCGGTGTCTTGTACTTTATAGAAAAGAATGACTTCTCTCAAGTAAAATCGGCCAAGTAATCCGTAGACTTGATTCAATGCACTTTTCTTTTCCGTGTATGAGGAAACAAATCATATTTGAAGTTTCCAGGAAGCAAAGTGCTCATTGAATGAGCACAAAAGTTGATACAACTTCACAGCTATTTTGTAAATATTAATTTACTTATTTTATAGGTTGGGATTAGTTTATATTGTAAGTACAATATGTACGAATAAGCAGCCATTAAAAAAATAATTATTACATAAAACATTTAAGACGTAAATCTACGAAATAGGACACATTGTAGAAAACGGACCAAGTGGGAATAATATCGTTTTGTGCTGCAAATTTTGATATCTTTAAATTACCTTCTAGACATTTATTATTCCCAGGACTCTTTATAGTGTTACTTTCGCTTACATTTCCGCCAGTCAGTGTGCCAAGTTCATTTAAGAAAATTAATAGGAACATTTTCTTTGAATAAAAGAATTGTTTTTTAATATTCATTGGTAATTGTTTAATTTGCTATAAATAAATTATAGGTAGTGCTCAATGATTAATCTTTGAATTTAATTGATAAATGACCTGTTATATCCAAATTATGAAGAAGCATTGAATGACATATAATTTCCCTTGATTTCTATCACAAATTAGCCTTGAGGGATAGTTTGTTATGTGTCGATAATTCGATATTTATCCCAGGACAGATTGCTAGAAATGAAATTTTGTTCTCAAAGCTCATGCCACTATTAGTTATACAGGGTGTCCCATTTTAACTTGGACAGCAGAATTACTCAGAACTTGGCAAAGTATTCGAAAAATATTTCGGATAAAAGTTGTATGGTTTGATTATGTCAAACTTGACCTTGAACTTGATTTTTAGTGTCATTTCAAGGTCAACTTTGTTTTTTTAAATGGAAACCCCTATTGTCAAAAGTTATAGGAGTTTCAAAGAAAAAAGTGTTTTTTTTTTTAAGAAAATTTTCGTTAATTGTAGTAATTTTTCCCACCACTAGTTTTACCACCCACGTACCAGCTTCGGTACATCCATCTGCGCCACCTCAGCAAGGCTTCTGCAGAAAAGTCCTCGCGCATCCGGGAGCTTTACGTCCATTCACGATCACCTGCTCGACCTGGAAGCATCAGCTGATTCGCCGGTGTCTTGTAAATTTTCCGTGGATTTTAGAAAATACTATCACGAATTTTTCCGAATTTTCAAAACATAAAATTTTTCAATAAGCCGTTTTATCTTGAGAGCCTCGAGAATGAAACTTGTTGCGACACTGACTTCCGGTTATTTCGCGGTGATTTCGATTGCCGTATTTCTCATCGTCTCTTTCAGCGTGGAGACTTGGGCGAAGCGTGAGTGAAACTCCAAGTTTTATGAATTAAATTTTCTTCTGAATGACGAAAAAGGCGTTTTTTTTTACTGAAAAGTATTGTTTTGTATCTAATCTATTTTAATTTTGAATTCATTATTTATTATTCGTTTCAAATTCTCAGAGTATGTTTTGATTTGCATCCAAGGCTCATGTTGTTATATACCGAACCTTTGAAAAAAGGTTGTAAAATTCATTTGCTATTCAATTTTTCGAAATATTTAATTCTTAAGACATCATTTAAATTAAAGGAACAAAAAGTAAGTTTTTGTGAAAAAAAATATCAGTTTGATGATTTTTTTTCAGTTCTAAGCTCATGTTCAACTTAAAATTTTATGAATTTCAAAATCAAGAAATTAGTTTTCTTCTGTAGACATTTTGAAAATGAAGGATTTTTAACGCTATATAAAACTGAAACAATTTTTTATGTTTTTCAATCAGGTTGTAAAGAAAGAAAAATGTTTAGCCAATTTTACAGAATGCTGAACTTTTAGCATAAAAAAATGAAGAGCTTTCCGAAATTGATATTATAATTTCAAAAAATTTTGAATGTTGCTTCAGATGGATATTTTTAAGGATTCGTTTCTGAATGAAAAAATATCTATTGCAACAACATGTTTTCGTTTAATATTTTTCATTTCTGGGAAACATGACATCACTTTCAAACTGAAAATCATACATAATATTTCTTCTTAAATATCAAAACATGGATAAAATTATTATTTCTGTTTCAAGGTGAAATAAAAATGTCAGACTTATAATTAACGAACAGGCCAATGTGTGCTTACTTTAAGTTACTTTTCAGTTATTACTTTTGATAAAAAATTAAGCCGCAGCTATTAGTATCCATATTATGACTGGGAAATTTAATGACAGTTCTCGGAAAAGTTAAACTTATTCCAAGTTTCTTATGAAGTTTTAAAAATATCTTTCAATAATTTGGTCGTCACACTAGAACAATATCAGCATATATGTTACATTAACTAATTAATTTCATATTTTCTCATAAATTCCCTCTTTAATTTTCGGATTAGCTTATCCATCCACTGACTACAAAATGATTGTTTGGACAAGCTGAAACGTTTAAAACTTTTTTTTTGACTCAACAAAAGTTTGGGTTGAATTTGTAGTTAGCTCTCCTACATTTTTTTTTTACAATTCGACCATTATTTTCATGAATTTGTTTACATTTTGATAAACGGATTAAAAAAGCAATTAAAATAGTGCTAATAGAGATTAAGAGATAAATAAATTTCAACTAAACCTTGTGGTTCTTTTAATCAGGCTTTTGGTTCACAAGGGTTATTTTTACCTCAATCTTTCAATTATTTAATTCAATGTTTATTTTTTCTTTTATCTATGTGGTAAAGATATTGAATAACAGTTTATCAAATTAGAAACCTATCTGACGATACACAAGCAAACCTTGGATTATAAAATTGTCATTCTATTGTTTTCTTTTCTTAATGAAAAAATGCATAAAAACTGGGCATAAAATGAACTGTTTCTGAAAGAAAGACATGACACATTGTAGAAAGGGATTATACGTTAAATGATATAGGTGGTCTTTGAGGAACATATATTGTATGAAAGTCAGTGTGTGAGGTATGTGAGAGGTACGATATATTTCAGAAGGAATATTTCCACGAAAATCGATTTTGATTCGTAGGATAATATAACATATGTGTAATATTTATCTGCGGCAAGGGGTTCACAACTTGTGAATTTCATAATAGAATCTTCTGAAGTCTTTTGGAATACGTATCTGAAATCCCCTGAAATTCTGAAGTCATTTGAAGTCATTTCAAATTACTTCAAAATCATTTGAATTCTTCTGAAGTCTCTTGAATTCTCATGAAGACAGTGAAATCTTCTGAAAGTTTTCAAGTCTTTGGAAGTTACAAAGAATTCAAGTCACTTGAATTCATTTTAAGTCTCTTGAATTAATTTGAAGTCATTTTTGAAGTCATTTGAAGTCGGATATATCCGACAACGTCTTTGTACCGAAAAATAAAAATCACGACTGCACAAACTTTTAGACCCTGTCATTTATACGTTTTGAAAATTAAAAAGGAAATTAGTTTTTTAATAAGTAAAAAAAAAAACTCCAAATTTGATGTTTTATATTGCATTTTAAAATTTTGTCAACCCTTTAAACACTTACGTATTTTCATTAATTGAAAGGCATTTTGATTCGGTTCATCGATTTCTTGATAAATGGCTCTCAGTGCTGTTATCGGAGCGTAAACTCAATCCTGCTAGATGATTCATTTATAAAGTAAGGACAGAGGCGGAGACTTCTAAAAAATATTGGGGGGGCACAAATTTTGCAAGTTTTCCAACTGAAATTTCACCGTGAGTGGGGGGGGGGGGTTGTCTTGTAATAATTATTATTGATAATTATTATGGAAAAATGTGCAAGCATACGTGTATTAAAAATACGTGTATTAAAAGTTATTAAAAAATTATTAAATTATTAAAAATTATTAAAAATACGTGTCGTAAAAATTGGTGTATATCAGAGTACCAACTGGTCGGACAATATAATGAATTTCCAAATATCAATTTTGCTCTCTGAAATATTGGGAGGGCACGGCCCCTCCAAAATTTTTTTTGGGGGGGGCAAAAAATACCTTGCCCCCCCATAGTCGCCGCCCCTGAGTAAGGACATCAGCTGTATGTAACCTGAAGTAAAAGAATGTTTTTTTTCACTATTTTCTGTAATATCGAATGTCAACATCTAACAGAATCCATGTTTCCTAAGGGGTTTTCAGTATCGCCGAATTTTTTTATATATATAAATAAAATAAAGACCATAAAAGTATAAATTTTCCTGTAACATAAATATAAGAAAAACAATACGAAAATATCAGATAAAATGTAGTAACTGCACAAAGAAAATTGGATATTAAATCGTAAATTCGAGAAAAAGTTTTTATATCCTGAAAAAATTTTTCAGATAGTTTTCAAAGCTTTTAAAAATGATTTTCGTTTTTGAAAATCTAAAAAAATGGGATTTTCTTCTAGAAGAACAATAGTAGATTACGTGTCCTTGGCACCTATATTTTTTTTACAAGTCTGCTGAAAGTTCGACTTTCAATTAGGCATTCCCAATACCCGTGCAGAATTTTTGATGGGGTTCTGACAGGGTCTTGGTCAGTTTTCCCTACTTCTGATGTGGCCCTAACCTGTTTAACTAGCAAGGCCCACACAAAGCTTGTAAAGCTTAGGCAGAATATTGCCCTGCTTAAGGAAAACTGGACAAGGCCTTGTCAGTTTACCCAAAAAATACCCTAGTAAATACCTCACCTGGGAAATACTGGTCAATACCCCATAAGGATTAAAAAACTATTCTGCAGAATCATTATTCATAATATTTAATTATTAAACTATTTAATTTTCTGAAAAAAAGTCCTATTATAAAAAAGAGGTATTAATTATATAGAAACAATAAGTGATTTTAAGAAATTTTTAAAGAATTTCAAAATAGTTCACGAGAATTTCAAGATTTTAGAATATTAAATTTTTTTTTTAAGTATTTGAAGGGATTTTAAATGATATTAAAGAATGTTAAAGGATTTTTAAAAGATGTAATGATTTTTAAAGATGTAATGATTTTCCAGAGCTTTCACAAGATTTAAAAAATTAAAAGATATCGTAAAGGACTTTAAGAGATTTGAGTGAATTTTAAGAGATTTCAAGTGATTTTAAGGAATTAAAGGAGATTTTAAGAAATTTTAAGTGATTCTAGAGAATTTAAAAAGAATTTTTAAATTTCCCAAGATATTCCTATTATTAAAAGGACATACGTATCGAATATCGAAAAACTGTAATGGCTAAAATGCGTGGACCCGATTCCTTATTGATTGGTCAATACAGTTCGTGACGCGTCGTACACTGAAAAAAAAGGATCTTTGAATCAAAGAATATTTCTTTGATTCAAAGAAATGGTCGGTTAGAATATGGCCGAAGAAATATTTCTTTAATTCGAAGAAATATGTTTCTTATATCAAAAGAATATAATTATTAAGACAAAGAAAAGTTTATTTGACAGGATGGAATTATGTGATTTAAGTACACATATTTTTTATTCAAAGAGTCAAATTTATTGAACTTAAGAAATATTTCTTCAAGCGTAAAAGTTAGATTCAAGAAATCTAGGCTCCTAGTTTCCAAGAAACCATTTTATTGACTTAAAATACTTCACATTTACAAGCAAAGAAATATTTATTTGTATTAAAGAAATGACATGTAAAGAAATAATTTCTTTGAGTCTATGCCTGAGTTTTTTGGCATACAGTAATATTTAATTGCATTAAGTAATAAAATACTTTAATTCAAAGAAGTGTTGCTAAAGAAATATATTTCTTTGAATCCAAAAATCTTTTTTTTCAGTGTATATCGATAATCGCGGGCGACGCGGGAAATTTTAAATCTCTATATTGTACAAAATCGCTTAAATTCAAAATAAAGTTAACCCGTGCTCGGAAGCGTGCGTTCGGTCTCGTTTCCCAAGATTTCAAAGATATCAAGATTTCCTAAAGGATCTCAGGAAAATTTAAAATGATATAAATAGATTTCAAGTAATTTTAAAGAATGTTTGAAGAATTCATGGGAGTTCCAAGATTTTAAATTAAACACATTTTTTAAATTTTTTCAAAGGATTTTAAATGATATGGAAAATTTTTAAAGTATTGTAAAAGAACTTCCAAGAATTTTAGGATTTTCAAGAATTTAAATTTTTAATGAAGTTAAAAAAATGTCAAAAAATTTTAAAAGAATATGAAAAAAATTAAAGAATTTTCAAGAAATTTCAGAGTTATTAAACCATGCCAAAGGATTTCTGAAGATTTCAAGTGATTTTAAGGAATCTCAAAACTTTGCTAAACCCCTTGAAATATACTGAAATAACAAAGAACTCTTGTAATTTTTTAAAATTCCTTTAAATCTCTAGTTATTAAAAATTATGTAAATAATATAATTACAAAATATAATTTAATAAATTTTTCACGAAAGAATGTTTAAAGTTTCTAGAAATACAGTACAATCTCCATAAGAGCTCGCCCACGGGCGGTTAGGGGTAAGAATTCCGAGAAATAGGGGGCCCCCACTACTGGGCGTCGAACTCGGATATTGCGCGCGTGTGCGAAATGTGCGTGTGTATTGGCGTGAGTATTGTTTGTAGTGGAGGAAGTTTCCGAGCTTATCAAGGCCATTGGAGCTCTTATAGAGGAAACTCTTATGGAGGTTGTACTGTACATATATTTATCCGCGTTTGTCAACAATATACAAATTATTAAATTTTCTAATATATAAATATAACCATCTTTTACACTTTCATAAATAATGAAGTGCGAAAAATGTTGGTATTTCCCTATTTTTACCCGATGTTTGATTTCCACGTGAAAAACTCTTCAATGCCCTGTTTCATAAATGTCCAATAATATTCAAATATTTTTATTGAAAATAGGAATGCCGACCAGGATCTCGTTAGAACCCTATTTTACATAGGGCTAATTGCGGCAATTTCTCCACGGGTTAGTATCTATATTTTTTTTACAAGTCTGCTGAAAGTTCGACTTTCAATTAGGTATTTCCAATGTTGACGACTGATCAATTTGATAGCTATATGTTAGAGGGCTATAACATATAAGCGCATATGACAAAATGAATATGGAAATATGTTAAATACATAAATATATTAAATATATTAAACTCTGCCCTTTGGAAAGTTAAGTAATAAAGCTTGACATAACAATGAAATGGGTAACAAAGCCATGTCATGCATTGCATTGCAGCTACTACATATATAGTGACTTGGTATATAAGATTTGAAGTAACTTTACCACCATCCTATCACGTATCTAGTTACGAGCTCTTGAACTGTTGGATGATAGTATAATACAGTAGGTAAATCCATGCAGGAGAGCCTATGAGATGGAATAGATCTTCATTTTAAGTCGTTCTATAAGCAAACATGGGCTGAAAGCTATAAAGCATGCTTGGTTTAGATACAAGGATTTCAAGCTTCATGTAAGGTGAAAATCAGTGTGAAGCGAATATGTGGTTTACGGTAAAAGGTCAGGATATTCTTCTATCAATTAGCTCAGCTTGTTGCTCGCGCAACAAGTAATAAAAGTTATACTTTTGCTTGTAGAGAAACCGTAAATTGGATAATTTCGTTAACGGAGCGGTGCTGGTGCCGAGTTGAAAGAAAAAATTACGCGATCAAATACTTATTCCGATGCAGCAGTGACTTTTTCAATTTTCAATGGATGCAGACGGAAAATACGAATTACTTCGATCATGAAAATCTGCCTAGTAAATACTTGTGCAAGTAAATATGCATTTTTACAAGAAAATAGGTGAAGAGGAACATTTTTTATTTAAATAAGCGAGATTTTATACCAAGCTCACGTTAAAACTTCACGTATTTTCATTAAGTATTCATGTAATTTATTTAACAAAGAAACAAACGAAATCTTCACAAAATATCTCTCCTACCCGTGTGGAAATAGCTCGGTTTGACCCGGCCAGAAGAAGGTTTCTGGCCGGAATAGGACCGGGTCAAACCGGGATAATATTTTGTTAGTATCCCGGCCGGGATCGGACCGGGTTCCCCCCCGGGATCCGGTTGGGCCAAACCGGGCCAGCCTGAATTATCCCGGTTTAATATTTCTTAATTACACGGCCGGGATCTGACCGGGTTCCTACCGAAATCCGGTCGGGTCAAACCAGTGATCATAGAACATGGGATTTTTCGGCCCCTACCACACGACTCACGAGCTCATGCTTTCTCCCTCTAGCAACAGTCACGAACCTGTTGATAGAGAAAGAAAACATGAGCTCGTGGGTCGTATAGTGGGGGCCGAAAAATCCCACGTTCTGTGATCACTGGGTCAAACCGGGCCACACCTTATTTAGCCCGATTTAAAATTTTTTAATTGCCTGGCCTGTATCCGACTAGGTTCCGGTCAGAATCTGGTCGGGACAAATCGATCAATAATAATTTAGCAATTATTTAGTATTATAACACAAAGATTCTGAAGATAGTAAATGTGAAAGCAATAAAAGTTTGGAATTTTGGAATTTCAAAATATGTACAGAAATCGCAAATTAATTTAATATTTTTATTACATTAGATTTGAAATAATAATATAAACTTTTAATATAAACCTTTAATATAAAAAGATTCTCTTAATTTTTTTTTAAAAGATTCTCATAATTTTCTAAATTTAAATTTTCGCGAATTAAAACATTTTTTGAAACATAATTTTAAAAAATTTTAATTAAACAGTTTTTGTGATACAAATAGCTAATTATAATAATACAAATATTTAAATAAAGTTTCATGGAAACTTTTTTTTTATAAAAAATCAATTAAAAATTTGAAAATGAAACATTTTTAAATTTACTTGTCTATAAATTGTTTAAAAAAAAATAAAAATAAAAATATATTCCTGGAAATTATATCTGGCTTTTCAGCGATAAAGCTTGACTGAGATTTTGTCGACGAAGTCCAAGCGGGTTGATAGCTCAGGTGGTAAGGCGTCCGACGCGTGTATTAGGTTTAGGCTAGCGTTTAAGATTGTTAGGGTCGTCTGCGCGGCGGTTCGAATCCCCAAGCGAATAGTACGATTTTTCGAAGCGTTTTTTCGTGCGATTATATGTATAAAAGACCGTGTATGAAATTTTTTTTTGTCATATTTCCATTATATATAACATTGTCAAAAACAGACCGGTTTTCGACCGGGTTACCCTTTTTGTATCCGGGATTCAACCGGGTAACCCGGCCGGAATCCAACCAGCGCAGCGTGACGACGGGTACCCTGGCCGGATTCCGGATTCAAATAAATTTCATTTTTACACGGAGAGACTTTAAATATCGAATAATGTTCTTTGGCATATCAAAGATTCTTAAAACAAGTATGAATTTAGGGATAATCCAGGTACAACCATAATCTTTCTTAATTCAATATGAGTTTTCCGTATATTTTTATGGATCATTCTAATTTTTCGGAACAAGAATTACAATACTACTTTAAGAAATAGTATAATTCACGGTTAAGAAATTGGCAATTATAATAATTCATACTGGTGAAAAATAAGTCTTGAAATAAAAATTTCAAAAGTTAATATTCTAAAGAAGATCAATTCTAATTTTTTTTTAGTAAAAACAGCCGAATGCTCTCCGATCTCTCCCGACTTCCCCCGAAAGATTGAACTGGCGCCATCTGGCGCACAGTCGCACGCCGAATTTTGACCAATGGCAGCATCATCACTGACAGAAATAAATAAAGTCCGGGGCACAACCAATTTTGTAACCGCGAGTGTAGAAGTTGAACTTGATCTAAACCCTGGGTACCATGATATTTTGAGCCAGCACTAGTAGTTTCTCGCAAGTGGTGAAACTTTTCTCTGTTAGTATATAAGAACAGAGAGAATATTTAGTATCATATGCGTGCGTTTATTAGCAATAGTGCGATAGTTGCGATGTATGATAGATATATGTATATAGGTTAAAATTATATTAGGTAGGTCTTAAAAGAGGGAGAAAAAGCGTTTTCGTGTCTAAGTCTAAATGAATTTCACTGAGAGAGGGAAATCTTGTAGAGTCTCCATCTTCTTTTTTCATCATGATTCACAAGACCACGTGACCAGTTTTACTATCATGATTTAAAAATATTCTTATTCCCAATATGAAAGAGTGTACAATATTTAAGATTTCTTCTTAAAAATATATCACAACTACAATTTGACTGTCACTATGTGAATTTTTGTAATAGAACATCGATTATCCCTAAATTCTAACTTACTATATGAACTATTATACATATGCAAGAAAAGCAAAAATTGATATTTAAAGTCTCTCCGTGTACGCCGATTTCCAAATATAGGTCACTGCAAGCAACTAATATGTAGTATACATGAGGGACAATCTGTTTACTCAACTAAATTGATAAAATTAGTAAAGCAGTGTAGGGAAATTTACTTGGAACGAAAACTAACGGAATATTATAAATTATATGAATTATGAATAACCTGAGTAGAAATTTTGCTGTGGCCTCGATCGAGCCCAGATTGGGGAATATGGCCCCGATCGGGTCCATATCGGGGGATTTCATACCGGGGATGAAACACACGGCCCGACCAGGGCCAGACCTGGAAAAACCTAGCCCGATCGGGCCGGGCGTTTCATCACCGATCTGGGCCAGGTTTGGAAATTTCTACACGGGAACTGCCCATATATGCAATTTATGAGTGTATTTTGATATGATACAAACAGAATATTTATCAAACGGCTATAAAGAATAACAACTTTTTTTTCGTTTATTTTCTGGATACAATATTATTATATTACACTCACTGTTAAAAATGTTTGTAAAATTAATATACTTTTAACCCTTCGAGTACAACGTGGGGTGTATGGCCACCCCAACGGAACAAAAAACGCATATTCGCTGTGTACAGGTTGCAGGAAGGCTTCCCGCTTTGAGTACCTTCTCTTTCAGTATCACTTCAGCCTCTGCTGGAAAAAAAAAAAATTGTTAAACTAAGCTATTTGACAACTTTCCTACATTGATTCTAGGTATTTGGGATTGAATCCAAGTATTTCTCGAAACCCGGAAATACACCATTAAAAATTTAAACGCAAAAAACGGAGTGGGGTGTGCATACACCCCGTTGCTCTATACGTCCCACGATTCCACGTTGTACTCGAAGGGTTAATATACATTTTGTAAAGTCATTTGCATATACCGTAAATTAAATTCACTGTTAAAAAAAACTGATCAAAATTTAATATACTGTAAGTAAAGTCATTTGCATATACCGTCAATTAAATTTAATATACCATTATGTTTTAGAATTAATATACAACCATATTAAAATTAATATACTTTATATTAATATTAATATACCCTATATTAATTCTAAAACATAATGGTAATATATTAAATTTAATTTACGGTATATGAAAATGACTTTATAAAATGTATATTAAAAGTACATTAAATTTGCAAACATTTTTAACAGTGTTTAATATATTACCATATGTTTGAGAATTAATATAAAACCATATTAAAGTTAATGTAGGGTATATCAATATTAATATAAGATATATTAATATTAATATAAAAGTATATAAATTTTAATATGATTGTATATTAATTCTAAATCATAATGGTATATTAAATTTAATTGACGGTATATGCAAATGATATATTTGATATATTGATGTATTTACGGAGGTTCCAAAATGGTTGACTAATGAACTTGACCGTCAATTCTTTCGAAAGTTATATCATGCTAGCAAACGAAAAATCTACATACAGACACATTCTTAAAAACATGTTTTTCGGGTTTAGCAGGCCACAAAATGTGAACATTTAACAAAAAACGAGGGGAGGAGGGCGTAAAATTTTACACATCTCTAATTAACCAAACGTCGAAAAATATTAGGTGAACTCAGAATTATGATCTTTATTTTTTAATAACCTAGGAGGGTATATGTATTTGCAAAATATCTTTTATTGATATCAAAGCTTCTTTGCTCTTTCCATGGCAATAAGCATCTCATCTTGGTACTAAATGTTGTATCGAAATTTCACGGGAAAATGGGTAATTGAATTTTTTATGCGGGGTTGAATGAAATTTTAATTGAAACGAGAATAGAGCTATAAGGGCGTGATTATGTGCAAGATAAGCTTTCGTATAACATAATACACAACATATATAACATAAAACATACATATAATCATATATATTATGTTATGTGTAGTGTTGTGCCTTCATGGAAATCTAGACGACCCGTAATCCTGCGGGAATGCCCGCGGGATCGAAGGTCTGACAACAGGAGGTCTCAACCCTCCGACCTGAATGTTCAGTGTATGGTATGGGACGAGCTTAAACGTGCGTGATCTCTCATGGCCTGCATCTAAATCTACACTTTATCAGCTTGTATATAGCTTTTTTTCGTCGAAAAGTCGAAATCTAAAGCCAAAGGATTGACGAATTGGCGAAAAAACAAGCCCAGATTTTCTTTATTGCCCAGTATACTCTTTTTACTTATGATGGTGCCATTAAGTGGCTCGACATAACTGTTTCGAAGGATATTCTACCTTTATTATTTACACAATCACATTCTGAACATGAATAGGGGAGAGTATAGGGTAAAACCGGATACTTGTTGGTTTTTGACCTTGCACGCAAAAGTAAGAAGCAAAACAAATTTTAATTCAAAATTATTATAGTAGTCATCGGTGATTTTTCAGCTAGAAGAAACTGGAATTAGTTGCAAAAAAATGGAATTATAAGAAGTGTAGGACATATAATACGTAAAAAAAAATCCTTATTTGCACCCAGTGCACTGAACCCACCTCGTGTTTAAATAAATATTATTGTCGATAATATCGATATATTTGGCTATCTATGGAAAATTAATCCTAAAATCTCCTTAAATAGATAAAAGTTACTTTCATTTTGAAATCTCTTGACATTTTTGGTAATTTTTAAAACCCATTCAAATAATTTTTTTTCCGATTTCTCAAAGTCGATGAAAGTCAAATGCAATTTTATACAATTTTTGAAATACTGGAATAAGATTCAGAAGTCAAGGTTTTAAAATATTGATATTAATTATATAAAAAAGATATGTAGAAAAGCAGAAAGAAACGAATCGTGTAATACTCGTATTTATATGCTACTAACATCATTTACTTTTCCTCGATGATTATGACAAATCAAATGTCATTTATTCGCTGATGATGAAACATCCTGTCCTCATTTTAATACGGAATTCTTTTAATTGTCGTGGCGTGTTCAACAGCTCTCAATGTTCATATATAAAGTGAAAATATTATATGATTGGTTTTCATTACTATTAAGGTCGATCAGTACGAATAATTTTAATTGCTTTCGTAACAATTTGTTTAGACTTGTACACGATAGTTCGTTGTAATAATATGATGATGTGTTCATTATAAGTGTGTAATTGGCAAGTGTTGTCAGCTTTGTCGATAATGGGATATGCATCATATTATGCAATACAATTTTCATCCATTGTCATCATTTCTGCTTCTCTTTTGCAATTCTCCATCTCATTTTTCATAGATATTTATAATTTAATGGGCTAATTAAATCATTCCATTGTTTAATGGAATTATTTTAATTATCCATTACTTATTTAATTATAACTTAATCCCGTGCAGAAATTCCCAAACTTGGCCCAGATCGGTGATGGAACGCTGAACCTGATTGGGCCCAAATCTGTCCCGATCGAGCCCAGACTTAGCACGATCGAGCCAGAATCAGGCCCGGTCTGGTTCAGCGTTCCATCACCGATCTGAAATCATCCGATCTGGGCCCGATAGGGGCCACAGCAAAATTTCTACACGGGATATGGTAATAATGAATGGGTATTTCTCCAAATACAGGATATTTTTGAAATAAGTAAATTTTTTGTCCATTTTTAGAAATTGTTAATTCCTTTCAGATCAAGGTAGGTATATATATATAATGGTACTGAACCTATAGGTTCAGTACCATTAAAAAAAATCTACTCGCTTCGCAGGCATTCGTAAATGCATTTCTTGCAGTCATTCTTTCAGGAAGTAAATCATGTTTTAGTTTATGTCAAACTGCAACTTAAGTATCTAGTTCTTCCCACCCTTGAGAAAATCGAGTTTTTCAAAACTTTTGCTGAAAATCCTATTTGCGGAACTAAAAGTTCTATCAGTTCTTTCTTGCAAGTCAAGTCCATCACTTTGATGTTTGGAAAGAAGTGTGCCAGTTACTGAATTTCGAGATTTGTAGTAAAATAAATAATGAAAGAAAAAAAAATCATCACCATCATTGTCAAACCCATCATCATCATTACCATCATTATGGTTGAAAAAAATTTCATAGAGCATGAGCCAGTTAAATGAGTTTTTCATATCCTTGTTCAATGTAGGCATTATCACGGAAAAAAAAGTTGGGCTATGACACGAACGAGGGAATATAGGAATATCCTTATACCAATCAAAGTGAATATCTTTGACCACTTTAACTGTTCTAGCGATATCATATCGTCAACGAATACATTATATATAGCTAGCTTACAATCCTAAGATGGACTATTGGAGGATATACAGCTACTGCAACCATAAAGCTTATAAATGGGAATACGAAAAGTAATAATAATTGTTTTATACTATAGGTTAGGCTAATGTCACATTTCATTAGCTCTATAAACAATTATTTTAAAAGATTATTTTAAATTCGTTCTTATACCAAAGCTGTACTGATCATTTTAAAGGATTCTTTATCGATCTCGTCTTCTGAAAAATTTTAATACATGTTTTTCCAGATTTTATATTTATATTTTTAGGACGACTCGATACTTTTTTGTTACTTTATATGGACCATTCCATACAAAATTTACAATCAAAATTTTTTTTCGCGCGAAATAT
>CAJFCP010026086.1:264032-293155 GCA_904066005.1 Synergus itoensis
ACAGGTCTAGAATGTCAGGTGGTGGGGGTGACTCGCGTTTTGAACAGGATTAGAGCTTCGAAAAGTGGCCACCAAGTATAGAGCGTGATAATCGAAAAGTGTATGGTTAGTTTACATGCGTCGACACGTAACCTCTTTCAGTTTCTGTTAAAATTGTTCAAATATATCAAAAAATAGATTAGAAAAAATCCTGTTGCAATTTTTAACAAAAATGTAATCACGTATAATGCAATTTTTTTCAAAATGCTTTTCGCAAACTTTATGAAAAGATATGGAGCCTTCGACTTCCTGGAATATTTTCCTCCCATTTTTTGCGAAGTTCCTCATCCTATGGAACCATAAACAATGAGCGCTTTTCACCATGACCACCAGCATATTCCTTATTATTACACTTCGGAACACAACAAAAGTTCGGCATTGTAATAACGCTCACACTGTAATGTTAATATAAAAACGACCGTGATATCAAACGACTCGTGTATACGACCGTGAAGATGACAGAACACACTTTTAGTAGGTTAGTAAAAAAACCATATACTTTTCGATCATCACGCTCTACTCTTGGTGGCCACTTTTGGAAGCTCAACTCTTGACAAACCGTGAGTCATTGCTCCAATGCCCCCACCACCAGAGATTCTGGACCTGTGTATACGACCGTGTTCGTAATTCTGTCGTAATATAGGTCCGTACATACAAACGATACAAACATGAAATTGCGTACATATAAAGTAAGACCACAATAGACCGATGTAGCATTGACTTGACGTAGACTTGACGCAATTAGGCTGTCCAATTATACGTCACAGGCCATATGGTGGGGGGTAGACTGTCAGGAAGGTTAGTCTTGGTTCTAAAAAATGTACAGAAATGCATTGTAAAATTCATTAAAACAATTTTCAGCGTAAAAGTAAGTCATAAATTTATTAATGAGTATATTTTATAAGTGTAAAATTCATTTCCGCTTATTTTGAGTATCCACTTGTCGCTTGACATACTTTCAATTTTTTAATATAAAATAAAATGTCATAAATTTGTAGGTTATTTGTCCGTTTGATTTGTGTTGATAACTCCAAACATAGGAAAAATCGATGCTATAACAATTAACTTAACCATTTAAATATTATAACATCGATTTTTCCTATGTTTATTAACATAAATCAAACGGACAAATAACCTACAAATTTATGACATTTTATTTTATATTAAAAAATTGAAAGTATGTCAAGCGACAAGTATGGGTACTCAAAATAAGCGGAAATGAAATTTACACTTATAAAATATACTCATTAATAAATTTATGACTTACTTTTACGCTGAAAATTGTTTTAATGAATTTTACAATGCATTTCTGTACATTTTTTAGAATAACCAAGACAAACCTTCCTGACAGTCTACCCCCCACCATATGGCCTGTGACGTATAATTGGACAGCCTAATAGCGTGGACACGATGCGCGCGCATGTATTGCCAACTGTTTACTTTTTATTCTGCCGTTCGGAACAGCGGAACTGCGGAACACGAACGACACGACTGAGAGAAATCTCAATAGTTAGGTTGACTAATGCGTTACAACTATATATTTTTAGTAAATACGAACAAAAATTTTGTTAGACTGACTGAAACGAATAGTAATTCTAACTAAGTAATGGTGGCAGCCCATGATTTGCGTTTTATTATAGATAAATATTTTTTTCGCTAAATATTTTTTTCAAAATTTGACTTCAAAAATCAACATTTTCATTTTACTTAAAAAATATTTGAACTAGATATATTCTCGTTCTGTGCACATAATTCTAGTTAAAAATTGATTAATTCTACAGAGGGAAAAGATTCCAAATTTAATAGTTGTTGAGTAAAATGAAGAAATGGGATTTTTAAATTGGAACTTGGCGACACATGAATATAGAGACACATTCAAACAGCTGTATATACGCAGTGATTCTGCGCAAGCATTTCTGTTTACCCCCGCCGGCCTAAAATTTTCGGCTTCACCCCCTCCATGGGAGTTTAACGTCCTTATTAGAGTGTTCTTGCATGGGGCTGATCATAAGTTTTCATAATTTCTCAGAGAATTTAAGTCTCGGTTATATTCTCGGTTATTTTCTCATTCTCGTTACCGTTCTCGAAGTAATATAATCGACTAAGAACTCTAATGAGATATGACGTTTCTGAATTTCAATACACGCTAATGCGTCAGAAGTGTATGAATTTTAATATAAAAGTTAATGAAACTGATTTAATATACCTACATATATTTTATAACCTTGACTATTATTTAGTACTAGTGCCACTGACGGCCGCTACGCGGCCGTCGTTCTATTTACTTTTCTATTTTCTTTTCTATACATTCAATGTCAATGCTTTATTTCTTAATTCGATACTTTTCGATATTCGACTTTGTTCAATTCGAGATTTTTGTGCCATGACTTTTCTTATATAGGATAGGGAATATTTATCATTTATCATCTGGTAACTCTCACCAGAATTATTACTAATTCACTAGAAGGTTTCGGATAATTTAATTTAAGATTCAAAAACAACTCCTGAAATAATTAGAAAACTGACAGCCGCATATTTGCTGCTATTTTCTCGAATTCCGAAAGCTGGAGAAAATTTAGAGAAACCGGGTTATTTTCCACAATTTTTACTTTTTGAAAAGTAAAATTTTTTTTAAAAAGTAAAAATTTTTGAAAAAAACCCAAGTTATCTAAATTGGCTCATATGTTAAGTAACACATGCCCTTAATTCCTTTCTCATGTATTATACATATATGTTTTAGTTTAAAAATTAATTACTGTAATTCTTATTTTTATTCATAACTCGTTTTATTTGAACGAATCCCGTGTAGAAAAATTTCATGGCGCTGGTCAGACCGTCTAGTTCCGTTCATAATCTGAACGGAACTAGACGGTCTGGCCAGCGCCATGAAATTTTTCTACACGGGATTGAAAGAAATTTTTAATTCTACGAGTAAAAGCGACTTATTTTACTCATGTCATGTTTTACCCTTTTCTTCTTTTCGCTTGTATTAAGCACAGTTTATTAACTCGCAATCTGCATGTTCATTTACGTAGCTAACGAGTCAGCTAATAGGTACTCAGAAAATACACTTTAGACGCGAATCTACTCCCCGATTTCAATTACATGTTGCGCTTCTTTAATACCCTATGAAAATTTAAATTCATTTGCTATGTTTATTTTTTCATGAGAAAATGCAAAAAATACAAAATAACACACACACATATAATATATGTAGACTGTACGTTGTCACCTCAAAAATAAATATACAGTAGACTAAGTCATCTCATATATAACGTTGTAACCTCCGAAATCGGAGGTGACAACTTTTAGCCCTGTTTTCGATGTAGGGGGGGCAAGAAGATACGTTTAGAAATAGGCTGCGACAGAAATCAGGGGATTGAAACACATGCCAGTAAATTTCGATTGACAAGGAAATAGAAAGAGATGGACGAGGATAGAGGAGAGATTGAAAGGGACAGAAAAGTGGGATTAAAAGGGATTGCTGGAGCGAATTTTGATTGACAAGAAGATAGAAAGGTATAGGCGATAATAGGAGAGAAATAGACAGGAATAAAGAAGTGGGGATTGTAAGAGATAAGAGCGAATTGAGATTGACAAGGAGACAGAAATGGATAAACTAAAATAGGCGAAAAATAGGAAGGAATATATGTAGATGCGTGGCGATTGAAAGAGATAGGCGTTGATGTGGATTGAGATGGAGACAGAAAGAGATAAAGGGGATAGGCGAGAAATAAAAAGAGATAGGCGGAGATAGACAAGAGATAGAAAGGGATAGAAAAGAGGAGATTCAATGAGATAAGCGTGAATGTGGATTGAAATGGAGATATAAAGAGATAGACGGGATAGGCGAGAGATAGAAAGGGATTAACAATCGTTATCCCTTTCTATCTTAGAGATAGAAGGAGATAGAAAGGGATAGGATTTCTATCTCTTTACTTCCAACAGTAAGAAGAAACTAAGAAAGAGTACTGTAAGCAGTAAGAGAGTAAGAAACTCTTAAAACTGCAAGAGGACATCGACCCTTATACTTGAACGTCTGCACTCGGAAGTGTACTACGAATTTCATCTGTTTCATATAATGGACCAAAGAAAAGCTGTGAACATTATAAGTTTAAATCTATAGAATCTTATGTTAAACCATAATATATTTACATATTTGTTTAACATTAACAAAATTTATATATCTATTTCCATTTAGGTATATACGGACATGTCAATGTATGTGATTATATGTAGAGTATGTCCTACCATCTTCCTAAATTACGATTTACCATTTAGTTAAAAACTGCTATTCTAGGTTCCCAAGGAAGTATAAATTCAAAAAAATTTGTCAGGAACCATATTTCGAGATTATGAAAGTTTCATGTCAGAGAAAGTAAAAAAAAAAAGATACATTAATGTGTATCCTACAGAAAACATTTTGCTGAAAGCAGCGTGTATGCTTACTTCTTGTGGTTAAAATATCTGATGGTAGAACGAAATTTACACATTCATAATATATAGAAATAGAATAATTTTTTCACGAAAATGGGGGACTAAATTCTTTTGAATAAAATTAATATAGGTACTAGGGTAAGAGCACCAATAAAATTGTTGGCACCCCCTTCTAATCATATAACCCAAAAATTTGAAATTTAATACATTTTTGTCAGAGAAATTTCGATGATATATGTATTATATGTATTATAAAAAGATCTCGCTGTTACCACCGCCGCGGCACAACATGAAAAGGGGGAGGGGAAGAAAAAAGGCGAAAACAAATATCACGTATTTTGTTGGCTCCATGGCAGAAATAATTCTTGACAAGATTTTACATATTTATTATTATTTAATTATTATTTACTTAAACACACTAATCACAGAGAAATGTAATTTGAACTATAATACATATATATTTCACGTTGATTATTCTAGAACCCTTAGTATCAGAATTCCGTATCAGAAGTCTGATACGTCACATGTGTATAATTAAACCTTAGTTAATCCATAAGAATGCTTAATGCTTCTGATATTAATATTTTTGATATAAAAGAAAAATATGTGATTAAGGAAAATATTATGTGTATATATATATCTAATATTATCTTTCAAACTTTAACCAAACAGTGAATTGTAATCCTAACATAAATAACAGTAAAACCGTTACTCCTGAACGCTGTAAATTTTATTTTTAGTTAGGACTGAAAAGGTGTCAACAAATTTCAGACATTGACGTAGAGTGTTTTTTGTCGTAATTCAGAGCCTCGTAAACTCGTAAAACGTAAGGATCGAGACGAGGAAGAGTGGCAACTTACTTTCGTTTTTAATTATCTTACCCCTCTTTCATCGTGAATCCAATAACGATGCTGCGGCTTAGCTGCGATGTTCCTTTAAGCGTTTAATTTAAGCATTCATGAGAGATCAAGGCACACATACCCACCTACATAAATTAACTTCAATATGCGAGTATGCGTTGGTAAATTTTGCACAATCATTGATTAAGAGATGAAAATGGTCACAATACATTTTATACCAACAATTTTTAAAACATTCTTCATATTTTTACACTTGGGAAAGGCAAAGAGTTATAATTTATTTAAGAATTTATCATTTGTCACAAAATTCAGATTTTGTATAAGTTTCTATAAACTGAAATTTTTGAAAATGTTTGTTTAAATGAAACAAAAAAATTTTTTTGAAATCATATAATTGAATGAAATAAACTTCATACTTCAATTAAGAAAACATTTATTTAATTTTAATAAATGAAGAATATCCAGCTTTTATTGATTAAAATAATAGGTATATAATTTGTTTGGTATATGGACATTAGGGTGGTTCAAAAAAGCTCTTTTTTTTCTAGAGAGTCTCGATCCCCCCAATTTTATTCGAAATCCGAAAAAAGAAATGTCATATTTTTTTTTTTAATTTTGATTTTAACACGTGCCTATTTTGACTTGAAGATTCCCATGTAAATTGCATGGGGAAAAATCACTTTTTGGAGTTTTGGAATAATTTTTCAGGGTTTAGGAAAATGTTACGGGAGATTATAGAGGCTTATTGAAAACTACTACAATAATTATAATTATAATTCATAAAAATTTTTACGAATTCAATGAGTCGAGGCTTGCATAAATCTTTTCGATTAAGTAAAACGTTAACGAGGAGCGGAACACCCACGACAGGACGATTCGGCTGAGCGAATCGGCAACTGTTGCATTTATGCGACCCGTTTGTCCGTTCTTTTTATTTTATTATATCATTTATCATAGCATTTACCAGAGGGAAATGGTGCTTGTACACACAATGCGTATTATTCGTAGGCATTAAAAACAGCGAATAAAGGCCAGAGAAATGCCGAGTTTTTATGTATCGTCTACCTGTTAATGAATACGCTTGCGAGAGTGAGTTAATGCCTCTGAAAGCCATTCCGGATATTCTTGTAAATATATTAAGCATTAAAGTGGATTAAATTATACTGAGAGTCGTCACAGATTTATGCAGAGCAATTGTATTGTAATCGTTCAAATTGCTACAATGAATCAATTGTCAATTATTCAATATTCTTTAACAGATTATATTATAAAGTTATGCTGCTTACAGATAATTGAACATTAGAATCTTTTTACTCATAAGTTTTAATTTTCGGAAGGACTATAAGGAAACTCAAAATGGGGTATAAAAACTATCTATAAAAATATTATTTTTACAAATGCACATTTTCTTTCAATTTTGCATCCATTCTTTGTCAAAGGCGTGTAATTATTTATTTGCTCTAATTCCGATTTCATTGTTATAATAACTCCATGCAAATTCCATATGTAAATGATTCATTGTAAAGATGAAGAAGATATCACTGAGAATGAAATTACACGAATGAATGATGTATGCGGTATGTAATAATTTTTTATTTTCATTTCTCTCGGTTATTCAAGATCGCTTATATTAAATTAAATAATACATGCATCCCGTGTAGAAATTGAAATGGGGAACTAGTCTGGAACCATACCAACTGACCCCACTTAAAGCCGGGGGCTAGTCGGGTCATCCGACTAGTCCCCGACCAGTAATGTCTCGCTCGATTAGTCTGGGGCTAGTCGGATGACCAGACTTGCCCTAGTCGGGGTCTGGTCGGGTACCAGTGTGGGTCCTTTATTATGTGGATAATAAATAGAACTATAATTTATACACACAAAAATAGAAATAGAATAGAAACAATTATTAATTAGGAATATAGTTTATTCATATGGATATACTTATAACCAATCGATATTTATAAATTTTAACGCATATATAAAAAATAAAATTTCGCACGCAACGCTGGGGGGAATCGAACGTACGACCTATGGGACAATAGTCCACGACCTTCTAAATCACGAGATGGTGTCTCCCACATTTTTCCACAATGCACTCAGTCATACACAAATATTAAATTCAACAGATTAAATCTATAAAATTTACAGAAATGTCCTCTGCGTGTAGAATAGAACTATAATTTATTTTAATTAACTATAATTTCTTTACTGTACACTAAATATTAAATATTAAAAATAAGAATTCTTTCTTTATTATTTGGTTAAAGTTGTTTAAATGTTACTTATAGTTTTTCTACCAATTTCTAGTCACGTGTTTGGATTTACAAACTTTTTCTTATGAAAACGGAAAAATTGTAAGATCATATTATGAAAAAAAAAAATTTTTTTAATTATTGTTAAATATGTTCTGTGTTTCAGAGCAAAAAACTCATTATCTTTTTTTTAGATATTACTTTATTTTATTATTTTATATATAACCTTCTTCGGAAACTCTCACACAAGAATAACCCGACCAGACCCCGACTAGCTCCCGACCAGAGCTCGACCGGTACCCGCTCGGTAATTAGTTAAGAAAAAGGCCCGACCAGCCACTGACCAATGACCGGCCAACCTTCGACTAGAATTTAGACAAAAAAAAGCCCAACTAGTCCCCGTCTATTCCCGGACTAGGTACTTAGTCAAAATTAATAACCCAAATAGCCCCCTACTAGCGCCTGACTTGTAATAGGGTCAAATGGGGCTGTTTCTACACGGGATTAATTGTGATATATTTATAGAAAGTCTAAAGAATTATTATTGTTTTTAGTTCATCATAAAAATATTTTATGTCACAGTAAAAAATTAGTGCGTTTGCCTATACGAATTCTCGTTCTATAAACTGATTTTCCACCTTCTTCTTGTTTTTCCTATATCGGCTTTTCTGCAAAACATATTTTTCATACGGAGTTTTTTTCCCATTATTTTTTTTCATTCGATCCGGATCTTTGTAAATTCTATGAAATCCTATTAAATCCGTTGTTATACACCTAAATTATTCGAAATATTTATAAGTTCACTGATCGAACTAAATCGGTTAGGAATGCTTGTGTCAAAATCGGATTGGATCGGATTCATTTGAATAGAATTCTTGGTTTAACCTTGGATTAGGCCGGATTAATTCGGATTGGCATCCTGAATTCGAATTTAGATCGGGAATTCCTAGTTCGATCTCTCGGATTCATTCAGATAAGAATCTTTGGTCCGACATCGGATTATATCTGCATGAAAGTGTTTGGTTTGGAAAAAAATTTCAAAATGAAATGGTTTCAGAATGATAGAATTGTTTCTATTCGAAACTTTTGCTAGGGTGAATCTATTGTATGTACTTTATTATTATTATTATATATGTGTGGTGACCACCTGTTACAATTATTCATTTTATATTAATTATAATTATATTTCAATCTGGAGATTAAATATCACATTCCGATAATTTCAAATATTATTTCCAGAAAATAGTTTCAAGAATATTCTAGACTCTCTTAGGTTCGTTCGAAGGTTTAGCTAGCGATTCAATATTCAGGTATACACTTTGTCATACACATTGTCCTTTTATTTATAGAAATTCGTACTTAGGTTTTTCCAAACTTTATTGCATTTCCTTTTCCTTCAATAACCTCATCGCTAGGACCCAAGCTTAGGTTCAGGTCATTCTCCTGTCGGTCTTCACTCTGTACACCACGCAATTTCTTTTCTAAATAAATTGTTGTATTAAAGTTATAAACAATAACTCTATCGGATTATTTTCACCTGCACGCAAGCTCCCACAATATGTATTAATAATTTTGTATTCCCACTCTTAGAATATCAAATAATCAGAAAGTTTAGCATTAAAATCATTGTGGTAGAAACTGTGACGATTCATATAAAAGTAGGTATATATGAACTTAAAATAAGTTTAATGTCGAGAGAAAAGAGGAAACCAGAAGTATTTTACAATTAGGCAGGAACGTAATGTCGTGGATACTTTTTCCGGCTTCCAAATGTTCCTTTTCATTCTTATCGACAACGCTATTCTCAGATATTACTAGTAGAAAGGTTGTAACATATTCCATGTCGAATAAAGTACGACTGCCTCGGGAACAACATATGGTCGTCGCAGTATATATAAAATTGTGCTGAGGGCCAATGGGAATTTCGAAGAAAATTAAATATTATCTTTCGTTTGCCAGTATTTTTTGTTTACTTATTATCCACTTCCGTAAAAGTGTGCGTACATTTTTTTGTAAAAATTTCTGTTTTAATTTCACAATAAGTGAAATGAAAGTCTTTAAATAATTTATGAGACGTTTAAAATATATTTAAAGAAAAATCTATTGTAAAATTACAACACATTTATTGTCATTTTACAGTCATAAGTTTTACAATTTTTTTTATCGAAAAAAGTTATTAGGAAAAATTCTTCGACTTTCTGAGTACTACGAACATCCGTGCATAGAATTTTTAAATTAAAAAAAAAGTTGTTTCAAAAATTTTTAAAATGCTCCAACTTTTTGAATTTTCATCGAAAATAGCTGATCAACGAACTTGACCTTCATTTTAGGACACTAAACTTATATACAAAAGGCCTATCCAATCGATCAATTCTTTCGAAAGTTATCGTACCAACAAACTAAAATCTACAGACAGACAGACAGATAGACAGACAGACACATTCGTAAAAACATATTTTTCGGGTTCAGGGTTCCCAAAACATGGACATTTCACAAAAACTGGGGGGGGTCAAATTTTACACAAAACTATAATACATTCTCTCTGATGAGAATGTAAAAATTCATTTTAATGCAGAGAAGGTTTTTGTTACATACTTCATCATTATATGAAAATCAGGATCGCTTTGAGTATAAAGCAGATATAACCAAAATGAAAAGGGTTTAGTAATGAAGACTAATTAATTTAATTTTAAAAATTAAATTTATGTTTTCGAGCAGATACCTACATAAATATGTCGGCTAACAAGAGGAAGTATTTCATACCAATTATTTTTACTAGAATTATTGAGAAATTTACTTCTGTTGACAATAAATTATTTTAAAATAGATGTGTGTGTGTGTTTAGATTTAAAATAATATATTTTAAATATTTGAGTATTAAATTATTATTCTGCTTATTACTTTGCTTTAAGATTTGTTAATTTTTAATACTTCAAATTATTGATTTCATGTACGAGATTTGATGGGATTTTAAGTTTTAAGGAAATTAAAGGGATTTTGTGTAATTTTAACAAATTTCAAGGTATTTTACGAAATTTATTTAGATTATAGAGAATAGTAAGGAATTCGCGAGTTATAGTGAAATTTTAAGTGATATGACGAGATTTTATTGGATTTTCATGAATATTGAGAGGTGTAACGACAATTTGTGAAATTTTAAGTATTTTTCAAGATATCAAGTGATTTTTCGAAAGTACTTTGTTGATATAATGAAATCTAGAAGACTTAAATGACGAGCTCACCATCATGTGGTTATTTCATTACCTAACCAATATCTGACGAATAACAATAGCTTAGGACCATCCCCTATTAGTAATAAATTGATGAGGCGTTAATCTCAACGTGTTATTACTTCTATTGCGAGTTGGTGTCAACTTGGAGAAAGTTTAGGTTTAATAACGTCAGATTTTATTTTCGGTTATAATATCTACAAAATTAAAACGATTAAACTAAAATCCAGGAATCAAAAAAAAACGGAAATACAGAAAAAAATTTATAAAAATCACAAATACAGCTTCATTACTCGAAACGGGTTTCCTCTGCATCCAAATGAAAATTAAAAACGAATTTTGAACATTAAATAATATTAATTAATTAATTACCCTTTTTTGGTAATAGAACCCTCAGTTTTGGTAATAGAAAAATGTAAAAATAAAAATAATTAAAAATTGATAATAATGAACATGTTGCATAAAATTTCCATTTAAAAAAACCTTGAAAATTTTCAGAGAAAATTTAAAGTTACTAGCAATTATGATCAATTACTAGCAATTAATTTAATTTTTAATTAATTTAATTTTAAATTAATTTAATTAATTAATTTTTAATTACTAGCAATTAATTTTTCGTTTTTGCGCACCTTTTGCTAGTAGACAAAATAATTGAGAATTTTTAATTCTTGAAATATAAAACTTTGTAATTCCTTGTCTAATTTCAGGAATCTGCATAAGTGTCATAAAATTCCTTAAAATATCTTTATTATATGCTTCAAAATCTGGTGAAATTCCTCTAAATTTCGTAAAATCTCGTGTGGAAATAGCCCGGTTTGACCCGGCCAGAAGAAGGTTTCTAGCCGGAATCCGACCGGATCAAACCGGGATAATATTTTGTTAGTACCCCGCGGGGTACTAACAAAATATTATTCGGAATCCGGTCAGGCCAAACCGGGCCACCCTGAGTTATCTCGGTTTAATATTTCTTAATTACCCGGCCGGGATCTGACCGGGTTCCTACCGGGATCCGGTTGGGCCAAACCGGGCCACACCTTATTTAGCTCGATTTAAAATTTTTTAATTGCCTGGCCTATATCCGACTAGATTCCGGTCAGAATCTGGTCGGGACAAATCGATTAAAAATAATTTAGCAATTATTTAGTATTATAACAAAAAAATTCTGAAGATAGTAAATGTGAAAGCAATAAAAGTTTTGAATTTCGGAATTTTAAAATATGCACAGAAATCGCAAATTAATTGAATATTTTTATTACATTAGATTTGAAATAATAATATAAACCTTTAATATAAAAAGATTCTCTCGTAAACAATAATTTTCTAAATTTAAATTTTCGCGAATTAAAACATTTTTTGTGATACAAATAGCTAATTAATAATACAAATATTTAAATAAAGTTTCATGGAAACTTTTTTTTTATAACAGATCAATTAAAAATTTGAAAATGAAACATTTTTAAATTCACTTGTCTATAAATTGTTTAAAACAAAAAAAAAGAAAATAAAAATATATTCCTCGCAATTATATCTGGCTTTTCAGCGATAAAGCTTGGCTGAGATTTTGTCGACGAAGTCCAAGCGGGTAAGGTAGGTAAGGTGGTAAGGTAGTGATGGGACATCGATGTCTAAACATCGATAACATCGATGTTTTGCTTTCGATATCGATGTTTTACACATCGATGTTATTTTTTCGATGTATCGATGTTTGAAAACATCGATGTTTTCAGTCGTAGTAATGGGACATCGATGTCTAAACATCGAAAACATCGATATTTTGCTTTCGATATCGATGTTTTTCACATCGATGTTATCTTTTCGATGTATCGATGTTTGAAACATCGATGTTTTCCATTCGATGTCCCATCACTATGGTAAGGCGTCCGGCGTGTGTATTAGGTTTAGGCATGGTTTAGGCTAGGTTTAGAATTGTTAGGGTCGTCGGCGGTTCGAGTCCCCAAGCGAGTAGTACGATTATTCGAAGCATTTTTTCGTGCGATTATATGTATAAAAGACCGTGTGCGATTATACGTGTAAGAGAAAATTTTTTTTGTAAATTTTCCATTATATATAACATTGTCAAAAATAGACCGATTTTCGACCGGGTTACCCTCTTTGTATCCGCGCGGGCTTCAACCGGGTAACCCGGCCGGAATCCAATCAGCGCAGCGTAACGAAACCGACCAGGATCCGACCGGGTACCCTGGCCGGATTCCGGATTCAAGCAGAGCAACCGGGCCGGGATCCGGCCCGAACCCGGTCACAATAACTCCAGTTCATCAATTTGATCTCGAAATTGGATCAAAATGATGTGCAACGGTTTGATACCTATTTCAGGTTTTTTTCATTGATCCGACAATTGGGGTCAAAATGATCCGATTTTGGAGATCAATTACCTTCCGAAACTACTAACTTCAGAGGGTACGGACTTTGAATTAGTAACCTTAGTAACTGTGATATTTAGCGATCGGACTTGGGGTAAGTGCAACCCTAACGAAAGCTTCAAATTGAAATTCATTTCGAATCAATCTGAAATTTTCAGAATCATTCCGGAAAATTAAATTGAGCTCCTGGATACAATAACTCGCTTGACGCTCGAACAAACGCATAATAATATTGTCTGATCGTCTTTTGAAAATTCTCTGAGACGATCGGACAATAATTATTATGCGTCGGCTGTTCGAGCGACGGGCGAGTTATTGCATTCGGAGGCTCAATAATTGATAATTTCAGATTTATTGACTATACGAATAATCTCATGAAGAATGGATAATTGAGTAGTTTTTTAGTTTTTGACATCTGATCCACTAACCCACCAACGCAGGTGCGCGACTTCTACGGCGCCTGGACCACCTCACCCCACCATTATCCCTTGGTATATAAAAGCTTTCGTATCACGATGACAACTTGAGTTCAGGTAGGAACCCTTCTTCATTGTTGAACAAGGCATTAGAGTGATACAAAAGTGCATTTCTTCAACAAAATTATAAGGTGATTAGTGTTCTACGACTTTTAGTTACATGCATATATACGTTTTACTTTCAGTTTCAGTTTCTTCAAAGTGATTATTTCTAGCTTTATTTTCGCAAAAATTTTCTCAGTTCAACTTTAAATTTTAATGTGAATTTATAGAAGAATGCATTTAATCGAAAAAATATTTTAACTGAGATGCAGTTGAAAGTTATATTTCATTTTAGAATTTTCGTATTTTGAAAAAAGGTGCGAAAATTATTGGGAAAGAATGTGATAAAAAATGAATTTTTATGAATTCTAGTTATTAAATGTAAAAAATGTAATTTCTGCACTAAAAGATCTACAAAAAAATGTTCACGTCAAAGAAATGTCACATAACTTTTTGCATGGTAAATTTTTCTCGCGATTCCCGTTGATGTAATCAGTCATGTCAAAGAATGGCATCAGTTTCCTATCTCGAGGGAATTTCTGAGTCCGTAAAGAGAAGAGAAAAAGTGTTGCAGTTCTAATTTACATTTTCTTGTGAGTTCAATGCAGACTTCAAAGTCTCGTCGCGGTTGCATTATTGAAAATTGAAATACATAATTCTGTTTAAAACCTACATCAAAACTTAATTTTAGCATTATAACACGAATATTTAACCCCAGTTTATTTCCTTGCCTATTAAGATTGACATCAAGCGCAAATGTTCGCATATTATCGTAAAAAGAGAGAAAGAGAAAAAGAGAGTTAAAGGGTAGAAACACGCGAAAGGATTATGATTATAAACACCTTACGATGCGTAAAATAATTATTGCATTATTATTTTATTACATTTGTGTTTTAATTAACTTTTGATGTTCAACGTATTTTAGTGCTGAGTGCAATTTTATTATTATTATTAATTAACAGAATGTATCAACTAGAGCGGCGTTTAAAAATCGAAAGTTGAATTTTCGATAACGACACCCAACAAATCTAATTTCTAAAAATTAAATTTACATTCAGGAGGAGTTCATTACACAAGGGCACATCTAATTAACAAGAGAAAAACGTGTGAAACATGCGAGGTAATCAGGTGTCGATTTTAACGAAAAATTCGTATAGCTTGGCAGGAGTTACATGGACTTCAACGTTTATGATCGTTTTCTGCATCGCTGGATGCGCTGCAGGTAGGTCGAGAAATTGAAGTTTGTTATGAAAGTTGTATGTTTGTAACAGTTAGTATAATTTATAAACTAATTAATAAGGGATATGTTACTAAACCTGGTTTAGAAACTTTTCATCTAAAACCTAGCATGGATAACAATAATAAAATTAATGTATAGCTCAAACTATAAGTTTTCCAAAAGGAATTTAATTTACAATTGGGATTTTCAATAGTCTAATGTCTATTACAATTATTGTATACATAATATGGCAGGGATTCTAAAGGTTTGGGTGATTTTAAGTAATTTTAGGAGATTTACAGTAATTTTAAAGAATTTCAATAGATGCTAAGAGATTTTATTTTTTTATGAGTTTTAAGGGATTATTGAAAGAGTGCAAAAGAGTGGAGTCCATGTCAAATGATCACAAGATATCACAAGAATTAAAATCAACTTTTTTAGATGAAAAGTTTAATAATTAAATATTATATTAAAAAAAAAAAATCATAAAAATCGAATCAACTGAGCTTTACATAATTTTGTAGGTTTATAAAATATGTACTGTATGAGTATTCCCGATACCCCAGTACCCACGGGCCATGGGCACCTGTTGATTTAGTCAATGAAAATCGAACAAGGAAAAGCGCTTCGCTATTTTATTGTGATGAAAAGAGATACTCTTACAAAATATTGAATAATCCCCAAAGCGATCACACCTTCACAATCTGCATATACATCATTTTTGCCTTTCCGGGATATTTTTTTATTTTTACTTTTATTTTTTTAGGCTACATTTTTATTAGTCAATCAAACTTCCTGAAAATATAATATGAACAAATAACTACACTAAAGTGCAAAGGCGTCCCTATATCCACAAAAATTTTTAATTTAAATATAAAAAAAATATAATACAATAAAAAAAAAAATATATGAATTTGGAAATGAGGTATTGGTTCGAACTTACAAGTGTTGTTATTGAAAGTATACGCAATGAATTTATATATTCAAGATTTAAGTGCTTAATGTATAGAATGTAGTGAGAAACTTTGTTAAAAGAGGATTGAATTGTGAAGTGAATTATATACTTTTAAGTGGAAATAGTTAATCGTCATGCTTATATATACTTTTTTATATAGCATTGATTAATTTCAATATATCCAATCCTTGTATTTCAAAAATTTAATAAGTTTTCAGACAATATTAAAAGATTTTCTAGGATCCAGAAGGATTTAAAAATCACTTCAAATATCTTGAGACTCCTTGAAATCCCCTCCAAAATATGAATTTTTCAATCCCTAAAAATACTCTGAAATCTTTTAACCCATTAAGTCACAAATGTCATCAATTTTCACTAAATTTTCATCCAATTTTCTAAATTATTTTCATAATGTGTATTAAAAAAATCTGCCCGCTTCGCGGGCACATTTTCATCACGCATCGCGCTTGCGCGCTGGTGCTCGCTTGGCAATCTTTATCGCTGCTATATACTTTTGTTTTAATTACTTTATTTATAAATGAAGAAGAAAACTAATTTACTGAAGGTACTATCGACCTTAAGGAATATGTACATTCTCATCAGGGCACTCGCGCTTCGCGCTCGGCTCTGTTTAATTATATTTAGGGTCGGTGCACCGGTTTTGGTCACTGCTCCTATTGTGGCTACTATCACAATTTTCTTAATTGATTACGGTTCCGTTGGCTTTACTGCATGTTGACGAACGCAGTTTTTTGACGAGCCAGCAAACTGCGTTTGTCAAAATGCAATAGAGCCAACGGAACCGTAATAAATTGCGAAAATTGATGGTGGCCACAACAGGACTTACGGTGGCCAAAACAGGTGCGCCGACCCTATCACAATTAAAACATATACTGAAAAAATATTTGATACAAATTTTTAAAAGTATTTTTCACGATTAAAAGGAAAACTATTCATCCTATTTAAAAATGGCCAAAAGAGAACTTGTAGATCTTTTTAAGACCAATAATTATGTTTCTTATCATTTTCTCTGCACCTCGCGTTATTTGGCTCAGAATTTTAATTTTCGACTTTTTAAGAAAATTGAAAAAGTTGTTATGTCTATCCTATAGGGAGTTCAAAAAAAAACATTTTTCATCTTTAGACTTTTTTTTCATATCGTGTGCTGTTTGGCTTTTAATTTAAGTTTTCTTTCATTTTTTTGGATTTTCAAAATGTTATGTCTTTCAATTTTTTTTTTATCCAAAAAAGTTATTAGGAAAAATTGTTCGAATTTTTGAGTACTACGAACATCCGTGCATAGAGTTTTTAAATTAAAAAAAAAGTGGTATCAAAAATTTTCAAAATGCTCTAACTTTTTGAATTTTTATCAAAAATGGCTGGCCAACGAACTTGACCTTCATTTTAGGACACTAAACAAATATACCAAAGGCCAATCCAATCCCCCGTGTGGAAAAGCCGGTTGGGGCCTAAGTGAGCCCCAGTTGATTTGCCCAACTCTCAATTAGGTTCCCCGATCACACCTCAACAAATACCCAACTACTAATTGGGTTTTAGTCGGGGTTGTAACGCTGAGTAGTGCTTATGCCCAAATTGGGGTTACCCACTTAATGCCCAATGAATTTAAATAAGATAAATTATTAAACTTTCATCATAATTGGTCACGAGTCACTTTCAAAATCACAACTAAAATACTATTTTACTGATAAAACTATTATATTTCAAGATTTTTTTAGAAATAGGGTTGCCCAATTGGGCCCAGATTGGCGCCTAAATAATAATTGGGCTTAATTGGGAAGATTTCCACACGGGCGATCAATTTTTTCGAAATTTATCGTGCTAACAAACTAAAATCTATAGACAGACACATTCGTAAAAACATTGTTTTCGTGTTCAGGGGGTCCCAAAACGTGGACATTTGACAAAAACTGGGGGGGTCAAATTTTACACAAATCTAATACATTCTCTCTGATGAGAATGTATAAAAATTCAGAAATATGATATCTGTACTGAGAAAACTGTTTGGTTCTATCAACCAAAATTTGGTTGGCTCAACAAAAGAATTTGGTTGCTATAGAGCCAACAAAACTTTTTTGTTGAGACAACCAAATTTTTTTGTTGAGTCTTTATGTTGGCCCAACCAAACTGTTTTGTTGTCCGAACCAAACTGTTTTGTTGGCCCAAAAAAATTATTTTGTTGACACTAGGTTCTGTTCAATTAATGAACTGTTTTAGCTTATTTTTAAATGATTTTTATATTATTTTTACTTAAATTATATTTATTTATATTATCGCAAGCTTTTTACGATACAAAAAATCGGAAAGAAATTTTGCGGCCACCCGGATTCGAACTACCTATAAACACTTATCTCTAACCTCTAACGTATCGAATACAACTTAAACCACACACGGCTAATCTAACACATAGAATATTTTATAAAAATCCCAGCAAAGTTCACATAAGTCAGAGCTGGCGGACACGCATGCGTAGTCGTGGATCTAATTTGTTTGGTTGGGCCAACAAAATATTTTGTTGGCCTAACAAAATAATTTAGTGTTGACAACCAAAATTTGGTTGAGGCAACAAAAACTGGACAACAAAACGTTTTAGTTGCCATTACTAAATTTTTTTTTTCAGTGCGACGTAAAATTGTATGCTCTTTCAAAATATGGTATCAGAATTTGTCTAACATTAATGCTTATAAAGTCATAAACAAATTTTTGCAAAAAATTAAATTTTTCCGACTAGAAAAAATATTTTTGATCTAAAATTTTTATATGAAATGAATTTTTTTCAAAAAATTGTTTATAACTTTTTAAGCATTAATGTTAGACAAATTCTGATACCACATTTTGAAAGAGCATACAATTTTACGTCGAATATCATGTTTCTGAATTTTTTTTTAATACACATTATGAAAAAAATTGGATGAAAATTTAGTGAAAATTGATGACATTTGGGACTTAATAGGTTAAAATATTGAAAATAAATAACCAACATGTACTTATTGCTACTTTGTACTGAGAAAATATTGAACAATCATTTCTATTTGAGTTTCAGGTTCTTGTCTCAGCTATGGACATTCCTGCTGGGGTGGTGAGTTAATACAGAACACTTCTACAAATTTAGAATAATTGCAAGCCCTGAAAGCTCTTTAAAACGTACCTATAATTAATTCCTTATTAGGAAGAGTGATTAAACTTAGATATTCCTATTGAAACTTCACCGAGCTTCAAAAGTTTGTCGTTATTAAATTTCTTCCCACTTTTTATATACTCTCGAAATATATCAAGTTTCACCTACATATATTCGTCTTTTCTTTCTCTAACTCTAGGTACTCATTCTTAAAGTGTCAAACATGTTTTTTTCTTTAAATCTAATATTTAAGGGTAAATGATAAATTACACTGGTCAACAAAATATGACCTATGTGGGGTTGGGATGAGACATATCATTTCCATGGTAGTTTCCTGTGCTGAATCCAAATATGACTTCCGTTTTTCTCCATAATGTCAAGTTTTTAACATTATTTAATGTTTTAATTAATTCAAAATATTTTAATTTAATTCAAAATTTAATTTAATTCAAAATATGGAATAATCATTTATACTTCAGAGAAAAACGATATGAGAGAAGAAAATGGGCCATGCAATGTGACCGTGCTAGATATATTAAATTTTTTTCGACAGTACTAATTACTTGTCCATCGATTAAAAAAGCGTTTCCTAAAGGAAATTTGACGTATAATACGATAAAAATACTAAAAACTTGATACATGGGTGATGCAATTGTTAATAATCGATTTAAACATTTCAATTGTTTATAACAATTTGAATTTGTTAACAATTTTTTTTAAAGTATTTTTTTATTAAAGCTCGTCCTTTTACCTTTAAAATGAAAAAAAAAAGAAAGTCTCTAGTTCAAATAAAACCGGAGTTATGAATTTTTTATAAATAGTCTTCAAGCAAAAAATCACCAAATTCTCAAATTTTTAATTCTTCTTATTTTCCAAAAAATTTCGAAAAAAAAATCTTCGAATACGTATCGTTTCTTTTTCGATAAAGAACCCGTAAAAAAAGTTTTATCTTAATCAAAAATGTGTCGGTTAATTTCTTGTTCGATTTGTAAAAGAATGTCCCATATACTGAACGTGAAAAAATTCCGAAAATGAAAATCTTCAAAAAATCGTTCCAAACATTTAGGCACGACAAATCTAAGAATAAAATATTTTTCAACGGATGTTTCATCGGAAAATATAAAATTGTAAAAAATTTCAGCACACGGAAAACGCAGCGGAAGTAGTGGAATTCTTTCGAAACGAGAATTTAACGATGAAAGTAATAGAAATATTCTTTCATCATCGCCGGCTAGCGATCATTGGATACTATCACGATTGATTACCAAAGGACATCAAATTCCCAATTCCGAAAAATATCGAGTTAGATTTTACGATATCTTAAAAGGTAAAAGAATGCCACACTATTGGGACAACAAGAACTCCATGGCTTCAAATAAAAACAAAGAAACCATCAGGTACAGATGTGTACAGTTTCATATCAAAGTATAGAGATTATTTTACTTTAATTAATCTCTAATTTATCTATTTTCTTATATTTGTAGAGACCACACTGAAAAATTTATGGAAAACGAAGAAAGCGAGGAAAAGTTTAATGAATTGAATAGTTATCCTCGCAATGTCATAGAGAGTTTTGCTAATGACGAGAGCGCGGAAATACTTTTGCTTCCAAGACGTGAAGACATAAACGATAATATGCATCTAAGATTTATAAAAACTTCGGTAATTATATTTATCAAGAATGACCGGTTAGTTACCGACTGTCAATAAGTTACCAACAGTCGGTAAGTTGCCGGTTGTTAATTTATCAACTGAGGTAATAATATAATAATATACATATTTGAATCTTAACATCATCCTTTTTCTATTTTCAGACTGATACTGATGACAAATTGAAATAAAACTGAAAAGAGTTGAACGTTAAACAGATTCTGAATAATGAAGGTTTTAATTTTACCGAAAAAATTATTTTCAAACGTTATAAAGAAGTGTACTGAAAAAAAATTGAACGACTTACTTAATAATTTGTTTTTAAATTTGGTTAAAATAAACTGTTAAGGTTTAAGGCACTTAGTTGAGACTCATATACTTGTAAGAAGTGGAAATTGCAAAATAGCTAATGCGCGCACTACATTGTACGAAAAACTAAGATAAGATTTTCGATTATTCATATATTTAAATATTTTATTATTTTAATTAAATGCTTAATTAATTACTTTTATTTAATGAAAATAATTATAATCTGTTCAATTCAAAGCAAGTAATTTTTTAAGTAAATGTTTCTGTATTAATTTTTTGTTTTATATATGTTCCCATTGTCTTAGTCAATTAATACCAAAGACATTAGAATCTGCATTTTTTATCAAAAGTGTTTTTATCCTTGTATCGTTTATGAACGTGAGGAAATCTAATACAGAAAGTATGTATAAGGCTGGAACTTTCTGTAATACTTTCCTAATGTTACAAAGTGAGAAATAGAAAAAATATATGGTTCTTGAATTGTGGTGTTTATTTTGTTTATGAACAATGTGAAGAATTTTACCCAAAGAGTAATCTATAAACATAATGAAATTATTGTAATTCACTCAATAATTACCTTTATTAAAAATTTCTACTACACAATGCAAAATAGTAATCACGTTTAAAAAAGCAGAAGAAGATGGAAATAAATTGTATGAAATACTTTACCTTGTCTTCTTATTTCTGATTGTATCTCGGATTTTACTTACATTTTCTTTCTTTTCCTTGTTTTTGAAAAAGAAAGTATTGTTTCAATTTTTCTTACTTGAATTATTGAATTGTAGGAAATTTTTTAATTTCTTTACGTACAAATCAACAAATTTCGTAAATAAAAATTTTAGGTTATTTTATTTTTGTTCAGGAATTTTAAACTTGAGGAATTCATATTTTTCGGGAATTTGAAAATTCGTTTATTTTATATTTTCGCAAATTGGAAATTTAGGGAATTTTCTACTCTCGTTACTTGAATTTACTTGAATATTCGGTAACCCAGCTGTTCCGAACGAAAAAAAAGTTTGTCTAAAACATGGGCGGATCCAGGGGGGGGGGCATGGCTTCTTGCCCCCCCCCAAAACCCAGATTTGAAATTTTCACGCAGGTTATAAATACAAAAACTTGGTGGAGGGGGAAGGGTAATTATTTCGTGCCCCCCCAAAGCCCTTGTCTGGATCCGCCCCTGGTCTAAAATGACGATCAAAAGTAAGAGTTGGAATCTTCACTATACATATATAATGCCTGCAGTGATGATGACAAACTATAGTTTCGAAATCGTAACTGATCCTTAAATAAAATAATCACCAAAAAATGATTTTTATTTTCCTATACTTCAACTACTTAATTATATATGTTACTTTGATGAAATTTATAAATTCGATTCGAATTATCCTATAGTACTTCCATGTATTGTTAGGAGTGGAAAATTTAGAACTTTTAATAAACAAACTCGAATTCCTTTAAGTATAATTATACTAAAAAAAAGCAAAAAAGACTAACAAGAAATCAATAAATCGATTATACCTAATCGATTTCTTGATTTCTTGTTAGTCTTTTTTACCCGCGTGTACACTGAAAGAAATTATATACCAGAATACATTAAAATCGATATTAGAATTTAGTATAATCTTTTACGATTTAGGGAAATTAGGGATGTTCGATTCTTTGGAAAGAATCGATTCTTGAGTTGATCCAAGATCAAATGGACGAGAATCAATTCTTCAAAAGATTCAACTTGGAAAGAATCATTCTTCTAAAGATCGATCTTTTAGTGATGTATATAAAAAAAGTTAAACTATGACATTAATATTGTTCACTTTCAATAATTGAGTAATTTGTTATTACATTTTTGGTATTATGATAAAAAAGGGAAGTATATTTTTTAAAGAAAAAGTTATTTAAAATAAAACAAATTCGAATTATTAATCGTACAACATGATATGAAGATTTAAAATGTAGATATTAAATTGAGTGATTGGCCAATTAGAGTTCTCGATTTTAACAGAATGGAGAACACTGATTGGTGGAATGCATACATACATATATGCTATGCACTATCAAAGGCACTATTCAAGAGAGTGTGCTTTTACGCAGTTTTACGTTTCCGTGGGCATTTCCTTCATTTTATTTCAGTTAAAAAAAATAAAGAATCAACACCTTGATCTTCAGGGAAGAGAATCAATTCTCAAAAGAATCAACTTAGTAGGAAATCGATTCAAAAGATCGCTCTTTTCGCCGAAAAAGATCGATCTTCGAAGCAGGGCCGGGGTAGACCATTTTTTCCATGTATGGATTTACGATATAATCCCGAGGGGGTGGGGGGGGGGTAGACCGAAATTTTTTTTCTTTCCTTTTTCTTTATTTGAAAGAAAATGTTTTCCTTCGTACATAATTTCTAGATATAAATTCGTTTCATACTTTGAAACAAAAATCATTATCTTCACGGACACTTTTTCATGTATGGAATTTCCATACATGAAAATTTCCATGTATGGATTTATCCATGGCATCCATACTGTCTGCGCCGCCCCTGCTTTGAAGAATCGAATCAGAATCGAACATCCCTAAGAAAAATCGGGTATTTTTATTAGAAAGTAGTATACAGGATTCTGAAACTTGCTAAAGTCTATACTAAAAATTATGAGTCACTCGAAAAGAATAATATAGACGAAAACAGACGAAAATAAGAAAAGAGAAAGAATAAGTTCGTAACCCGTCGTGAATCTCCGTCAATTCACACTGCACAATTATAACACATAAATACACACATTATGAACATAGATTCGCAGAGGTAACTATACTAACTCAACCTTAACTTATATACATATTACGCACACATAAACATAAAATACACACATCGCAAGTAAATCACGCTGAGAGAAGAGGATTGAAGGTTCCTTATATAGTAATTGGTGAAGAGTTTGCACTTGTGAGAAACGGCATGGCTTAGATTGAAACACAAAGTTCTCCGAAACTCCGATTCACATCGTGAGCGCTACGGTCGGCGAATATTCGGCTGATCTCGGGTTGCCTCGGGAGATTATTGGAGCTATTCCGATTTTTTAATATAGTGACTTACAATTTCCTCAACAGAAATATACAATTTTTGTTATAGCGTCTATATTAATTTGTAGAATATTTCTATTAACATATATAACTCAAGCTAGTAATTTCTGTAAATGCTTTTGTATTATTGGATAATATCATTATCAATTTTTATTATTCTTCGTTCATAATACATAAAATATCAATCTTTGCTATAATATCTTGTATATCTTTGAATATACCAATTCTTGTTTTCAAGAATTTTAAATTTCGTAAGTATGCTAACAATAATTTGTATATGGTATTTACACGATTTCCCCAAATCGTAATCGACTATATCAATTATGAATATTGAAATAGCAAATATTGCTATTAAATTTCTTTCAGTGTACTAAAACGATGTCTATCATAGTTAATAATATTAGTAGGTATTTTTCAGTAGATGTTTATTAAAATAATTTTTTAAGATGCCAGTACATCCAAACCATAAGTTAAGTCCTGAGGAAAATAGGAAAAAAGAATGTGCATCTTGCGGACAAAAAATTATTATTGGTAAAAAGTCATTAAATTTTTTCAGTATAAATGAAAAACTTAAGAAACTATTCAAAAAGCACATTGATGAAGGTTACTATAAAGAAGATGAAAGATTCCCAGTGAGTATTTGTACTACTTGCGCAAGTAGTACAAATACTCATAAAAATACAATAATAAATTTTTGTCCGTAAGGTTTCCTATTTTCCTCATGACTTAACTTATGGTTGAGATGTACTGGTACCCGTGTAGAAATTTTTCTGTGGTCCGGTCGGGCCTAGATCGGGGAATCTGGCCTCGGTCGGGGGATTTTTGACTGAAGATGAAACGCACAGCCCGACCAGATTCAGAACTGTCCGCCCGAGTTCGGGTCGGGGCCCGGTCGGGCAATTTGTTTCATCATCGGTCTGGGCCAAATTTGGAAATTTCTACTTGGCCATATTATACAAAATTATTTTAATAAACATCTACTGAAAAATAACTAGTAATACTAATACCCGTGTGGAAATCTTCCCAATTAAGCCCAATTATTATTTGGGCGCCAATCTGGGCCCAACTGTGCAACCCTATTTGTAAAGAAATCTTGAAATATAATAGTTTTGTTATTAAAATAGTATTTTAGTTGTGATTTTGAATGTGTCTCGTGACCAATTATGATGAAAGTTTAATAATTTATCTTATTTAAATTCATTGGGCATATTAAGTGGGTAATCCCATTTTGGGCATAAGCACTACTTAGCGTTACAACCCCGACTAGAACCCAATTAGTAGTTGGGTATTTGTTAGGGTGTGATCGGGAAACCTAATTGGGAGTTGGGCAAATCAACTGGGGCCCATTTAGGCCCCAACCGGCTTTTCCACACGGGTAACTATGATAGATATCGTTTTAGTTCATCCGCGCAAAACAGACTGACAAGAAATCAAGAAATCGATTATACGTAAAGGAATTCGAGTTTGTTTACTAATAGTTCAAAATTTTCCACGCCTAAAAATACGCGGTAGTACTATAGGATAATTCGATTCGAATTTATAAATATCAAAGTATACAAACAAGTAGTTGAAGGTTGAAGTATAGGAAAATAAAAATAATTTTTTGGCGATTATTTTATTCAAGGATCAGCTACGACGATTTCGAAACTATATAGTTTTTCATCACTACAGGCATTTTAGACAAACTTTCTTTTCGTTCGGGACAGCTGTGGAAATTAGCTGTTTGTGATTTTTGGTTTCCAGAAAAAGAAACGAAATACCCGATTTAATACAAATTCAATGTATTAATTTTCAGCTATGTAAAAAAAATGATGCAAAGCAAATATCAAATTTTGTTTTAGATAGAAATCTGCAAATTTATATTTAAAATAATTCAAACATATTCCTCAATTTTTTGAGTAAAGTTTTTTTTTGTAAAAACAATTATTTTTCCAAGCAATTTACCATAGGAGGAAATTCGTGGTTTCTGTATTGCCAATATCCAACTTTGTGTTCAACAAAAGGTAATTCCAAAATATATATTATACTGAATATAAATAAGATATTATTTTTTAGTAATATGTAGAATTTCTTTATTCAATTTTAAAGGAGGAAGTTTTAAAGTATAATTCGTAAAGAAAAACAAGTTTTGATATGAACAAATTTTTATTTTTAATGATTGACGACAGATGACACTGAGAGTTCTGTTTTAAGGGTAGAATACAAATCTTGAAAATATCGATTATTTTATAACAGATTGCAAATTTGCATGTATTACAATTGGCAAAAGAGAGTTTTGATAAGATTTTAGTTTTCGTACGTAAATTTCACATCCATTTTAGAAAATTGTGTAAATCTTTCTAAAATTCCTCAAGAATTTCTCGAAATCTTTATAAAACACTTGAAAACTTCTAAAACTCCTCTAAATCATCTAAATTTTTTTTAATCTACAAAAATCTCTTTACATTAAAGAAACTGTTTACTGTGGACAACAAAATCTTTGTTTACTATACTTCTAATAAAATTTTTTGTCATCCGAAACAAATTTTGGTCGTTTCAATTAAAACTTCCCTGCTTAAAATGTCGGGTTAAAACCGTATAGAATTTGGAAATAAACCAGGTGAAACCCCATTTGACTTTTACCCGGTGCTTTCCGGCATGTATCTGATCTCTTATTATGATTTGCGAAATCAACCTGGCTCTATCCGTATTTTATCAGAACAGAGTCAATAAGTTAGTTTAATAAATATTATACCCGATCTTACCTGGGTCCTACCTGGTAAACAAAACCAGATATTAATTTTCAGCAAACACGAAATTAGTTTTCTACCCGATTTTTATCAGAATTTTATCCGAAATTTTAAGCATGAAGTCCCAGATAAAAACCGGGTAGAAGTCGGGTATAAAACGGGGACAAAAACCGGCTACAACAGTATACAGAAAGTATATTATAATGTATCATCTATTTTTATGGTAAAGTCAATATTTTAAAATCTGTCTTACATGAATTTAAAATGGGAAACTCGGTTCCTTTTATAGGCTCTTTTCTGTGGATTTTTCCATAAATATTTATTATTCAGGGCTCAAAATTGATTCAATCGATACTATAAATATTTTTAGTGAATGTTTACTGATACTTGGGAACTTTTACTGCATATTAGATGGTGAACACTTTCTCTAATTAAATTAATGGCTTAATTTTTGTAATACAATTTGCACAACTCATTTATAATTGTCATTAAAATAAAGCACATAAAGCGTAAACTTTTCATTTATTTTAAAACAGTTTATAACATTTGCAAAAATAAGGTTTATAATTAAGCTTTTAGCACTTTAAATATTTTTTTTGAAATCGTTTGATCTCTTGAAATCTCTTGAAAATTTTTAAATATTTTAAAATTCATGTGATGACTTTTCAAATTTGAAATTTTAAAAAATATTTTGAAACCGACTGGTATCTCTCTTAAGCCTTGTTTGTGAAACAGAATGAAGAAACAGAAGTTTTTTGAAGGGCAAAGAACGACATATATAGTCATAAAACACGTCTTAAATCTTTTTCGGCCATCGCCAATTACCTGAAAGTGTCCCGGGACTGGAGTACGCGCCTTTTGACAGGACAAAAAATGATAGAAGAAGACGTCATTTCTACCCCTGTGGTCCTTTATGCCCCGAAGTATAGCTATATAAAAAATAATGAAATCCATTATATCCGGAGGCGGTGATAAGAGAGCGATATCATAAATGAAAATTGTAAGCCTTGCAATTTTGTTCACGAGGGAACGTATCACAGGGTTTGGATAAATCTTAAGAAAACGCACCCCAACCAAGCACGTCGTTGTGCAAAACATACTCATAGATATTATTATCGGCGTTTTACGTGACGAGTTCAAACGACAAAATATACTACCGCGCGTCGCGTTATTATATTCGTGTAACACTCAATATTCTGCGTTTATAGTAGGAATAAATAACAAGATCTCTCAATAAAATCTAAGGGTTATCGTCGCATTTACAGACATATTAAAAACAATTAAGACAACTCGACGGAATCACAATTTCTTTGGCCAAATTTTCACAAAACAAGATTGTAAAATTTTTTATTTTAAAAGGTTATTGATATTTTTATAAAACAGTGAAGTTTGACAATTTTTATTTGCAATATCTTCGTAAAATTTAAAAATTGAAAAAGGCGACATATGGAAGTAAAGAGATAGCAATCCTTTCCCTTATTTCTATCTCCTTCTATCTCTCGTCTATTCCCGTCTATCTCTACTATCCGTTCACTTTATGAAGACCCCTCTAAAACGTCTGTATTTTTTTGAAAATTACTTGTAAAAAAAAATCACATAAAAACACAGGTCATACTATGATAAAGCTTGATTTATTACGCATAAGACAAGTCCATATTTGTTTATGTAAAAAAATTGCTTTACAAAATAGCCCTTGCGAAAAGATCAAAACCGGGATTTTTTCGCGTATCTCTACCGTAACTTGACTTTCGATGATGATATCTAAGAACTAAATAATGTAAAAAATCTGAAAAATATTATGTAGATGCTTTGATATTCCCATGTAGAAATCGCCCCATTTGTCCCTATGTTCATTAGGGCGGTAGTCAGGTCCTTGCTAGAACAACTGGAATAGTAAATTCTAGTCAGGACCCCTTAAGGCACTGTTGGGATTTTCCATTCTTTGTGAATAGAAAATCTATGCACGTTTAGTTAGGCCCCAATCTTATATTTTAACCAGGTTTTAGTTGGGCCCTGATTCGAATAAAAGAACAAAGAAGTTCTAGTCAGGAACTGTTCGGGTCTTAGCCAGTATGGCCCATTTTACTGAAGTATTTCAAATTTTCACAAAAAAAAATCATAATATTTATGATATAGATATTAAAAAACACAGCCAAAAATAAAATTGTAAGAGTGAAAAAAAAAACTGTGCTATTACTATGTTTATAATAGTTTTATAATGTATAAAATACACCAACTTTACTTTTGACATTTAAGAATTTTTTATTCTTTATTAATTTGAATTTTGGTACTTTACAGATGGTAAATAACCAAAATATTATAATAGAAAGGGTCTAGATGGGGCCCTA
>CAJFCP010026086.1:293555-324772 GCA_904066005.1 Synergus itoensis
TTCTATCTCTTTTTCTATCTTCAAATTTCTATCTCTTTCTATGTCTTTACTTCCAGCAGGGTAGCTTTCATCTAACATGAAAAAAAGTTATCTTTGATGTAATTAAATTTAAGAACTTTATATAAACGATCATCGAGAAAATATAGGTAAACTCACAATTCTGACCGGTAGTGTATGAAGAGCAGAAAGGATGATAAAAAAAAGGGATTGATGAATAAAGGGATGCTTGACAATATGACGCAGCGCAGACGTTTACCGTCTGGTTTCTACAATTGAATTTCCTGGCTGTATATGGCCGAGAAAATACGTGATGTACATTACCGTTACACAATAAAGTGGAGAATACAGGGTGTGATATTGACAATGAGAATTGAGGAGACTATGTTTCCACGTTCTGGCATTATTTCGTTACTTGAACAGAACCAGATCAGCAAAAGTATGAAATTTCTCAAACTCAGGCTCTTGAATTCTCGCTCTGGTTCCTGCAGCTCAGCTGATCGTATCACCACTCGAAAAAGTCTCAATATTCGCCAACAACACATTATTTCCTGGATCACCGATGAAGGTCAGATTCATAGCAGATATACAGATTAACTGAAAACTCTTCATATGTCTATAAGTGGAATAAAAAATCCATTACCTCTGCATATATTAAATTCTCTTTTTTCGACATGTTAATGAAGATTTATTGCATCTAAGAGCGAAAAATTTTTTCCTCTGCGCTTAATTTTGGTATAAAAATAAAAAACACGTAAATATTGATTGCATAATCAAATGAACTATCAATAAAGCGTAGAGATTAGACTAGTAGGAATGGAAAATATTCATTTAAAGAAAGTAGTGGTGAAAAGAAAGCCTTCTCCGAGAATAAATGACACTGAGACACATTAAGAAAGCGGCAGCGCCATAGGAAGATATGAACAGCTTTTAGAAATGAGAATACGAGTTATTCTTTTTTTTAACTTTACAGAACGTGCATAATCTTGAGTCAAGGTAATACGTGTTTCTTAATAATCACTGTAATTAAATCAGATTCTTTTTATTACTGTAATTGGTTTAAATTGACGAACCAATTCATCGATAATTGATCAGTCGTTTAATATGATTATACGAATTAATGTATGCCTAACGTACCTTCTTCTTCAATTTTATTAAATAAAAAATTGCTGAGAAAATTTTTCAAAAATGTCCTTTATTGTAATGTCGATGTGGAAATTAATACACTTTAATTTAAAGAAAAAAACGTGTAAATCGGGCAAGTATAGTCTATAATGAAAAAAAAAAAAACATTTTAAGATTAAAAAAAAAATATTTTTTAAAATAAATATCGTGTACATTTTTCAAAACATTATGTTAAAAAATATTTTAAATATAAATAAAAAAGAAGCATAATTTAAGGGGCGAAGGTCCCGAAACGAGGTCGATTTTCAAAAATTTTTTTTGGGGTGAAAAAATGTTTTTTTTTAAAATCTTTTATTGTTATTTAGGTACATCCTTAGTGTACTATATGATTTTTTTTTAACTTTGAAAATGGCGGCGCTGCACTGCGTCAAACTCGAGTGTTTTTGGAATTTGCTTGCAGGATAGCAGCTTTATATTTTATCTGTAACAAAAAATCAAAAGTAGTTTTATTAATAACATTATTTTTAATACTCCAAACCTATAAAACCAAAAAAAGTCATTTTTACAAAAATAAGAAAGATTTTAAAAAATTGAACGTTTTTTTTTAATTAATATGTTTAAATAGATTCTGTAATTTGCAATTAAAAAATCCCAACCATAGGTTTGGAGTATAGCTAGATGTTTCAAGAAGATCTTCACAAAATTTCAAAGCAATAGAACAATTATTTTTTGAGTTATCGTGCAAGCAGTGTGAAAAAATAGCGTTTCGAGAAAAACGCGATTAAAGTTTAAAGTTTTCGGAGCAGAAAAATCTTAATTTTTTCGATTTATCGATTAATCAGCCATTCCAGGGGCGTACATTAATCCTTCTGTCTCTTCGCACCACTCATCTTTAGCTGTTCTTTTCTGTTTCTGAAGTGTACAAGTTTCTTTTGAGGCCAAAGATGCTTCCTTATTCTGCTTCTTCACTTGGCGTTTATTCGCATAATTGGCGTACGCTTGGCTGTTCTTGCCTACCATTTCAACACTAATAAAGATTTTGTTCTAAAATTTTGAGACATTCTTGAGATGTTTTAGAATAAGTACACAAATTTTCAAATAATCGAAAAAAAGAAATTTCGGGACCTTCCCCCCTTAATTAAAGCATATTTAATTAAAAATTGTCGTTTATTTATTGTATACATATACATATCTATAATATACATATATGCTTATACTACAGGAAGACAATATAAATCTATATATTATTTGCATTATTATAATAACGAGACCGAACGCGCACTTCCGCGCGCGGGTTGACTTTATTTTTAATTTAAGCTATTTTGTACAATATAAAGATATAAAAGTCACGAACTGTATTGACCAATAAGGAATCGGGTCTCCACGCATTTTAACATTACAGTTTTTCGATATTCGATACGTATGTCCTTTAAATAATAGGATCATTCACTGGATGAGTTTAATCGCTTTTAAATTTTCTGCACAGACATTCGAGTTACTAACTAACATTTTTGCTATATGAGCAGCTACAATGTTTACATTATTATCATCGACATCATACATGCACACAGCGGCTGACAAAGGAGTCTCTCCATCTCCATTTAAAACATTAACATCTGCTTTTAGGTTCAAGAGGTACTTTATTAAATGTCCCTGAACATTATATTTCATTGCTAGATGTAAAGGGGTTTCACCATATCTGTCTCTACTATACAAATCGGCGCCCTTTTCAACAAGGAATTTTACGGTTTCAAGATTATGCAATTGGCTACACGCTACATGAAGTGGCGTCTTTCCATCCACTTCACTTTTAACATTAACATCAACCCCTTTTCTTAAAATCAGATTCATCATTTCAATAATTTTTTTCTCTGATCTCACGTGTTCAGCAGCAGTATGGAGAGCAGTTCTCCCTTGAAAATCTTGACACGAAACACAAGCACCACATTCTAGAAGATAGAGAAAGTGTTCCATCTTACCTTGCTTTATTGCTTCATGAACAGCAGTTCTACCCTCGATGTCAGTTCTTTCGATATCAATTCCATGGTTAACAAGATGTTTCAAAATCTTAAGAGAACCTTTTTTAACAACTAAATGAATAAGTGGAGACCTCATTACAGGTACAATAGTATCAATGTTGATTTCTACTTTGTTTTCTAAAATCGTTGCAAAGGTTTTCTCGTCTCCATATTTTAGCACAAATGACAGAAGAATTTGATAATTACTAGCAGTCATCTTGAAGGTTTTATTTGCTAACAAGTAAGCGACAATAATTTCAGTTCGATTATGAAGACTAAAGTCTCGTTTTTTGTCTTTCAGAACTTTTTCATAGTCTGATTCTTTACTCAGAAGTACGTGAACCATCTCAATTTCCCCTTCCATCAAAGCTAGTTGCAGTGGAGTCACGCCATGATAATTGGGCAAATTGAAGTCAGCACCCTTTTTTAAAAGAATTTTCGCGATTTTTATATATGGGCAATTGTAGATACCGTATAGGTGCGAAATTTGTTCAGCGACTGCAAAATGAAGAGCAGTATCACCGGAACTCACACTGCGGGCGTTGATATTAACACCTTTTTTTAAAGAAGCTTTAACTTTTCCTACTGCTCCAAGTTGGACATTGGAGAGTAACGCTAATTCTGAAGGCGATGGCAACTCCATTGAAAACTGTAACAGAATAAAAATTATTCGTTAGATGATGATGACGAAATTAAAAGCAATACATATACGTAGCATTTATTTTATTATTATTGACTCTTTTTTAAAAAAATACACAAACGAACCTTTAATATACTTTGGAGAAATCTATCTGGCTGTAGATTGAACAAACTCTGAAGATGAACTGATATCTTTCTCTCTGGAGTTTGGATTAGTGACGACTGGCGTCTGAACTGTCTGAAGTCTAAATGCCTCTCTGGAATACTTCTATGAAGAGGTACAAAATTGTCCCTTCTCCCAAAATTTACTCACAGAGTTCTTTGTAGTAAGCAATGGGTGGAGAAGGATAAGGGTAGGATACCTCGGTGTTGCCCTCGGTTTTACCTGGGTCCTGACTCCTGACTTGATCGGTTCCCATGTGATCGTCGCAGTTACTTGAATCCTCTACGCTTGAATGCTCTACCTCCACTACGCGTCATGTTGTAAAGTCATCAAATTGCTGTCGCCGACCCTTTTGCCAGGGTCGCCAGGGTCTTTGTTCCTGTGAGGATTAAAATTAAAACAAGAATTTTTTTTAATTTTGAAACTATATTTATTTACAAACAATATATTTAAAATCTGCTTATAGATACTTTTAAAGGATAAGATAGTCAAATCTGCCTTGTAGAGAACCTCTATAACTAAATACACCTTCATATTCGGCGTGTATAGAAACCCCTTTTCCTAGATTTTCAGACCCCCAGAACCCCATGGAGCAAGATGGGGCACCTTTGAGTGCTGGCGAGTTTTTCTGCAATATCTCAGTCAATGTTTGAGCTAGGAAAAAAAGAAAATTGTAGGGTTTTTCAAGCCCTACAAACTTAAGAAGCCGAAAAAAATTTTGGCGCGAAATTCAAATTTTTACAGCCGTTTGAAAACTTAAAAAATTTTTATACCGAAAACAAAGATCGACTCCTCGCTAAAAAAAAATATGTGATGTATTTTTGGCTCAAAAATGCCTGTGATTTTTTTCAGATTTTTTAAAGTGGTGGAACGACCTCAAAAAAAAATAAAAACCGCGTTTTTCGCCCCTAGCTCTTTCTACATAATTCCTAGGAATTATGTAGAAAGAGCCATTGAATTTTACGTCAAAAAATACATCAAAAACGTGTATTAATTTTTTGGAAATAATTTTTAGTAGCCCTTCAGCTCTATGATGGAAGGTCTTAGTTATAGAATTTCTGTTGAATTATAATAAACATAGAAAATCATTAATTAGATCATTTTAACCCTATTGCAAAAAATGACGTCATTTACTACTTACAGTTAGCATATTCTAGATTCCAGTACTGCATTGTAGAACCTGCCGCACATCTCACGAAGATTTATGTAAAAGATCAGGTGCACGGAAAAAAGAAAATGGCTGAATTTACTATTTAAAATAGTGAAAATGCGCTCTGAACGCATTTTTCCAGGAATTTAGTAAGTTTTACTATTTAAAATTGTAATTTTTGCTAAGGAAATTGCAAACCTTGTTTTTTCATTGCAAAAGTTACAATTTGAAATAGTAAAAGTTACTAAATTCCAGGAAAACTGCGTTCAGAGCGCATGTTAACTATTTTAAATGTTAATTTCAGCCATTTTCTTTTTTCCGTGTGATTCCTAGTATCAGGCATGTACCCAGGGGGGAGGCAAGGGGCCCTCCCCCTCCGAAATTTCAGAAAGTTCAATTTTTTGTAAATTTTTACGATTTTAACGTATAATATTCTGATGATATTACTTTTGAATCTGTGAGCCCCCCCCCCCCCCCCCCCCCCCCCCCCCTCTTCCCCCCCGCCGCCCCCCCCCCCCCCCCCCCCGAAACAATATCCTGGGTACGGGCCTGCCTACTATCGAAGAAGATAGCGATGATGATTAATATACGATGCGTGGTCACAGCTTATATCGATTTAATATTTTTTTCTATTTTTGTAAAATATTACTAAATTATTGAATAACCATTGATTTATTTATCGTTTTATTTATTGTCACTGTGAGTCGGGTCGATCAATGATATTACTTGCTGAATTTGTGAAGGTCTATTAAAATTACTTTAGAAAAAGAAATACACAATTCCCGATATATTTTTTATCCTAGAATTCGATAGTGCAATCGGATTCATTGTAAGATTTCTCTATAAAGCGTTAGTGTCCAAAAATAGAACTTTTCTGTAGTTTTTTGCTTCTGATGCTTTCTGGATAATTTTTACAATGAAACCGATTAGGCCATTGTATTCTGCGCAAAAAAAATACATCGAAAACATGTATTCCATTTTTGATAATAATGTTTGTTTTCCCTTGCAATTGGAAGACGTAAAAATATGGAATGTCTGCACTAAGAGCCGGACTGATCCTTTTTATTTGCTGAATTTTTGAAGGGCTGCCAAAAATTATTTCCAAAAAATTAATACACGTTTTTGATGTTTTTTTGTACGGAAAATACGATGGCGTGATTGGTTTCATCATAGGAATTATGTAGAAAGAGCTAGGGGCGAAAGACCACTCAAAAACACCGTTTTTCGTCTCTATAGCTCCTTCTAAATAGATCCTACAATAAAACCGATTGAGCCATTGTATTTTACGCAAAAAAATACATCGAAAACGTGTATTACTTTTTTGAAAATAATTTTATTTGCTGAATTTTTGAAGGGCTGCCAAAAATTATTAAAAAAAAAAATTAATACACGTTTTCGGTGTATTTTTTTGCGTAGAATACGATGGGGTGATTGGTTTCATCGTGGGAATTATATAGAAAGAGCTAGCGGCGAAAAACGCGGTTTTTAGTGGTTTTTATTTTTTTTGTGGTCGTTCCACAACTTTTAAAAATCTGAAAAAAATCTCAGGCATTTTTGAGCCAAAAATACATCACGTATTTTTTTTGTAGCGAGGAGTCGGTCTTTGTTTTCGATATAAAAATTTTTTAAGTTTTCAAACGGATGTAGAAATTTGAATTTCGCGCCAAAATTTTTTTCGGCTTCATAGGTTTATAGGGCTTGAAAAATCCTACAATTTGCTTTTTTTCCTAGCTCAAAAATTGACCGAGATATTGCAAAAAAACTTGCCAGTATTCAAAGGTCAATCTTACCCCATGGGGTTCTAGGGGTCTGAAAATCTAGGAAAAGGGGTTTCTATACATGCCGAATATGAGGGTTTATTTACCCGGTAAGAAGGCTTGAATAGAATAAAATAAAAAATTTAAGATTATAAGGTAAAAGTAGTGATAATTCTATTAATTTTAATACCTGATTTTCCCTTTAGTCTGCAATGTACAAAACTAATTGGTTATCTCAAAAATCTCATTTCCGGCTATTCACATATCGTTAATGACACCTCTCTTGTATTCCATAAAGCAGGATAGATTTGAAGTGTATTTAATTCAGTCTAATTCATTCACGAAATGTGCGCATAAAATTGTTCAAATTATCCATTTTTGAATATAAGTTAGGAAGGATCTATTCAGTTGAATTCAATTTTGACTGCAGATAGATCAAGTGATTTGAATTCAAGAAATTTGAATTGGTTTAATGTGTAATATATTATCCTCAATTAGAACCACATGAAACTGAATTGGGTGTAATACATTTTGTGATACCTAAACATAATTTATATATTTTTAAAAAATTAGTTATCTTAAATAAATTGAAAATCTGAATGAAATGTAGATAAGATAACTTTTCACATGACTTTAATAATTATACATGCATAATATAAGAAATATTTTACTAATTGTCAGTAAATTGTATCTTTGTAAGTTTTAAATTACATATTTTGACGATTATACTTGTATTTTTTATATTACTTATATTTATAATTAGAATATTAATATGTGACTTATTTTTTCTTCACAGATATCATCCCTAGATGCTTTAATGGATGTTAATTTTATTGTTGCGAACAATTATTATTGCAACAAAAAAATGATAAACAGGTTTTTTTATGAAATGGTATTTTTCATTTACATTTTTAAACCCAATAATATAGTTTTTTAGATAAAAGGCAGTCGATAGAAAAACTACCAAGGTACTGACGAGTTTTCTTGTAAGGCTCTTGTCAGTTTTTCTGGTCAGTGCCACACTAAAAATAGGGTGAACTGGCTAATGCCTCGCCAAACCCTCGTCTAGTTTTCTGCACGGATATAAGTAATTCAGATTTTGAACGCATGATTTTATGTTTAAATTTTATTATTAATGAAGAAATAAATACTTTTTTAGTGATATTTAAGAATTTTAAAGGTGTTTAAAGTGTCGTGAATAAATTTTAAAAAAAGTCTTGGACTGACGTCAAATACTTTATTATACTGTTAACTGTCTCCTTGCCAATAAAGTATAAGCATAAACGGGTAAATCCTTGTGCAGTGAACTAATGCCGTGGAGTTTTCTTGAAATTGGTTATTATAACCAAGTAAATCTCGTAATTCCATTACAGAATAGAAGTTGTCAGAGTGATGCGCAAGGAGACTATTTCAATCTTCAAACAATTTCAAACAAAACATGTCGAACAAGTACGAATCCACTGACGCACATACGCACAAAATAATTGCCCTTTGCGAAATAGGATAATAGCGATCGTTTCCATGAACGTTAACAAACATTGTGCCAAGTGCAATTGCGGCACAAGATTATACCGGTATCTATACGAGATGACATTGCTCTAAAATTCCGTTTGCAATATTGAATTTCAAGATTTTCACAGATCAATTGACTGGAGTAGCGTAGAAACTGCTTTAAAAAGAAAATTGTAATTGCAGTCTGAAACGTAACATATTCAATTCACCGCTAGCTATTGTTATTTCAGACAATTCAAACAGGAAGGAATTATTTGACAAGTCTTATATTTTATCGTCAAAGGAAACACGATATGTATAATTTTCGTGCGTCAAGTCGAGAAGGAGCGAAATGACATGAAATAAAATAAGATGAGTTATGAAATATAAATTGATTTTCAAGCACAAAAGACTTTGTAGACTTGAAAATTTTAAACCAGAAAACTATGGAATTCTTTGAATTTTATTACTTGCGTAATTACACTTGCAACATTTTTTATTGACTTTCATGATTAAAGAGATGATGTTATTCAAAATTCATTTAATATTTTATAAGTAAAGGGAGAACAAAATGCGTATTGTTTTGCGTAGAATTCGATTTGAGCCGAAACAAAATTTCTGGTTGCAATGGTGAATCCATTTGCATAAAAAGCTTTTGAAAATGCGTTTTATCGATAGTTTCATTGACTCGCTCTTGATTGAACCCCCCCCCCCACTCTCTCTCGATGGACCTAACTCAATTTGTTTTGTTTCAAAACAAAGCCCGAGGCTTGCGTCAACGGCCACGTTTCAAACAACCATATCCTAGTTATATTGCAAACAAGACGTTAATTAATACAATTATTGTATAATGAAGTGCACGCATGTTAACTGAAGTGAAATTTTGATGAGAAAAAAATCGCCAATATCTTTGAAGTTGCATATAATATTTTTTTATAATAAACGCATGATTTCAGTTATTTTTCATACTTACACATAAAGAGGCGATAAAGTGCTAATTTTTACTCCTTCTGTGGACTAAATAGTACTTTTTAATCAAAATTGATAAATTTATTTTTTGAAATTATTACAAATTCTATTGCGATTTTGGGATAAATAGATCTAAAAAATTTGCTAATTAGTTCAAAAGCAAGCAGGTAGTGTTTACATCGACGTTGGCGATACGTCGATTAAGCCATTAGCAAGCAAGCAGACGTGGCATGATTCCAATATTTGATGAGCATAGAATACACAGACACTTTTCTAATACTAGAACAACAAATATTGAACATGCGAGAAATTTTGTCAAAATTTTTTTCTTAAAAAATTCAGTAAAAAGCCACAAAGATTTGGAGCATTATATAGCTTTACATAAAAAAAATTGTTGACTTACAGAGATTTAAAAATTTTTTTAACTGAAAGAGAAATTCTCTAGAATTTCTAAATTGACACGGTCGCGTACTATGAGAACAGTAAAAGTCATATTTTTATGGTCGATAAGAGCTATAAATTCATATTTATCACTGCTGCGTGCGAGGATCCAACAATAAACTTTTTTATTTGTCGATATAAGAATAAGGATCAAGTATTTTGCCTCTTTATTGATTTGATTATTATTAGCATGTTTTTTAACCCTTAAATGCTGCACGTCAAAAAATTATCAATAGATACCACACGGGGTTTATTGGACCCCAGCGTAAAAAACTGTAAGTAATTTCTCGAGTATTGAATAAACTCATCACCTGAAACTTATTGTGGATGTTCCTGAAAGCCTTGTGAACAATATGCTTTTGCTCATATAAAAAATTCAAATGTTCATATAGTGAAAAAAATGCTTCTTTGAAGCAAGAATTATAGAAATAGTTACGATTGAAAAAACCTTGGGGACCAATAAATGACCCCAAATTTAACATATACATTGAGGCAAAAAAGATTATAATATCAATATGCATTAATGCATTATGTACTCTGCATATAATTCTATGGACCGATAGATAATAACATAAAATCAGCATAATACAAATTAGCATAAGCTGGATTTGCAATATCACCTTCCTTCCACATTTACGTTAAGAAATCTCAAACTATAAAAGATTGAGGATTACAGCAATTTGGGAAAACCCTTTATAGAAAAGAAGCTTTGCATACATTGCTGCAAAATACTTTGGTGAAAAATAAATTTGAAAAGTTTAATTTTCATGGAAAGTATAAGGGAAAGATGGAATCGAAAAGAATTTCAAACATAAAAAATTGGATATCTACGTCTGTTTGTGAGATAATCTAAATAAGCTTGGCACACGTTGAAATTTGAGCCAAAAAATCAGTAGGTGTGTTATGTGTTCTTCATATACAAATTACCAAATTTAATTTTAATTTCAATAATAAGATAGACAAAGATCACCACGTAGAAGAACCCCCTTAAATAAGTAGTTTTTTTAATTAATTAATTAATTTTTAATATTAAGAAGGAGCTAGGATGAAATAAATATTAATTTATATATATAAATTACGTGATGGCTTTCTCTATGAGCAAGAAAATAAATATTTATTACTTGATCATAATGAGAAAGCCCAGTGCTAATTTAAAATGTAAGAAAGGTTGCAATACCAGTGAAACCACTTTGAAGCTGGTTTCAAAAAAATAACTAAAAGGTGATTTTCCTCAGATTTAATTATAGGTACATTATATATTAAATTCATTTATATATTATCCAGCCTCTTTTGAAATTAATAACTATATATTTAGACCAAGAAATTGCTCTTATGGTAAAGGTATTTGAAGGGATTCTTATAAAAATATGCAAGTGAGAATATATTATAGGAGGTTTTAAAGAGAGCTAAAGTAGGTCCAACGGACCTATGTCCAAAAGGACATAGAGTAGTGCTGCCAGGTGGCGAAAAAATAAATCTTCAGCTTTCCGAGATTTGTCCTCAGAAAATCTTCAGACCAATTCAAGAAAATTCTTCAGATTTCTTCAAAATTTCTTCAGATTTCAGAAGTCAATTTTTTATTTAATTATTAATACTATTATGAATTATTCAAGTTTTAATAGCTTTTTGAGTTATATTATCACATTTTAATCATAGAACGGCACCCTGATAAACATTGAAGAACGGAACCCCCATGTTTTAGTTGGGATTTTTAGTGAAATATAAGGTGAAAAATTCAAATTTATTATGGAAGAGAACTTAAACATAGTAATAATCATAGAGGGTTAGGCAGATCTAAAATGCATTTCGACTCGGACTACCTGTTTTGAAATGGATTTGTGATTTTAGTGGCTTATTCTTGCTGGTAATGATAATAATAATTTTGCTTCGAGCTATTCAGCTTATGTAAGTGTCAAGGTTTGTATTGCAAGTGAAAAGTCAGAATAAAGAGATAATAAAAACGTCCATCTCTCACGTGCAGACTTGTGGTGGGTCCACTTTCGCTGTACCGGAAGAGCAAGCCTTCCGAGCTTTTAAGAGCAACTTGTGCGCAAGCACAGGTGCAAGTTCCAGGGTATAAAGAGAGGAAGCGCGAGCTCACGGTGCGCACTTTGTTGTGTATCTTTGGTCATCGAAGTCACGTTAGATTCGATCCATTTATCTTTTTCCGTATTTCTTCAGCTCTACTACGATTTGTGATCTCCAAGAAACTCAGGATTTGGTGCCCGATTTCTAAGTGATTTAAAAATCAAGGTGAGTTTTTCAAATCTTCCTTCCATCAAGAAATCTTCAAGAAAATTTCAAAGTTCTCAAAACCTGGACCTTTAAATAACAAAGAATTCCAAAGGGATTTTAAGTGAAATCTCGAATTAAACTCGCGCGTGCTAATTTTTAACCGATTCGAAAGAAACAAAGTTTTGAAAGTGAACCAGAAACTTAAGTGATTAAAATAGCGAATTTACTTTTAAAAAACCTCTATCGAGAAAATATCTATAAAGAAAATGATTAATAATAATAAAATTGAGCGGACTTTTGGACAAGCTAACGCATATCATTTTTATAATTTAATTAAACAGTAATCCATTAAAATTATTCTATACTCAATTTGCGATGAAAACAATTTTGCAGCCTCTGAAATGTGGACTTGATACCGGCTAAAACAGTACTTTTGTTGCGTTTGTTAATTATTCGGCAGCAATTAAGCCAAAGTGCACTTTTTGCGCGAGTTTTTCTCACCACTTCCCACAATGAACGTATTCTCTAAAATTAATTTAAATATTGGAATAAAAAAATGAATATTCAAAAAATCCCTTTATAATAAGAAATATTTATTCTTTTTATCAGGGAAATTTTAATATTATTCATAACTCTCTTTTTAAAGAATTATTCCTATATTAATTAGAATAGAATGAAATATGTTAGATGCTTTTTATTTATTAAATATCAAACAGACGAAAGAATTTAATTTTCATCAAAAAGTTTTTGCAGTTGCTATTTTTCTTCTGAAAAATGTGTGCAAAGCCGAGAGTAAATATGAAAAAATTGACTTGGGCGTCCGGTTGTGTTTCAGTGACGTTTCTGCGCCCGGAAGTTTCTTCGTGATGGCGAGGGTTTATAATTATTATCATTATTTCAAGGTAGTTTAATCACAGAGACGTGGAAATAAACATCCTTTGTGTTTACTATTTTGCTTTTCCCACCTTCTACTCACTTTTGTTGAGAAATAAAATATTAATTTCCCGATAGCGAATACAGGTCAAACGTAAAAAAGGTCATCTAGGCGCTAGGGAAACTTTTTTACCGGACGCGATGAGTTTCCTTGTTTTTAGTGAATAAAAAATTTTTAATTCGTTATTTAATGTATAATAACTTTGCTAAAAAGATTGCAATAAAATTAAAAGTCGGGGTAACTTGATTTCCACAATTCTGTATTTTATCCTGGAGGCTAAATGGGTTAATTAACGTTAATTGGTTGCATGCTTCGTTTCTGTAAATAGATCCCACAAAAGGTTGGGCAAGAAGAATGACAAAAAAATGGAGAAAAAATACTTTGCAATTATTGTAGATTGGGCATTTTTGCCCATTGCAGCTGGCATTTTAAAGGATTGAAAATAAAGTCAAAACATTATCAAAAGATTTTATGGAATTTCCAAACATTTCTAAAGATTGCGAGGGATTAAAAAGAAATAGCAAGTATTTTGGGTATTTCAAAGAGTTTCAAAAAATTTGAACGAATTTCCAAAAATTTCTATAGGGATTCGAAGAAGTTCAAGCAATTTAATATAAAAATAGTTAGCAATTGATGTAGATTCAATATTGAAGATTCTGGTAGGTATGAGAAATGATTTGATGAAATCAAAAGTCTTTGAAAATGGTTAGTTTATTGTTAAATCGTGAAGGATATTTGAATTATTTGGGAGAGACGAAATATTTGTGAATTCTTGTCTTCGGTTTGGGATTAATTACGTTTTTGGAATGTCAAGCATGCATTAACCGCAAATAGCATTTTCGGTTTATATGCACTGCAACTGATGGAGAATATAATCGAATGCTACTGAAAAGTGATGCCGCATTGAATCTGATATGCAGCGGATTCGTTTATACACCTAATTTATCCGCGTCAGAGGAGGCGCGCGTGGCTCTTGAAAGGAAGAATAAAATATGAAATATTTTCGGGAAGGTCGTAACATACTTTTTTTCTGTATTTGGAATGACGAAGTGAAAAGGCTCCAGATATGGCCTGACCTTTTCTTCCCTGCATTTTCATCATTATCGTTCATCATTGGCCATTTCTTTTATTTTTGCCATTTTTTCCATTTTTGCCATTTTTATTACGCACTCATCACTCAGAATTAAAAGTTTATAAAATTTATAAATTATTACATGTTCTTCATATACAAATTAAAAGATTTTTTAACAATTTACCCTATCAAAAAATGATCAATGGATAATTTGTAAATATTTCAAGACAAATAACTCTGTTTATTAACATTTCCTCCGTATCGTGCGTTGTTTGCCTTAAAATTTTCATTTCCATTTGTTTTTTTTTATTTTCGTAATTTACCATTTATTTACCATTTAGTTTTTAACATTCTCGATTTAATTTTTACCCTCAAGTTTGCTGATTGCCCTCGCAACCTATCACAGTGCAATGCAGTGCGTGCGTTCTTTTTAAAAGAGAGAGCTTTGCTTCGGGCTGAATAGAGATTCTGTGCGGATGAGAAAATTGTAGAGCAGCGCTTGCCAGAGTTCAAAGTTGAACTACAAAGCAACCCCTGTGCTTCCTGCCAAAAGCGACTGTACTATTTAGTACTCGTACATTCGATAGCATATATGTATATCTATCGAACGTTTTCCTAGGCCTATTTCTATCTTTTCACGACTTTTTCTAATTTGAAGGGATATCTATGTACATAAGTTTATATTCCAAGTGCAAAATCACATACGGCCCAGCATTGGCCCAGAATCGGCAAAAATTTTGCCGAAGCTGCCAGTGTTGGGTTGCCATTGTCGGCCCAACACTGGCTGCCAGTATTGGCTCGAAAACTGAGAAATTACAATAAAAAGTATAAATAAATGTTATTAATTAAGAACATGATTTATTCGTAGATATATTATGGATATACTTATAACTAATTTTTATTTGTAAATTTTAACACTTATATAACAAATAAAATTTCGCACACAACGCGGGAGGAATCAAACGCACGACCTATCAGACTAAAGTCAAGAACCTAAACCATTCTATAACTCATGAGTTGGTGTCCCAACATTTTTTCCACGATACACCATAGTATTTATTGTTATAATATTTTTATTGACAGAATAAAAGTTTTTATTTTTTTTTTAAATTAATATCTTCCTTAATTAAAAATTTTTTCCGACTTTCGGCTCTTTGATGGTCTGTTACTGGGATGAACCAGTGCCATTGCTGGGCCAGACTCTGGCATTTCTACTTCCAACATGATTTGCCGGAGTAATATACAGACTTTCGGCCCAGTAAAGTGCCATTGCAGGGCCAGACTCTGGCGTTTTAATCTCCAACATGATTTTTCGGAGTAATACCAACTTTCGACCCAGTAAAGTGCCATTGCTGGGCCAGACTCTGGCTTTTCTACTTCTAAAATGGTTTGACGTAGTCATTCCGACTTTTGGCCCTTTAATGGGCCGTTACTGGCCGGAATCTGGCTTTATAACTTCCAATATGGTTTGCCAGAGTAATACCGACTTTCGGCCCAGTAAAGTGTCATTGCTGGGCCAGACTCTGGCTTTTCTACTTTTAAAATGGTTTGACGTATAGTCATTCCGACTTTCGGTCCTTTAATGGGCCGTTACTGGCCGGACTCTGGCTTTATAATTTCTAACATGATTTGCCAGAGTAATACCGACTTTCGGCCCAGTAATGGGACATTCTTGGGCCAAGCTTCGGGGAAAGCTTGGCAAATTTAAAATGCCAATGTACTATGCCAGTACTGGGATAACACTGGGCCGATTAAAATGCCGATATTGACCAATTAATGTTAGCCGATCTTTGGCTGCCAAAATTGAACCAAGTCTGGGCCGTGTGTTCAGCTCCGGCAATTCGCACAATTGCGGGTTCGATTTCAATCTAATAATGTCATTCTAATAAATCATTTCGATTTAATTAAGATATTTTTTTTCAGATTCTGATGAGGTTTATAGTCCTTTTTTGAAATCCAGTAGCAAATTTTAAAAAGTTAAAAATTAACAATAATTTATATTATATATAAGGAAAATGGAAGAGGGAGAAAAAAGAACTTGGTCTGCTAACAAAAGCCATCATTTGTCACTAAAAATCAAGAACTTGATCGGAATCTCATCAGAATCGCATGATCCCTTCTGCATAAAATAATTCTGATCCCAAGTGTGAAAATTGTCTGTAATGATGTGAGAGGGAATACCTTAATCCAAGGTCGAGTTAGAACGCGCAAATAAAAAAAGCGTTTTCCAACTGAGTGCAGTTAACCGAACAAATCTGCTTGAAGATCTTCCTATAAGGGGTACTAGTTAGTTGCTTTAGTGTAGGTCTCTCTGTGATTTGGACAGAGAATTTCATAAGGAACAAAAAAAAAATTTAGTTTTTCAAAAACACTTTTTTCTTTAAGGGTGTTGGAGCCAAGTTCTAATCTAAAAATTCGATTTCTTCATTTTACTGAACAAATACTATATTTAAAATTTTTTTCTTCTGCAGAATTAATCAATTTTTAACTAGAATTATGCGTACAGAGCGAAAAAATATCTAATTCAAATGTTTTTTAAGTAAAATGAAAATATTCAATTTTGAAGTTAGATTTTGAATTCTTCGTTTTATGCAAAAAGTATCGAAATTAAATATTTTTTCGCTCTGTACGCAGTCTTATATTTGTAAAAAGATTAGCGCTACAGAGCGAAAAAATATTTATCTATAATTTTCATTGTGTAAAATGGAGAATGGTATTTTGAGCTTAACACTTGGGTTCAATGCCCTTAATCTTGAAATCTCTATATCTGCAGGTAATCTAAGTGAGATATTTAAGTTTCTTTTGCAGATTCTGATAAGATTTATTGTCCTTTTTTGAAGTGCAGACGATTATGTAATTTTTCACATCCACTTTCACTTTCATTTTGACTTTTAGGTTTTCCACTTTTTGATTTTCACTACATGAATGTCAATTTTAACGTTTTAAACGTCACTGACGAATTGTGTAAGCGGTTCGCCTATTTATTTCTTATTCGTCGTTTTTCAAGATTCCAAGTTTTCAAGTTTTTCAAGTTTTTCATGAAATAAATGAATATGCGAACCGGCGCTTAAAATTATTCGGTATTGGGTTGAAATTTCAAACGTCTACAGTCTGACGATTTTTTTTACATTTATTGGAATAAAAATATCAAAAAATGTTTCCAAAATTCTCAAAACCTCAGATTTTTATGTATTTACTATAGGAAAAATTTACCAGACATTGTCCGGAATTTTCAGAAATTTCATAGGATATAAACAAAATTTAAAGAGACTTATTGTAAAAAAGGTGTGTTCAGAGATTGCAAGTTTCAAGACATTTTAACTGATTTTAATGAACTCTAAGGAATTTTGATATATTTTAAATGATTTTGAGACATTTCCAGAAGATTAAAAAAAATTTTAAGAATTTCAAGTAAGTTTAAGGAATTTTAAGGGATTTCATTTGGTTTCCTCAACATTAGAATCAATTCCTCGAAATTTCTTAAAATCACTTGACTCTTTTGAAATCTTTTAAGAATGCTTTGAAGTTTCTTATAATCAAATATAATTCCTTAAAATATCTTGAAATTTCCTAAAATCACTTAAAGTCTCTATATAAAATCCCTTGAAATTCATTAAAGTCACTTGAAATCCCTTAAAAACACGGGAATCGGCTGGTTTTTGAATTTGGAAACTTTGTTTCATATTCTTAATTAAATAACTATAAAAAAATTTATAAATAAAAAATGTTCGTCAGACTAGAAGTCTCCAACTTCAACCCAACTTCGTTGGTGACGTTTAAAACATCAAAATTAACGTCACGTATATTTGGAAAAAGTGAAAATCAGAAAGTGGGAAACAAAAAAGTGAAAGTGAAGGTGAAAGTGGAAGTGAAACGTTACAATATCGCTCCCCTGAAGAACATTTTAAAAACTTGAAAACTAATAAAAATTTTAGTTATTCAAATAACTAATTGAAAGTTGGAGTAATAAAAAGCGTTTTCCAACTGAGTGCAGTCAAGTGAACAAATCTGCTAGAAGATCTTCCTCTAAGGAGTTGCTCTAGCATAGGTCTCCCTTTAATTTACACAGAGAATTTCATAAGGATTCGGACAACCTCGTTTAGATAATTTAAGGGTTCGAATAAGTCAGCCGGAGGACTGAGCGTGAGAGCTCTCGGTTTAAGGTCGTACGTCGGCATATATGTCCATGTATTCCCGAGTGTATACGTTAAGCTATATAACCTTAGTAGACCCTCCTTGCAGTCAAACGAAAATCCCCTTGGCAGAGCTTATCGGGAATTATCGAGAATTATCGAGAATGACATGAGATCCGTGTTGGAATTAACCTGTCTTCCCTCTAAATTCTCCTTTGCCGATGATTCGGCAGTTTGAACAATATTCCATTTGTGCAATTGCCTCGATTACTTTCCACAATTCACTTTATTTATTAATTTTTTATTTTCTCATCACGGAAACAAATTTTTTAAGGCGAAGGCGAGGGATTCAACAACTACCAATTATTAATTCCAATAATTAATAATATACAAAACAAAATTCCTATTCTAATTTGAAATTGCCCAATTTGAAATCCTTAAAATTTTTAAGGTCACCAAATATCTGAAAATTTATCAAAATCTCTTGAAATCCTTAGAATTTCCGATAGAAACTTCTTGAAATTCCATAAAATTCCACTTCCAGGATAAAACTTGAGTTGTTTCTCTTTATAATCATTTGGATTAATTCGAAAAGCTTTAAAACCATAATCAGCCATGGTTTTCACGTCCTTCACGCTCGTACAACGTCCAGTAAAATTATTTCTTCAAGCTTCTAGAAATAGCCTAGAAATATCCACAACGTGTGCGATGGAACCAGCTTATGCATGCATGCGTCGTCACAACGAAGGACATTATGCCTCGGTGTGTGAAATTCACTGGATTTCGCATGTTAAGATATCAGATTTTTACTGGAATTCAAATCTCCGATGTTCTATAATAAACGGTCTGTCAACATATTGCGATTCCAAATTTAGTTCATGAGTTCATGAGATCTGAACTAAATTTAAGACTCATATAATCCGAGAAATCATAATATGAGAAGTCATAATACCAAAAGTCATTAAATTTTAATATCACTTTTTCGAACTCTTCCATAAACACGATAAAAGATAAAAGAGAGAAAAAGAGAAAGAAATATTCGAAATGAAAGGGTACAAATTGAAAAATCGAAGTTGAGCATTAATCCGCAATACAGTAATTTGTGAAAAGCAATTTATTTTATGTGGGTATATGAAAAAGCATTAAGCAAAACACGCGAGGATAGGATCAGGTATAAAAGCTGACTTACTTGCACACTTTACGTTACGTGTCTAATACATTTCTGCTCTGAAGCGATTGGCTGACCAAAACCAGCCCTCTTCACTGTAAGATTTATGCTTTGAATTATTCTGTAGGAAAGAATGGCTTCGAGCATAATTCACTTTTGAGACCTTGCACACTTTACAGTATAAATTATCTTATGATTAGCTTCTTGAAGACGTAAAACATTTACACAGGATCTAATTAAGGCCATGGTTTGGTCGATTATGAACTCATAATCGATAAAGCTCTTACTTATCTTCGTCAATATTCAACTTATGAAGTGACATTGTTTTAGGAAAATTGCAACTCAAGATTCGCGCACTCTCGCAATTTAAATTAGTGAAAATTTTGCCAATTAAATTAGTAGTTTTGTTTTTAAAAAAATTTTCACAAAGTCTAGTAGCAAGAATATATTTAATATAATACTAGAAAAAGAATATGCGCGCTACGCGCGCCTGGACAAAATTGGTTTCTATACAAGCACAATATAAAAAATTCCAAACATTAAAAACAAATAATCAATGACACAACTTTTTTGATAAACAGAAATCTATTGAGTCCCTATGCAAAGTTTACCACATGATAATCAAGATAGCCTAATGGCTCTTTTACACCTCTGTCGGTTAGCCGACAGCAAGCAGAAAATGCATGATTTTAAAAGAGATATGGGGCCATCCTCGCGAGGCTGCATGCACTGCGCTTCTTAGCGAGTCAGTTGAAAAAGTTTAAAAATATGTTCAATTAATTGGACCTATATCAACAGAATCCTGTGTGGAAATTGCCCAGCTTAGCCATTTTTAAATGTTGGCCACGCAGAGTCCCCAAGAAGTCGCGCCTGTCTTTATAGTATTCCCCTCTAGACCCTTGCTGGGGCCTCTATAATTGCCCCTCTTATTGTTTTTTAAAATTTTCTAAGTCCACACTGGTAAAGCCCAGCTGGGTTCTAGCAAGAGCCTACGTATTTGCCCCTTTATTATCTGCCACAAAGAATTCTACGTCCGATCGCTATTTCGAAAATAAGATAAACAATTTCTCTAAAGAAGAAAATATGAGATTGATATTAAAAATTTTTAAATACTTTTTTATCGTGAAAGGAAATTTTCAAGTTCAAAAAATTATTTCTAAACGAAATTTTGATAGGCTAGACACAAAGTCGTTAAGAGTTGTAATTGTTTAGAAATCATTTTTCTAACTCAAAAATTTGCTTCGTAAAAAAGGTACCTTCGAAATAATTATTTAATTAATTATATTTGGTCCTATAAAATTTGACTTGACTATAACCTTAACCACACATAAAATTTTCCGAGCCGTTTCAGGCCATTCGTGTTGGCTCTTGTTGTCTTCAAAATCGATTTAAAAATTTTTAAAATGCCCTATCAGGGCAGCAGAAGGGTAAACTTCTGTAGGGCCTTCGTGGGATTAACAGAGGTCATATATAGACCCTACAGAGGGCCTACCTTGGCCCCACAGAGGACCACTTTATTGGCCCTTCGTAAGTAACCTACATTGGGCCTTCGAAGGCAAGCTTGTCAAAACTATGTTGGCCCTTCATAGTTTGTCATCGTAGGGCCAACATAATAAAGGGGAAAACTACGTGGGACCCCGCGGGGACCAACTTAAAATTTCCACAAAATCGCACTTATTTTCTTATCAGAATCGCGGATCAAATTGAAGTAGGATTGTTTTACTGACAATGAGTGGACTGATTTAATACCGAATTTAGTTCTAAGTTTTTATTTTAATCTTTTACATGCATTTTTCGATAAAATTACCTTTTTTGTGATTTTGCAAGTTTGTTGTCTTGGCCTTTTAGTAACAAACTCGAGGAAAGAGGGTCTTTTGAAAATAAGTGTCTACTGCTAGTGACAGACAACTTAAATGTGAACGCAAACACGAATTAGGAGTTCATGATGTACTTTAAAATTTGACCTAATTAAAACGTATTGAACTATGTAGGTACTTATAGTTTTAGAAGTAGAATTTAATGAGGAACTTTCAATTTCTAGTAAAGTTAGATATTATCGAATTAATATGGTTATTAATTTATATACTGAATTACCAATTTTGCCATAACGCAGCGGAAAAAAAGTTAAAGGGTTTGATGAAATTAAACTCTTTTGTGCAGTAATAACTCAAGCACAAGATCCGATTTCCAGCAGTTTTCTGGACAAGTTATAACTTTTAGCCTCCATTAAATCAGAGGAAAATTGTAGGCCTGTTCATTTTTTCCGAGGTCGGCTGAAAAAACATATATTTTTTTCAAATCCTTTGGCACGTGTTTGCAACGTTATTACAAGAGGAAGAATAAAAGTTTGATCAATATCGCAGGGTACGGGTGGCACTGTCTTGTAATATAACAAGTAATTACGATAGTTTTGCATTAAAAGCAGAGAAATAATGAAGGTTTAGCTTAGAATAGAAAGATTTCAATATTACATAAAATACAAATTGTCCTCTTAAGGGTACTTCTGGGACATCCAAAAAAGGGATTAGAACTTGGAAATTATAATGATGAATTCATATTCAGTGATAAGCGAGGGTCCAACTACTATAAATAATTGTTGTAATCACAAATCGGAAAAATACGTGTCGCTTTATTTAGAACAAAAAAATCGAATCTGACTTTCACTTGTTAGTCTCTTCTACTTAGATTCAGGAAAATCTTAGGTAAATTACTAGGTCATTGGATAATGTTATTATAATTTTATACAAACACACCCCTGACTGGTTCGACACTTTCGTCTTAGGAAATCTGCGTCGAAAGATGATTGAGATGCATGTTTCTTAGATGTTAGGATATATGTTGGAAGGTTGTAATCATTATCCTCGAACGATTTATTTTAAATATACCTAGGTCTTTTTTTGATAAAAAAAAAATAATTTTTTTGTAAACATATTTTTCTAATGCATCTTAAAATTTGGTGAATTTATTATGGCCATCAGACAACTCTTATAAGATATATTTCTTATATCAAGAATATGTTTGTTAATATATACATGAAAAGAATTCAATATACAAAAGATAAAATAAAAAAATGTATGCCGCAAAAAACGAAATCTTTTTCCTTCATATTATCCTCCTGAAGCTCATAGTTTCAGAGAAAAATTAAAAAAAAAAAACCCGCTTCCTTCATAATAAAGTGAAATATTCTCCATAAATAGGATTTAATGTAAAAAAAAATGAAAGCAAAAAATATCGGCTGCAAAAAAAAAACTAAAAACTTTATTCTTTCATATTACAGCTTCTATAAAAACTTATAGTTCCAGAGAAATATGAAAAAAAAAACGAATTCTGCAGTTATTTAAATGATTTGAGCGTGTCTTAAAAAAAAGTAGATTGAAAAAAAAAGAAAATAGGCTAATTATATTCTTAAAATTTATAAATTCAAGGGGTAAGACTTAGAAAAAAAATTTTTTTTTGCTTCCACATACAGGAAGCTTTGTAGTAGTGATCAAATCCAGTTTTCAAAGAAGGTTGTTTTGACTTAATTATTTCAAGTGAAATATATCTAATATGATATATGTCCTGAAAAATTGTCCGGATGTGTGTATATATGTTTAATGTACATTCTTCATTGTATATACGTAGGTAAAGGTTGTCGATGATAAAGAAAAGAGACCTCCGAAGAGTCACGGCTCATCTACCTAGATTTCAGATGTTGCAATTTCAATTCGTTGGATCTCTGAGATCTCTCGATCTCTACAGAATTTCAATGTAAATTGTAAAAGCTTCCGTTTGGTGAGGGCAGTGTAAGTGTCATCTGGTGCGTTAAACCTCGCCAGCAATTAATTTTCAGACAAGGATAAACGACCTCTACGGTGGAGAACTTCTGACGTTACCACTGGGACTAGTATTCTCTTAGGTAGCTGGAATTCGGATTTACCGAGATTCTAGACACGCGAGGAAGAAATATTTTCCAAAGAGTGGCACCTCTAAGTGTTCTTTAAATATTTAGCAACTCAATTTAAGTTCATTTGTAATAATGAAAACTTATCTTTACTGCTTTCCAGGTAAATACTTAAATAGGGTAAATGTGAAACTATACAATATAGTCAACCCTCATTGTCAGTAATGTAATCGACATAGTTATATGTACACATCTAAGTTCAACATTTTTGTAATTCTGGTTTCAATTTCGGGATCTTCAGAGCCTCATTTTTATGAAAAGTTGAATTATTGGACCTGGACCAAAGATTTGGTAATTTCTGCCTACTCTCGACAATTGTTGTATTGATTTTCACGCTGAATTCCAGTTTTCCACTGGAATTCAGGCATAGTTCCAAAACCTTCGCGAAAAAAAATGTAATAAAAGACCTACTTTTGTCAACAAATTGTAACGACAATGTCAATAATGGATGCTAACCGTGAAGCTCGAACTTGCCAAGCACACCTGCTAATTGTGACGTAGATTAATTGCCTCCGAATAACTTGAATACTTGCCAAACCGCCGTTGCCAGCTTTTGTAAAACACGTGTAAATTACCGAAACATGTTTAATGAAAGTCCAAAATGAATGGCACAATATTTCACACTTTCAAATTCGGAAAAATTCAGGGGATGGCGTACCTAATTTTTAGTTGCCTTAAATACTAAGGTGAGCATTATTCTGACGGACAAATTTTTACAAAGGGGCCGATTACAAAAATGAGAAGAATGACCAAATAACGATTGTTACGCGGTTTAAATTTTTTAATATCTTCTGACGATAATTGGAAAGGATTCGAAGTGACTTGATCTTATTACGCGTAGTCCCATTTGCGAAAGAGTTATGCTCTTTCGTAATTTAATAAGCTTCTTATGTGATGTGGACATTGTGGACATGAGTGGACAGTGCACGTGCACTTCATTCAACAGTTGCCATCTGCTTAATGCAATAAATACAGTCATGATTCGTCAAATTAAACTTCCGGTTTTATTGTGACGACAAGGGGATTCGTTAGTTTCTCCGATTGTTCCATTTAAGTAGAATTATCGAATGTGTTTTGGACAAATTTACTCCGAATACAAAAATATTTTTGTATTCAGAAATGCAAAATATTTTTGCATTTGAGTGAATCATGAAGCGATTCTTGAGAAGGAAAATAATTTTCTGAGCTGAATTTCGTACATCCCATGCAGAAATTGTCACAATTAGCCCTATATAAAATAGGGTTCTGACAAGGTCCTAGTTGGCATTTCTATTTTCGATGAAAATATTTTAATATTATTAGGCATCTACGGGGCAATGATATAGCAGTATAATATCTCTGTGGAAATTTTGGTGGGGTCTAGCCAGTCCACGGTCGGGGAGTCCAGCTTTAAACTTCCTATAAAACCACTTAAAATGTCTTAAAATCCTTTAGGAAATCTTGATATCTTTGAAATTTTGTAAAATCTCTTGAAATACCTTTAAATTCCCTAAGATCATTTAAAATCTTGTGAAAATTCTTGAAAATCCTTAAATTCTTGGAAGTTCTTTTCAATCTTTTAAAATTTTTCAATATCATTTAAAATCCTTTGAAAAAATTAACCAAATGTGTAAATTAATTTAAAATCTTGGAACTCTCCTGAATTCTTGAAACATTCTTTAATAACTTGAAATCTATTTATATCGCTTTAAATTCGTCTGAAATCCTTTAGGAAATTTTGATATTTCTGAAATCTTGGAAAATATCTTAAAATCCTTTTAAATTCCTCAGAATCATTTCTAATTTCTTGAAATTTCCTTAAATTCCTTAAAATCACTTAAAATGTTTTTAAAAGCCTTTACAATTCTTTAATATTATTAAAAATCCCTTCAAATAGTTAAAAAAAGTTTTGAATAATCTAAAATCTTGAAACTCTCATGAACTATTTTAAAATTCTTTAAAAATTTCTTAAAACCTATAGTTTAATAATTATATATTGATATGAATAATGAATCCGCAGAATAGTTTTTGGGGTATTGACTAGTTTTTCCTAGGTGGGGTATTTTCTAGGGCATTTTTGGGGTAAACTGACAAGACCCTGGCCAGTTTTCCTTAAGTATAGGACAATATTCTGTCAAAGCATTAAAAGCCTTGTGTGGGCCTTGCCAGTTAACCTGGTTAGAGCCACATCAGATGTAGGAAAAGCTGATCAGGACCCTGTCAGAATCCCATCAAAATTTTTGCACGGAATTCTCTCTTTAAATTTGACGTCAGAATGTTTTCAAATGCATATTGAGGCGCTATCGTGGCGCACCACCTCTGCAAAAGCTGCGATTACAAAGCCAGAGGATTCTTCCATTGTTCACTGTATAGATATACAAGAGAAGTGTTTCTCTATAACTACCGTAACTGCCAGAGTTGGTTCCGTTTGAGTAACTTTCAGTGGCTTTGTCGAAAAGGCGCAGCTCCGTATTTAGGTGCTCTCGTTACAATTTTGCGCATTTTTATTTTGTCACTCCAAAACATTTCATCGCACTGAAAAATCTCTTCCCCGTGGAAAAAAGCCAAATTGAAACGATTGTTCTACAAGGTTCACTGCATCATTTGTCTCTACGATCCTTTTGAGTTAGGAAAACAAGTTTCTCTTTTTTCGTTGTTAATTTTGTGGTAATGTGAGTCAGTAAATAATAGCAATAGTTCGCTTCTGTGCAGCGAACACACAACATACATTGAAAATATAGTTTATTGATTGGATACGTTTTGCAATCAATGTATACTATTCCACTTTTCTAAATACACTTAACCGTTTCTCATTTTCCATTCTCCAAGTTCTTTTTGCATTAAACTATTTTTCCAATATTTTTTTCCAAATCGTTTTCTAAACCCTCTTTCCGGCGCCCATTTCTAAACTGATTATTTCCAAACTTCTTTTCCAACCACCTTTGCCAACCTCCTTTTCCAAACCCATTTTCCAAATCCTTTTCCAACCCCTTTTTCCAAAAGACCCTCTTCTACTTATTATAAACATTGAGGAAGTTTAAGATTTCACATGCTCATCACATATTTACTCATGTAAACTTCTCACGATCGGTTTCCTCCTTCGTACGTCACTATTTGTTTTGGTTACTCTAACAGCTTATTCTCTAGTGGTCGTCCGTTCTTGGGCCATGTTCCAAAACTTACCCCGAAGCAAGACAGTAGATCCAGCGGTGTTTAGTTATACGTGACTGTCGAAAGTATAACTTAGTAACTAGTTCTCAAACTGATCCAGTCTCGGAGATTTTCCCTCGAGGAAGAAAAAAACTTTTCTTGATTTTGCAACGAGTCAAAATTCCATATTTTTAATCTCCATTCCAATCTTCATACAATGATGAGGGAATTTCGAACATTATTTACCGACAAGGGAACATCAGTAAACAAATGAAATAAATATAAAGAAGCATATAAAAATTGCAAATATCTCGAAATGAATATGTGCCTCTATATTGAAATTTACTTTGTCGGTTCTGGTTTCCGAGATATATTCTATCTTCCGGCACTTGCAGTTATTTACGCTTTTCGGTTTCAATTAATACAGTTTTAATCATAAGAAATTTAATACTAAACCGACAGCATTAGATTTTTCTGTAGGTTTATTGAATATAAAGTTCCGAAAACCGGTAACTTCCGATTTTCGTTGGGCTCCGTATGCTTATGTATTTTGACGCGCTAATTACAAATATAATAGTGAAAGTTGCCGAAAATTTTATTTTCATAGTGAAATCATAAAAAAAAAAAAACATAAAAATCATGGTCTTTTGCGCTTATCTCAGTTAATGTGTAAAATTAACAAAAAATGTTTTAAACAAAAGTTTTATATCTCATCGAAATACATATTTTTTGTTTCAAACATTTTTTTCTGTGAGTGATAGTTTCCGAGAAAATCAGAGATAGGGGAGCGGCAGCGAATGCGGCGCACATAAAGGAAAATGCACGATTAAAATTCCAATATAAAGTAAAATATTGTAATAAAATATATTTTGTTTAGGACAATATCTTACCAATGCTTTATGCATAGAGATAATTTTATTGAAGTTCATTAAAACAGTTAATTAACGTGTTTTCCAAAAAGTGCACCTGCACTAAGTTATCCTAAAAGGATAACTTAAACCTTAATTTGATAAGATAACTTAACCGATAATAAAGATTTCAAAATACAATTATTCTAAAATAGCTCTAAAATACAGGATAATAGTGTTAAAATAAAACTTTTTTGTGCACATTATAAACAAAATATTATTACTTTGAGTAAATATTTCTTAACTTCTAACTGAAACCGGCATTTTCTCACTAAAAAATTCACATTGTTTATTTTCCTCGGAGAAAAATAAACCACAAACGTGTGCGCCAAGTTACCTGCAGATTTTAGTCCCGAATGCGCCATATTAGTCGCATATAAATAGTATTCAATAAAGATTTTTTACATAAAATTTTATTAATTTTACTCAAAATTTTAAACTTTAAAGCATTCAAAAAACTGAGAAGAGTATATTTCCAAAATTTTTTTTTATAATTTTAGGAAAAACTTCTGTAATTTTTTACTTGTTTTTAGCTACTCTAAAAATACAAGCGAAAGAACCAAAACTAACTTTTCGTCATAAAAATCAGGAAATTAATTTAATTATCTCCATTTTTTAATAATGTAACGTTGAAAACATATATACATGTAATGAAACTATATCCACAAGCAGAAAATGCGTTAATATTCTAAAATTCGAACGCGCCACGTTAGCCGCCGCTCCCCTATTTCGATTTTCATTAAAAAAAACTCATAAACCATGGCTCTTTACATTCTAAATTGAAATCATTGTAAAAGAAAATTATTGTAAAGGGAAATGGCAAATGAAATGGCAAAGGGAACGGCAAAGGGAAGAGTAAAGGGAAATGACAAAGGGAAAGGGCAAAGGGAATGGTAAAGGAAAATGGCAAAGGGAATGGTAAAGGGAAATGACAAAAGAAATGGTAAAGGGAAATGAAAAAGGGAATGGTAAAGGGAAATGGCACAGGGAATGGTAAAGGGAAATGGTAAAAGGAATGCTAAAATTAATGGCAAAGGAATGGTAAAAGAAATGGTAAAAGGAATGGTAAAGGGAGATACGATGGAAATCGATATATATCTGATTTTCTCGGAAAGTATTACTCGCAGAAAAAAATATTTCAAACAAAAAATGTGTATTTCAATGAAATCTACAACCTATGTTTGAAACATTTTTTTTTAAATATATCTGAATCAGCGATAAGTATACCACTGATTCCAATTAGCGAAAGTTCCATTGATGAATCAGTGAAATTTAGATGATAGAGGGCGTGACATTCACTGATTCACCAGCATAATCCACTGGTTCATCAACGTACCTACATATATACGCTGATTTGAATCAGTGGTATACTTATCGCTGATTCAGATTAAGAGAGTAACTGAGATAAACGCAAAAAACCATGATTTTTATGGTTTTTTCATGATTTCACCATGAAAATCAAATTTTTGGCAATTATCACTATCATATTCGTAATCATCGCGGCAAAATACATAGGTATACGGAGACCGAAGAAAATCGGAGGTTACCGGTTTTCGGAACTGCACCCGGTTTATTTATTTATCACATTCTAAATCTATCAACGTGAATTATTACAATATTATAAAATAGATTTGCTTCATTTGGAATACTGATGTACGTTCTAGTCAAAGCGAAATGTGTTCATACTTGCGTTTCGAAATTCAGGTATTGGTTGAGCAAAGCGAGTGAGACTCTAAGTACTTCAAAGCAATTATCGAACATTTGGTGGTCAGCAATGTATAAGCTACGTATTCAGCCATTTAATGTCAGTAAACTATAAAATGAACTCTGTTTTAGTCGAAATTTCATTAATAAATGTCAAATTTCGAATATCCTTTTTCATTAAACTTCTTTTTGTTATAATAGAAGTCAATGTCTCGAAATATTAAAATTAAGGGTATAAAAAATGCACAAGCATAAGAAAAATGCATAAACAATAACAAGAGAATTTAATATTAGAAGTAAGTATATTTTTACTAATCCGTAATAATTTAATTGAAGCTGAAAAAGAAAATGGATTAATTGCACAACTTTCTTACTTTTTAAACTTGATTTACGTCCCTCTTGACGATTCTGTACTATTAGAGCTTTTTTCCCTGACACGAAACACTTCTTGTAAACTCTTCATTGGCACTCAGCTATGAGACGAATATCGTTCGACGTCTCTTACGTATCTCTTATAGTTCAATGGTTTCTCAGATGTCAGTGCAAGTCCGCTTTAGAAATCCCGGTTTGACCCTAAACAAGAAACTGAGCAGGGAAAATTAATGGACCTATCCGGTCCACTCAGATCCGGGCACATGTAACGATTTAAAATTGCTTCAAAGAAACGTCTAGTCTTTTTAATCTTCTCCGCGATATTTTCTCCAATCTCTCATACAGAACGCTCATTGCGATGTTTTATTTCTTGAAAGATAATTTCAAGAAATTCTAGTTTCAAGGAAATTCTGATTAAACTTGCAAAGTATTTGCGTCTAGAAGAAAATCATGCAAAATAAAGTTACCTTAAGTCAATAAAATAAAACAAGGTCAACTGATTAAGGGAGATTCCAATTAAATAATATTTATATCATTTAATTAAGTTTTCTATCATTCTAATTATAGTAGTGGAAGTAACAGTTATATAATCTCTTCATAAAAAAATAAAAAAAAGACAACCTACTGAAGTTTAAACAGCGTGCAAAGCACGCAACAGGCGACCAATTCATCACAAGCTCGGAACCGCATAAATGTTTTGAATCTGTTAAAGCTCGTAAATCTTCTTTATCTCATGTATAGGGCTATTTCACAGGAGCTTTCATTTGCGAACATACCTATACCATGAAAAGCGATAACGACACCACTGTATATATATGTATATATATATATGTATATATGTAAATGCTGTCCGCAAAATGTTTGAGTGTTCGCTAAATTAATTTCCATTATAGATGCAGGAAAACTGCAGCTTATAGAAAGAGGTCCAGATTTATTATTTATTATTAATAATAAAGGACGATAGATTCATGCATTCATTCTGTCCACATTGAAGCTTCGATGTTTCCACTCACTTAATCCGTGTTTTTTTTTTCTTGTAATTTTTTCTATCTTTGTTAAAACAGAGTTTGAATAGAATTGATAGGATTATACAAAATTTCAAAAGATTTAATGAGATATCAGTGAACTTACAAATATATCCTATAATTTCCGTGTATTTTAACGGATAAAGGGATTTTAGAGAATTTAAAAAGATTTCGCACAATTTCAATGCGTTTTAACGAATTCAATAGATTAATTATGATGATTTCGAAGGATATTTACGTATCACTAATAAAAACTTTCGGTAATATTACGAATACATAATACATTTTTTTTTTCTTACTGAAAATGAACAATTAATGATTTATTGAAGTCATCTGAAAATTATGCAATTATATCGATCGAGAGCAAACTAACATAAAAGAGTTATCAAATTCAAATAATGTGATGAAAGTTTTAGGGAATAAAACATCACCAGCTGAAAATATGTTTCTGGATTCATTTTTCTATGTAAAATGTGAATTTTTTTTTGTGAATAAAGAAATAAAGTGTCCTTTTGAGAACCCAGGCTCGTATTTTCAAAAGTTGGATATTGACCTTTAGTGACAGATTACAAAAGACGAAATATTGAATGAAGAATTGTAATGGATCGTGCTTTAAGCCAGATATTATACCAGCAACTATCGAGGGTGGGATCTTTCACAATGCCTCCAGGTGGTTTGTAAAGCATAGGTCGTTCGTCAGAAAACGTCTATCTTAAAATATTGAATATTGCAAGATGAAAGGAAAAACATCAAAGTCAGATTTCCTGTTTGCAGAAGATTAGAGTTTCTTCAATTGAAAAGATATAGATTAAAGTTAGAAAGATAAATATAAAAATAAAAGTCT
>CAJFCP010026086.1:347381-358227 GCA_904066005.1 Synergus itoensis
TATCGACCTTAAGGAGCACATTCTCATCAGGGCACTCGCGCTTCGCGCTCGGCTCTGTTTAACAATATTTTTCATGATTAAAACGAAAACTACTCATTCTATTGAAAAATGGCCAAAGGAGAACTTGTAGATCTTTCTAAGACCAATAATTATGTTTCTTATCATTTTCTCTGCATCTCGCGTTATTTGGCTCAAAATTTGAATTTTCGATTTTTTAAGGTAATTCAAAAAGTTGTTATGCCTATCCTATAGGCATAGGGCGTTCAAAAAGAAACATTTTTCATCTTTAGACTTTTTTTCATATCGTGGGTTGTTTGGCTTCTAATTTAAGTTTTCTTTCATTTTTTTGCATTTTCAAAATGTTATAAGTCTTTCAATTTTTTCATTATCCAAAAAAGTCATTAGGAAAAATTGTTCGACTTTTTTAGTGCTACGAACATCTGTCCATAGAATTTTTAAATTAATAAAAAAGGTGGTTTCAAAAATTTTCAAAATGCTCCAACTTTTTGAATTTTTATCCAAAATGGCTGGCCAACGAACTTGACCTTCATTTTAGGACACTCAAAGATTATACCAAAGGCCAATCCAATCGGTCAATTCTTTCGAAAGTTATCGTGCTCACAAACTAAAATCTACAGACATACAGACAGACTGACATACAGACAGACAGACACATTCGTAAAAACATGTTTTTCGGGTTCAGGGGGTCCCAAAACGTGGACATTTGACAAAAGCTGGGGGGGTCAAATTTTACACAAATCTAATACCTTCTCTGCGATGAGAATGTAATAATATACATTTATTGAAATAATACATTTCTTAGAGTAACTGCGCGGAGAAAATATGTTCGATAGCCGTTCAAGTAAATATGGTAAAATTTGGATATAGTGGCTTTTCAGCGATCTGTAATATTTATTTCTAAAACCTCTACGATCTGTTCGGTAACGATTATCGAAGTCGACGAGTGTCTACCGAACTTCGGTAATCGTTATCAAACAGATCGTAGAGGTTCTAGAAATAAATATTACAGATCGCTGAAAAGCCACTATATCCAAATTTGCGAATAAAGATTAATGTGAAGAAGAATGTGTTCCTTAAGGTCAATAGAACCTTAAGTAACTTAGTTTTCTTCTTCATTTGAAACTAAAGTAATTTAAATAAAAGTATATTATAGCAGCGATGAAGGTTGGTAAACGAATGCAAGCGCGCGATGTGTGATGAGAATGTGTGCTCACAATGGCACCCCTAATTTTAATTATAATTTTACTTTTTCATCATTTAGATTTTAATCAATTTTGATTATATTCTTTCGGGGATCATTAGATCAGTCGAGACGAGTGGTACTCGATGTGGGAAGAATACGCAAAGGACCCCGAAAATGCTCCTGAGTGGCAACAGGTCTACATGAACTTTGTTTTTGACCTTGAAGATTCCTCAGGTATTTTTTTTATCTGCACTAGATTTCAAAGATTTCAGAAGATTTCAAACTTTTTTTAAGGTATTTTAAAAGTAGTCAAAGATCTTTAAGAATTTTATGGTCTCCCCTATTATAAAAATTGTTTAATAGATTTTAAGAAATTTTATGAAATTTTAAGGGTTTTTAAACATATTATTATTATGAAATTTAGGGGATGGATCAATTGACGAAGCAGAATTCAGTGTCGTTTGCAGAAGTCATGGAGTTGAAGACAGTGAGGCTCGGGAAGCTTTCAAGAAATTACAAGTTGTAAGTTTTTTTATTTACAAAACAACAAAAAATGATATAAAAAATATTTTTCTAACATTCCTTTTATTCGCAGGGCAGTGAAGTAACTCGCGAGAAATTCCAAAAACTCTGGAGAGAATTCTTCTCTTCCGACGATCCGAACGCACCAGGCAACTTCATCTTCGGGAAAACATCGTTTTAATTACCATACATACAGAAATTGGGAAACTAACGAATTAAATCTTTTCCTTCGTCCTACGACTATTATTTCCTCATTCATTGTTCTTATGATGATTTGTGGAGATTATGTTGTTTCATATGATACATATCGCTAGTCGAAAATTGACGGATTTACACATCTTTATAATAATTTACGTATCGATGTACCTAATTATTGTAATTCGTTAAAATGTATATCAGAAAATTATTGTGAAAAAAGAGAGATATTTAAGAGAGATTTAAAAAAGTTAAAGTTCAGTGTCGTTAAATTAGAGAATATTGTCTCTATTACGAGTGTTTTCTGTCAATTGCATCATTCGTTGTGTAGCACTCGGAAGTGCGATGTATAAATGGTTGTAATAATATGTAATGATATGTAATAATATGTAAATGTTACACTTCTCATCTAGCTCACTAAATCCGGTGTTGTGCAGTTTACTTCTGGAAAGATACTTTAATTTTATTGGTAAAATATTATTTAAAAACTACAGTACAACCCCTCTAAGAGCGACCCCGTTAAGAGCGACAATGGCCTTGATGAGCTCGGACGCTTCCCCCACTACAAACCCTACTCACGCTGCCTCGAGAATTGGGCGCAAAACCCCGAAAAGAGCGAGCAGCCGAGCGCAGCTTAATTTCAGTTTCTTCTCATTGAAAATGATTTTTTATTAAAATTATTTTTCTTATATTTGCATACAATAATTCGTATATATATTTTAAAGGTTGTTGATACTTCTAACTCCTATATAGTACAAGGCAGCTTTATTTTTATAAAACTTTTAAGAAAACAAAATTATAATTTCATTTTAAATTAAAATACATATAATATGTACACTTTTTAATATGTACGTACGCTATAAACAGTCGTATTTCATATATATTGTATTTTTGTCCACATGTTGAAATATTCTCAGTTTTATTTTTGAATGTATTGTGTGCAAAAAAGTTTACAAATTTTAAATAATTTTAGAGTAATTTCCGATACTCTGTGAGTAACGAACTTTTAAAATATATTATATGTATTTAATATGTATTTATACGTGTTTAATCAAAAAAACGCTACGTTTTCATCGCCGCCGGCCGTTCGCTCTATTTGAGGTTTCGTACTCAAACACACATTTCGCACACACGCGCAATTTCCGAGCTCGACGCCCAGTAGTGGGGGCCCCCTATTTCTCGGAATTATTACCCCTAACCGCCCATGAGCTCGCTCTTAGAGAGGTTGTACTGTATTATAAAAATAATTGTTTTTATTATTAAATGCACAACACTGGGAAACATATCGTTGTAGAAAGACCTTTTTGACCAATGTCCTCTCCCTTGAAATATATCTTCATAAAATGTTTATTTTTCGCTTTTTCGTCCTTTTCACTCCTCTTTATACATCTTCTGTCGAATGATCTACTTCTGAGTAACATCTTACAGTTATGAATAAATTAGAATACTTAGACTGTGCTCGTCGAGCAGCACAAAAAAAAAAGAAGACAGAAAGGAAATCAGTAAAGTGTTCAAATGATGCCGAGTTCTTTATATTCAACCTCAAAGAGGACATTTTCAAACATTAGGTAGAAAAATTGTAATCGTATATATATGTGTATATATATATATGGAAAACTATATGGAAAACACATTAATAAATTAGTGATTGAAAGTTCATGAGAAATTATTTCAAGTGATAATAATAAATGTTACTATTAATATAAACTCATACTCTATACTACAAAATATATTCCAGCTGAACTGTTAGTTTTACCATAAAATAAGTAAATATTTTGTGAGAAAAAATAAAGTTTGAGTTAAGTTACAAAAAAATGTATCGATATCTTTTTTGGCTCTAAATCAGGTAACAGCTGTTACCTGTTTTTATTTTTATTTTTATTTTACCTGTTTTTATTTTCATTTCCTGTTTACATAGATTGTGTCGATCACTGCCCATAGACATGAAAAATCGATAAAGTTAAGTTGAGATGAATAAGGAATTATGTTTCCAGTGTAAATACTACTGATACTCTTCATGAATTTGTTAAAAATTAAAAGATACAGTTCCAACGAGCACATTTCTCCGATTTCGTTTGGACCATCTAATAACATATTTATATACATACTTTTGACGCATTGATCACAAATATGACAATCAAAATTACCGCAAATGACAATTTCAATATCAAATCAGTAAAGAAAAACGGTTTTTGAAAACAGTTAGTTTGTGGAAAAAAAAATTTTGTTCGTGTTTTTATCTTAAAAATATCCTTTGCGGTGGATCTATCCACCGCAAAGGATATATATATATATATATATTTTTTTTTTGACTATCTTCGCAAAGGATATCTATAGATATCCTTTGCGAAGATAGTTATTTGTTATTGATTATAAACAGAATTAGTGCAAATAGAATATTTTTCTTGCGTTGCTAATTATAAAGCGTATCCTATTAGAATGATAACAGTACATCTATTGTGATTAATTCTGAGCGAAAGTACGTGTAGTTAGTTCCACATACATATAATATGCATGTCTGTTGTTTGTGTAATAATTACGTTAAGCATGAATTAGGCTCACGTATGACCAACTCAAATGTGTATTCTCATTTCTCTTCCCTATTGAAAATACATATTTATTATCTTGCTATCGAATTAATAATTATTTGCGAATTGGATAAGCATAATATATAGTATAAATATGTAAATCAATAAATGTTATTCATTGGGTACTAAATATTTTATTATAATAACATTTATTTAATTTATTCATTTACTTTTATTTATTTTTAATTACTTCTGAGCAGAGCCTAAAATGTTGTTCAATTTTTCAAAATTTTTTTTTTTTTTTAATTTTTTTTGTACTAGTGTCTTAATCAACCCAATTAAAAACCACGGTTTCTTGGCTTTTCTTTTTGTGTTTTCCATAACTATATATAGACTGAAATATGTAAGAAACTGAAAAAGTTAGAGATGTCAGATTTCTTTATATGCTCTCAGTAAGTGGTGCAATCTTCAGGATTTATCAGGAACTTTTTAGTATCTGCATATCTCGGTATCACCGTTATCACCAGTAAATTGCGACATTGTATTCGTGATGGAAATTCACGAACTGTTCAAAAATAAGAGGATGCAGGAAAATTCAGTGAGTAGATAATAATAATAACTATCCCATTTACAAATTTAGTTGATCACTATCATTAAAAATTGCATTGCTCCATATGCACAGTAGATATAATACATAAATAGTTACATAATCTCTCTAAAGTTAACTGCTATGTCTTCTAAAATTTCCAACTTCTTATCGCAAGATAGTCACGATTTTGTTAACATTTCCTTATCTTTGAAACCTAGTCTGAAGATATGATCCATCATCAGTGTTCGATGGATCGTCGCGTAGAGTGAGTGCAGTCACTTTTGAACATAGAAATTTTTCTTTCCATGAGCGCGCGATAGTTACAAAGCTATGCTCGGAGGTCGAACGTTTTATAGACGCAATTGTCTGCTCTGCTCACACCAGCTGCAGACTAAGTCTGAAGGATTTTAGCGTAAATTTTAATGAATATTAAATACTTGTTTTATAACATCTGAAGAAACGATTTTCATTTTCATCGCATGTGATATAACTTGCATCTAACAGTTCAGTAAAGCGTGTTTATAGATCATTTTGAAGTAGAAAGTAATTCAAGTGAAATTTCTGGGAGAATGTGAGTATAATTATCTTAATTTTCATTATCATTTGTACATTATCCTTGACATAATTAAAATTACGGTCGGTATCAATTTCGTAACTTCACTTCACTCTCACCTCACTTCACTCTCGCCTCCCATCAGTTGTTTTTTAAAATTTTTTGAAACCTCAAAATTAAAAGACACGGTGGATTTAAAAAAAAATTGAAGGGAGGCGAGAGTGAGGTGAGGTGAAAGTGAAGAGAAGTTACGAAATTGATACCCTGCATTCTCGTTTGCTATCATATATGTGCGTTGCTTCAATAAGCAAAAGCATTTAGAAAAGTTTTATCTGTAGATATCGAATTTTTCATTATCTATTATTTTTGGAAAGTTACTTAAAAAATGAAGGCAAAAAGAAAACCTAAAAGGCAAATTAATATCATCAACAAAAATTAAAATTAATACTGCAAATGCTCGTTTCTTAATTAAGTTTATTACTCAGAACAAATATCACTCTTTCACAGTCGGTTAATGTGCATGCATGTATTTCATGCGATAAGGTTATAAACTATCAAACAAGATATTTCTTGAAACTCATTTCGATTTATAATTTCTTTGCGATACATAGATGCTTAGGATTTTTCATTTTCATTTTTAATTTATTTTTATAGGTCGGGAATCAAAAATGAAGACTTAGAATTGGAGGAATCTGAAGCAGTGGAAGTTTTCGCGATGACGTCTTTGGGAAAACTGATTTTTATGGATGCACATTCGAGACATTCGAAATCAAATTTAGATTTTACTGAATCGTTGTCCCTGGCCTTTGAAAACCTCTTTCACATGCCTTATGACATAATTGAAAATTACGCGAGTACAGTTCATACATTAGACATCAGCCATAACAAATTTAGCAGGTTTGGGAATACAATTATTTTGTAAAAACCATGTTCGATCCGAGGAGGGAGGTTTCACTTCCACGATTAAATGATTAATTTAAAATTAAAATTTATTACTTTCTTCCAGAAATTTACACTTTTTGTCAGAGTTTGATAATCTGACCTCTCTAAATTTGGATCACAACAACATAGATGCATTTACAAAATTTCCCTACATGCCAAAACTTCAGCTCCTGTGGCTCAATCACAATAAAGTGGACGATCTCTTTCCTTTCGTGAAGAATCTTTACGAAAGCTTTCCCAATCTGAGATATCTTTGCTTGATGGGAAACAAAGCTGCCCCAAGTTATCTAAATGGAGGCAGTTTCTACGATTATCTTCAGTACAGGTAATTATGTGTTTTTCGGATTCAGAGGGTCACAAAACATGGACATTTATCTATGATATATGTATAACAAATGCTAATATTACTATTACAGATTAGTTGTCATATCTTGGTTTCCTCGACTGGTTCATTTGGACGATAGACTCATAACTTCGGAACAAAGAATAGAAGCTACGAGATTATTCAAAAGGCCACTTTTTGAAAAACTTAGCGAACATACACCAATTCCAGAATGCATAAAACTTTTCCATAACAAACTATCAAGTATCTTTTTAAAATCTATACTTCCGGATAAGTTAGGCATGCCGAAAAGTTCCAACTTTATTATTTGAACCAGTATTAAAAAGATTCTAGTGCTAAATCAAAAATTGAAGAAACGCCACACATTCCAAATAAGACTGTAATTCTTTTCTTTAAGGATACCAATTTTTATATTTTCGGATAGATTTAAGAATATAGAAGTTTACAAAAGTGTACAAAAGTTGTGAGAACCACTTCTCTGTGAAGGCGAACAAAAATATTTTATACAATTTTCTTGCGATTTTGTAATTATTTATGAATACTTTTGTCACTTCAGAAGTAATTAAGGACATATATCAAATGTATGCAACATATCATAATAAACGTATTTAGACATAATCCTCGTTCTCCATTTGTTCTTCTCTCCACATATTTAAATTGATTGACGGCAAATATTCGCAAGAGGTTGAAGGATTTCTTTGACCCTGGACTTTGAAAGAATTCAATTGCAATTGGGAAATTGAAGCACCTGAGTAGCATATCAGACGAGAGAGAGACGCTTTTTTGATCTCTCGAAATTGTTCTGCAAACAGTAAGAATATAAACAAGTTTTTATTAAGTAAAACGTTTAATTATGTTTCTAATTAATATTCAATTATTTTTATCATGATTATAAAAATTATTGACAATAATAATCGTGATTCTTACAAAAACAACAAAATTCCATTAATTATAACTTACCAGGAGTGAATGAGTGAGGAAAATCAGCATTGTCATAGAAATATTTATCACCTACTCGACTTCTATAAAATTGTTCACCGATAAGACATCTGAGTGTTGGACCCAATAAAGATCCTGGAAGTCTTATTTCTAATGAAGCTCCAACCAAAAGATCGATATCATCTACATGTGCATACGTTTTCCTCAGTTTTTCAATGTTCTGCAATCCATGTCATAAAATCAATATGTACTGATTTTACAAACTCATAATAAATCTATCCATATCGTAAAAAAGCGATGTCAAAAAGTAATTCTCCCTCCCATTTCCAAAAAAAATCCTCCGCCCATTTTCAAACAAACTCCCTTCCCATTTTCATTCAAAGCGTTTTTTTCCCTTTCAAACTTTACAATTGATTATAGTTGATAACAAAAAACTTACATTCCACGAAATTTCGTTTATGAGATCATAAAAATCTGCTGCAGGTTCCAGATGACAAATTTTTCGATAAGCATTGTAACCTGGGATACCATGGTCCCTTCCTCTTTGGATATCGATAGCTTCCAAATCCAAGCCATACTCACTTTTTGATCGAAATAAATATTCCGTTAACTATAAAAAGAAATATTGAAGATATTAGCAAGATTTGAAAATCTAAAGACAATAAACTCTGATTTACAATCTAATTTTTACATTCTCATCAGAGAAGGTATTTGATTTATGTAAAATTTGACCACCCCCCCTGTTTTCGTCAAACGTCCACGTTTTGGGACCCTCTAAACCCGAAAAACATGTTTTTACGAATGTGTCTGTCAGTCTGTCTGCGTGTCTGCCTGTAGATTTTTAGTTTGTGAGCACGATAACTTTCGAAAGAATTGACCGATTGGAATGGCCTTTGGTATAATCTTTTAGTGTCCTAAAATGAAGGCGTAGTTCGTTGGCCAGCCATTTTGGATAAAAATTCAAAAAGTTGGAGCAGTTTGAAAATTTTTAAAACCACTTTTTCTTTTAATTTAAAAATTTTATGCACGGATGTTCGTAGTACTCAAAAATTCGAACAATTTTTCCTTATGACTTTTTTGGATAAGAAAAAATTAAAAGACTTATAACGTTTTGAAAATCTAAAAAAAAAAATGAAATACAACTGTAAGGCACTTACAGGACAACTTGTTCTGTAAGGCGCAAGCTTCCCGCAGGGCACAAGCGCGCGAAGCGCACAACACGGAGCGCGAAACGGGCAGATTTTTTGCAATTGTTTTTGTACATGATTTGTATATAAAAGCCTTTTTTTATTTATTATTATATTATTCAGTTTTTAGTCGAATACGGGAAACAAAAAGAGACATATTTTTATAAAGTTTTCCAACTTTTTTTTGATCCGTCGTAACTTTGGACTGGATTATTGTATCAACATATTTTTTTTTAAATTCATGTAATGATAGTTAGATTAACATAGGCATACTAAGATTTTCATGTGCTAAATATACGAGTAGAAGCAAATATCCATAAAAACCATTAAAGTTTTTTTTATTCATCATAACTTTTGACAGGATTAACGTATCTAGATGTTCTTTTTAATGCATGTAAATAATATCTATAGATTAACGTAGGCATATTAAGATTTTCATTTGCGAAATACATTTGAGAATAATAAGGAAAATATTGCATTTAAACTTAATTTTTTTAATCATATTTGATATTTCAGTCATTTTTTGCACTAAAAATGTTAGAATTGATGAAAAATCTGTAAAAATAAATAAAACAGAATTTTATTAATCTGCCCTTAGCAAAAGCTTCAGATTGAAATTCATTCTCAATCAATCCGAATCATTTCGGAATTTGTACCCGAACCAAACAGTTTGATTCCGATCTAATCGGAATGAAGTTTTCAATCCGAATTAATCCAAAAGCCATTCAAAAGTAATCCGAATCTTTAATCTGAATGAATCCGCCAATTTGAATTAATAATAGAATAGGAAATAGGAATGTTTTAATGAAATTTTATTGAAATTGTGAATGGAGATCATGGGGAATTGATATATCGACACTATCGACTACTTTAATTAAAAAAAAGAAATTGAAAGACATAACATTTTGAAAATCCAAAAAAATGAAAGAAAACTGAAATTAGAAACCAAACAACGCACCATATGAAAAAAAGTGTCCTGTAAGGCGCAAGCTTCCCGCAGGCGCAAGCTTCCCGCAGGGCACAAGCGCGCGAAGCGCGCAACACGGAACGCGAAGCGCGACGAACGAACCTTATTCGACCCCCGTCTTTTGCGAGCGAAGCGAGCCGCGCGCGATGAGAATGAGATTTTTTTCATTTCTTTTTTATTATTATTTTTTTTTATATTTATTTTTTACTTTTTTTTTAATTTTTTATGATATATGATGTTATAAGAAATGAGAACCTCTTCGTTAAAACAAGCATCTGGTCTTTGTATCGGTTGATAGATTAATCCTCGTAGCAGAGCCTCAAAATTGTTGTTTGGTTCAACGACTTCAGGACGTAAGTAATGATTACTTAAGCGCAAAGTTTCAGAAACGTCATAGTTTGGAGTGAATAATCTGTAAGTGTCAGATAAAGCAATTGAATCAGCAGTTAAAATATAGATATTCGGATCAAAGTTAAAATTCTATGAATCAAACGGGGTTAAAATTCTTATACTTTTCAGTCCCTACACGGAGAAAAAGATCTAGTTAGGCCAACTAGACGAATCTAGTTACGCGTGCCTAGTAAATTTAAGACAGATATTTCGTACGTCTTACTAAATTTTTAGTAAGTGGTGTAGTAAATTTAACCGATGCGTCTAGTAATGGCGACTAGTGTCCGTAACTAGACATCTAGCATGATCTAACACATCTAGTAAGGAGTTGTCCCCCACTACTCTATTACTATCTTCGATGCCCCCTCCGAAAATTAATTAAATTAATAAATTAATAATTTATAATGTTATAATAATATTAATTATAATAATATTATAATGTTATAATAACATTATAATTAATTAATAAATTATTAATTAATAAATT
>CAJFCP010026086.1:358327-383826 GCA_904066005.1 Synergus itoensis
ACTTAATTTTCGGCGTCACTATCTTCAATTCTGCATTTTCTTGACGACACGTGCATTTCTAGTTCAATAAAAGTTCTCAATAAAAGTTTCCAATTAAAAAATGAGTGAATTTTGTGACTTAGAAGTGGACAATCTATTGGATCAATGGAACTTAACCTTTTATAAGTCTACATTCAAAGGTAATTAATAATAATTAATTAATAATATTAATTAATAATATTATATATTAATAATATATAATATTATTATTATTAATATTAAACATAAAATTTTACCAGAAATCTAGTTAAGTTACCAAAACATAGGAACGTAAGCCTAACTAAATCTTCTGTCACTTTTACTAGACAGCTAGTTAGCCCTACTACCCACGAAAACGTTGGCCGTACTAGTTGTCTACTTATTGTTAGTAACTCGCACCTGACGCGTTGTGCGCCTAACCAGACTGTCTAGTAGGGCGTACCAGTATCCTCGTTGGCCTAACTAAACCTTTTTCTCCCTATAGGGAGTAAAAAAGTTTTTACACATGTACATGAAAGACGGTTGAAGTGATGCACGTGTTATAAAAAAATGTATTATGTAAAAACAAACTTGAGTTCTCCTTCAACAATTGTGTGCAAGTATCGAAAAGCAGAAGCTGTAAAACCGTTGATAGTTGCAGGATTTACTCTGTAATCGTAATCGTAAGACATTTCAGGATCCGAACAAATCAAACCATGATGTCTGCAATATTTACTGCCTGGAAATGACCATATTATTATATTGAAATTTGTAAAACTGGACAAAGAGCTGTTTTGTTTGTAAATTTGTTGGTACTATACCAATGACAATTGGCAGCCATTCCTTGTAACTGATGTGTTGATACACAGCGATAAGAATGCGTCTGGTTTCTTGAAATATTTTTTCGTCATCCCAATGAGGATTTATAGAGGATAATGAGTCTGCTATGCGATTGTGTTCTCTGAGTAGGAGCGTCTGCAAAACGATCAGCTGGGGATTTTGATTAGTGCGTACATCACCTAATTAATAATAAATTGAAATAATTAACCTTATTAGTAAAATAAAATTATTGATAAAATAAATGTAGCTAATAATAAATTTCCCACAAAAAATCGGTTTTGATGGAATTAAAATTCTGTAAACCATGACCATGTCAATTTGGCAATCATCCTTTTATAAATTTGTCAAGTTGACAACATAAACATTCGATTTTAATTTAGAATTCCGAAATTTTAATCCAAAATAAAACCTGTTTTATAGCAGATATCAGAGGGTGTTATCACATCACAAAATAGGGATTTCTTTCTCATCGTTGGCATCATGTGTCGTCCATTTCGCATCTCTACCTTCAATCGTCCTCCTAAAAACAATCTTAAACTATCGCTTTTATCTTTATCGCTGCCATAAAGTGGAGAAAGATCAAGAAAGCTTGTGGCACCATTCAACTGAAAAATTCAAGATAAAATAAAAGAGTATCAGAGTCACATGCATTTACAGAAATTATATTAAAATATCGTACAGATTTTTCTAACAATATAATTCTAACAAAACGCATACCTGATTTGCTGCTCCTAGTGTGCAATCTTCATTAGCGACAGTCATTGATCGCACGAAATTCATGCAGCGTTGCCCGAACGATGCATAGAATTCATCATTCGATGGAATTATGATTGGAGCACAGGAATGATGTCGTAATTCCTCTGGAAGTGGATCTCCATCCAGTGCACAACATTCTATGCCATCTTCTGCTTTCGATTATAAAAATTAGTATTTTCGCTTAGTCATGAATTGATCAAAAGTACATGAAACACATTAATTTAAAATTCGCTCGATTTTCAGCAGTTCGGCATATGTTGCTTATCATATAAGAGCAAATTTATTTTCGTTAACATTACCTTCGTAATAATAAATATTTTTCATGCCTATAGTTGGCGAAACTATATCCATATCTGGTACTTTTGCATTTTCTAAATATTTTCATACCTTCGAAGACCTACCCATTTGATCCATGGCCTGAAATGCAAAATCATGTGCGAGAATTTGGCCCCATTGCATGACAGCAAGTGTGTAAAGTGGTTCGGTTGTATTTTGTCTCGAAAATAATCTAGAGCTCAAAAACCTCGGATTGGGTAGTTCCGCTCCTGTAACGCTGATTGGCATACTATGGATACCTACAATTTTATGAGATCTTGCAACATGAGCGCAAAAGTACATAAATAATAATTTTTTAATCTAGAATTATTCATTCAATGATTCTTTGAAAATTTTCAGTACTAATTTTACTCTCTTATGTCAGACATATAATTTACTCTCTAGTTATATTTACTCCAAACACTTCAAGGAATTAGTCTACTTTGAAAAACGAGGGGAAAGAGTATCATAATATATAATTAGTAATTATTAGCAGTCTCATTTCCTTTCTTTTTTTAAATTGAAATTCAGACATAATTACCGTCTGCATACCGTGGAGGCAAGAGTCTAAAAAAAGGTGTATTACTCTGCCCCCAGGTTGGGAAGTTCAAATTATTACAAGAGCCATCGATATTACGGTATTTTTCTAATGTACTGCAACCATTATTTCGACGCTTTCGACAAATGTCATTAGCCGAAACTCGGAAACCTTGATGGCGAAGTAAATCAGGAAAACCGCTCTGAGTTACGCCATATCTGCAAGAATAATGAGCATGTAATGCATGTTTAAAAATATTGTTTGAAATCAAATATTTTCATGTTTTTTCTGCACTAAATTTAAAATTAGTAATATGTACTTGCTACACAGCCGGTCAGAATTGTAAGTTCACTTGTTTTCCGATTTCTTATATTTTTAAATTAATTGAAAATCATATCAAGATCTTTTGAATTCTTTTAAGATCTCTTAAAATCCCTTAGATTTTTTAAAAATAATTTCAAATATCTTTAAATCTCTTGAAAATTCTTTTTTTTAATAAAAAAGGAACAAGAATTTCTAAATTGCAATTGGGTTTTTAATACTTTTTTTTTTTCATTTTTGACTCTCCCTAATACACATAATATCAACTTGAAAATGGTGCAGATTACATATAATTGTACTTTCCCACGAATAATAAGGGAATGGTATTTAGAAGAGGGAGTTTAAGTGACTTAATAGGTCAGTGATAAAGAAAGTTAGTCACGATTGCTCACGTACTCGTCCCGCAATCTTTTCTGCATGATCTTGGTACCAATAAGAGTTAATTCCGATTCCTTGTTCAGCTCCACCTGCTGTTTGTCCGTGACTTTATTGTTCAAGAACTGAAGCATAGACGGAGTGTTTGGTCGAGGATGCAATCCTTTGGCTGCTAATGATTTAGCCCGATCATGCATATCTATTGCAAGATCGTGACCGTGGCTCAAATAATTTTTAACGCTTCGAAGAGGTACAGAACTTGCACCTGAAATATAAAAAATTCTTCTAAAATTTCTTAAAATATATCCTTTAACCCTTTTGAATCTTAGAAAAAATCACCAAATACCTTTTGGTGTTTTAATATGCAAGTCAAGCCTTTGACAATCTGGATCCATATCATAAGTCTCTGCACTGCAATTATCATCCAAATTTATAAATCTATTATTCGAATAGATATTCAAATTATGCAATTTATTGTCATCTCTCAAGTAACTCGCTGTTCGACGTCTCTAAAAATCAGTAAATTAGTATTGTCATTACTGAGTTTAGAAGTTGCATTTAACACCCTTAAATTATACTTACTGATTGCGTATCTTGAACATGATACAAAGTGCTATCATAAAAAAAATATTCAGGACGTAAAATAATCTCTCGACCTTTCAATTCATTATTATCACTTTTTCTTTTAAATCTCTTATTATTGTCATTTTCAATTTGCTTATCCTTATTACCCAATAAACACATATCTTCTTCAGAATTACATTTTGGACATCTTTCATATCGTTCGAGAAAATCATTATAAAACGGTTCTTCATTGACTAAACTCATGGATATTTCAGGAACATCAACATAATCAAAACCTGAATTTGATCTTGTATCGCAAAAATTATTTTCAATTTCTCTTTGACTTGATCCCGGGAAATAACCTTTGGGAATATTACCAGAAATGCTGGAAATCACGTCTTTCAATGTTTTTGAAGCGAGATCTACAATTTCGCTCTCAGTGTTATAATTATCGCGTATCTGGTTATCTTCTGTTGCTCCTTCTATTATTTTTCCAAACTCTTCTTGCATTTTTTGCACAGCACTTTCCATGATTTCGTGATTACGAGTATCTGATTTAAAATCCCACAGTTTACTATTTTCTGTGAAATCCTGAGGAGTTTCGGATTCCGGAAAATAATAAGTATATTTTTCCTGAAGAGGAATATTTTCTTCTTGAATAAAAAGGTTTTCTTCCTGAATAGGAGTGATTTCTTCCTGAATAGGAATATTTTCTTCCTGAATAAGAATATTTTCTCCCTGAATAGGAATATTTTCTTGCTGACTAGGAATACTTTCTTCCTGAATAGGTATATTTTCTCCCTGAATAGGAATATTTTCTTGCGGAATAAAAATATTCTCTCCCTGAATAGGAATACTTTCTTCCTGAATAGGAATATTTTCTCCCTGAATAAGAATATTTTCTTGCGGAATAGGAATATTTTCTCCCTGAATAGTAATACATTCTTCCTGAATAGGAATATTTTCTCCCTGAATAGGAATATTTTCTTGCCGAATAAGAATATTTTCTCCCTGAATAGGAATATTTCCTTCCTGAATAGGAATATTTTCTTTCTGAATAGAATTATTTCTATCTGGAATAGGAATGTTTTTTTCCAAAAGAGGAATATTTTCTTCCCGAAGAGGATTATTAACTTCATCGCTAGGCTTGTTTACTTCTTCACGAGGAATATTCAGACGATTAAGGGCCAAAATACCATTTTCAGTATTTTCTTTACTGAAGGTGGTTGCCATTAAATTTCCCAAACGCACAGTGTCAATCAGTTGCGATTTTTCGTCAATAAATTGATGTGCTGAATCAGCAGCTGTATTAGAAATGGCTTTATTTTCCACTAATGAATCAATCAATGTATGTTTCATTTTAATTAAATTGTTAATGATATCATAAAGAATAGCATCTAAATCTCGATTGCCTTCAACCACCTTATCTGATATTTTAAAACCCAAGTCCGAATTTTTCAGATCAGTGCCCACGGAACCATCTGATTTAATTACACTTCTTTTCCCATCAGAATTCTCTGAATTCTCTAAAGTGTTTTTTTCTTTCTTTAAATTATCCGATCGAGCGTAATCATGAGTTTTTCCAACTCTGGAATTAAAAGTGTCATCGATCTCTTTTTCGTAAACTTTACTTTTGATTTGCTCCTCCAAAACCTCTTCACTTCCTTGAGTTTGTGGAAACTGGTAATACCTTCCTTCGTATTTTTCTTCATCGAATCGGTTTTTTTTTTCTGATGAAGAGCTTTCTTTAGAACTGGCTGTATTTCTAAGTTTGTAATTAGGATCGTATTCTTTTCCGTAATTTTCGAGATCTGTTTCATGATCTTTTCTTGTATTTATTCTAGATCTTGAGTCAGGGTAATAATAAAAACTTACTGAATCATCCTCTTCGGATGAGAATTCGTCATTCTCGAATCCAGAGAAATAGTAATAATTTGGATATTCTTTTTTGACTCGTTCTGCTCTTTTTGGTATGATTTTTCGTCTTTTGAAAATTTTCGACAATTCCGGGAGCAAAATTGGATTTGATCTTGAACGCAAACGAGATAAAATTGTTGATCTTCGTGTTCTCTGATTTATTGGTTCAGGAAAAAGTGGATTTTTAAGAAGACAGCGATCCAAAATTTTACCTTTTTCTGCATTTTTTAATATATCCGAAGGCTCATCTAGGGTTTGGAAAATGTCATTTAACATAATTTGGAATTCAAATTATTCTACAGACCTAACCCATTTCATATCAAATAGGCAGCAATTTAAAAAAAAAAAAAAAAAAAACATAGCTGGGAAGTTGTCAGAACTTAATTTTTGAAGAGTGTTTGTCAAAGGATTTCGTGTAATTTTAAAAGAACCAAAAAATTTGTTTAGCAATTTTAAAAGATTCCGTGGAATTCTAAGATATAGTCTAAAAGTTTCATCAAAGGTTCATCAAAAGATTCTTAGAAATTACAAAGAATTTTGTGGAAATTTGTAAATTGATAAAAAATTTTTGACATTTTTAAAGAATTTAATGTAATGTTAAAGGATCTCAAAAGATTTTTATGAATTTTAAAGTACTACATAGAATTTTAAAGAACACTAAAAAATTTCTAAAAGATTACGAGTAATTTATGCTGAAATAAATCAAGTTTTTTCTACTGAATTGTCCAAAAATTATACGGAAATGTCACTTACTTATCATATTTCGTCATCCAACAATAATTTATGATTGTTTGATAAACATTTTCGATATTCTTTTCATATTTGTGATCTTTTGTTTTCGAGAAAAAATGTTTTTCTAAACAACTTCTTTTTTGATAAACTCACATAAAAAATTAAATAATTATAGCTTTTTGTTTAAATTTTGATAATTCACAAATCGGAAATGTACATGTCGTTTTATTTCCTCTAAAAAATAACGTATTTCATCGACGCTTAATTCTACAACTTTTGAAGTTAAACTGTTTTCTGATTTGAAATGAATTCAGTCTGAAATAAAATAATTAAATAAATTTTAATTTGACGAGTACCTGTAATTTCTCTTGGACTGTTGAAATCCACTTTTTCCACATTGTTTCTTTGCTCCAATTGGTTTCTGTTTTTCCAAACATGAACGTTTTCTTCAAAACTGTCACATATTTCACTGTTTAGAGTAGTTACAAAACTAACTAAAAGGCAAAATTGAATGCGGCACATTTTAGTTTAAATTCATAGGTAATCAATTTCCTAATTTGTGATCACTTCGAAGTGCAAGCAAATTAAGACTGAAGGTCGATTAACCGAAATGCCTTGAATTCCTTGCGTCAGCGAAAATTTGATGAAAGTTCTGATATTTGCGTAACTTAAAAATTTTGACGACGTTTGTATAATTTTATTCATGTATATTAACTACATTCATAAGTATAAATTTTCTTTATAACAATTTACATCATCTATAAGTTTTCTTTAACAATTAAAAAAAAACAATTATTTTTTAAAAATAATCTTTGATCAATAAAAAACGATTATTCCTTCCAGAAGGAAAGATCCACTTTCGGAATGAGGTCACAGTTCAAAAGAGGATTTCTGTAAATCAATACAAGATTTAATATTTTTATCTGTTTCAATTTATCAAAAATATCCAAAAATTAAAAATCTTACTTCTTTGATATTTGTTCGAATCCTCTAAGTTGCATACTTTTTATATCATTACTATTATCACAGAAAAATCTCGAGATGCTAGCCTTACGAATTTGATTCAGTTGTTCTAAAAAAATAAATAAAAAGTTGGTCAATTACGAAATATTATAGAAAAAAATTGAAATGTTTCTTAAGGAAATTATCGTTTACCAATTGAGAAAGAAGAGTCAGAATTTCCATTTTCGTACCAGAAACGATCGCCTACTCTCGTCCTGAAAAACTGCTCATTTAATATGCACAGAAAAGTTGGCCCAACTCGAGTGTCATGAATAAGTTTTTCTAAGATCGCACCCACTCCTAAATCCACATCGTCTGGAGTTTCGTACAATTGCGATAATTTCTCGACATTCTGCTTTGCAAAATAAAAAATAGAAAATAGACATTTTCTACAAATACGTCTATTAAGGGTGTTGGATATAAGTTATTTATTATTAACGTTATTCATCTTTTCTTCTCTATATACCCAAAATTCTATTTAAAAATGTGAGTACCGCAACAGAGCGAAAAACGAAGAAATTGAATTTGGAAATTATAACTTGGGTCCAACATCCTTAAGTACTTTTCTACAGATTTTTTCCAACCTCGGGAGAAATGTAGTCTATAAAATCCTTCCACGTTGAAGCTTTTTGAAGTCCACAGTACACACGATATTTATTGTAAGATGCAATTCCACGTTCGCGACTTCTGTGAATATCCATAGCTCGAAGATCTTGGCCCAAATTATTTTTACCCCGGGACATGAAATTAGTAATCTGAAAAAAATTAGACCAATATATTATATAATAATGATTAATTGTTAAGAGAGTTTTTTAGTTTGAATACTTTTTGCGTAAAATAAAAAGTTTGAATTTTCAGAGGTTAGAACTCGAGTTCAACAACACTCTTAAGAAATATTTGATATTATCAAATTAAAAAAAAAATTCACCTCCTTGTCGTAATATTGATTGGAAGCTTGTTGAGGTTGAGTGCACAATCCTCTAGCGAGATCGTCAAAATTATTATTTTTTTCGACAATATTTACATTGTCCAAATGGTCGCTCAACCTCAAGTGGAAAGAGGAATATCTAGACTCATTCACCAAACTGAAAATTTTATGCGTTAATTTCGTTGTCTGTTTTATGTGAATTTTTATTGATGAGTAAAGTGGGAAAATCGAATTTTGAGGATAGAACATGAATCCAGAGCATTCTTAACTTCATACATACTTAAGATGTCCAGCAATAAATGTATGAAAATACCGGAAAGCGTCAGTCGCAAATTCAATTGAAATACTGGGATTCACTGAAGAATTGTAATCGTTAACATAATTCTTGGACTGGTAAATAATTCTGTGATCATAAGAATTTTGATGACCTGTAAGAACAATCACAATGTTATTTTAATAATATTCACTATACGAAGCTTTTATAGGTTTTGAACTCAAGTACTAACATAAAAATTTATTTCTTCATTCTGTTTTGCTAATATCACAATTCTTCATTTTGAAGTTGGAACTTGGATCCAACATCCTTAATACTGATTTTTCTAATTTGTAGATTTAAATATCAGCTCACCTAAAAATATAGGCAACCATTCGTAATAGGAAATGTGCTGATGTTCAGCGATAACTATTCTTCTCGCCTCTTGAAAAATTGTTTCATCTCTCCAGTTCGGATTCAATTTAGCCAAGATGTCTGCAACTCGATTATGTTCTCTGAAGAAAATAATCTGCAAAACAGCCAATTGGGGATTTTGATTTACTCTCCAATCACCTAAAAAAATATTAAAATCTGTGGAACAAGTCACTAAAATACACTATAAACAAACTAAAAGATCCAAAACTACAAGTTCTACAAAAAATTAGAAATTCCATGATAAACTGATGTAGAATATAAATAAATAAAAAATTTCATTCTCACCAGATTTGTAGCATAAATTTTTTTTTCCGTTGCAAGTCCCGTATTGGCTTTTTATGAGTGGTGGCCACTGTTGATTATTTCGCTTCTCAGCGATTAATCGACCACCTTCACCTCGTAAACTTGCAGCCTCTTCGGCACTAGATCCATATAACATGGAGAGATCTAAGAAGCCTGAGACAATCGTTAGCTGAAACAAAGAAAAACTTTAGAGATTATCAATATTTCTCAGAAAAAATAAAATAAAAAATAAAAGTATGTAAATAAATAAAAACTTTAGTTCACTTCAAAAGTAAGACAAACTGATGTTGAAATTATGCATCAGTCATAAAAAAAACGGGTGCAGTTTCGAAAACCGGTAGCTTCGTATTTTCTTTGGGCTTCCTATATTTATATATTTTGACGCGCTCATTACGAATATGATAGTGAAAATTGTCACAAATTTAATTTTCATGGTGAAATCATGAAAAAACCATAAAAATAATAGTTTTTTGCTTTTATCTTAGTTAATATGCAAAATTAAAAAAAAATGTTTAAGAAGAAAGTTGTAGATCCTATCGAAACACACATTTTTTGTTTCAAACATTTTTTTCTGCGAGTGATAGTTTTCGAGAAAATCAGAAATATATCGATATTCATTTTTAAAAAACCCATAAACCATGGCTCTTCACATTCTATAAGGAAATCATTATAAAAACTAGGGGTGCCATTGTGAGCACACATTCTCATCACACTTCGCGCGCTTGCATTCAACCTTCATTGCTGCTATATACTTTTATTTAAATTACTTTAGTTTCAAATGAAGAAGAAAACTAATTTACTTAAAGTTCTATCGACCTTAAGGAACACATTCTTATCAAAGACAAATAATTATATTCTTATAATTTTCTCTGTATCACGCGTTATTTGGCTCAAAATTTGAATTTTCGATTTTTCAAGAAAATTCAAAAAATTGTTACGTCAGTCCTGTAGGGCGTTCAAAAAGATATATTTTTCATCCTTTGACTCTTTTTCATATCGTACGTTATTTGGCTTTAAATTAATTTTTTTTTTCAAATTTCCAAAATGCTCTAACTTTTTTAATTTTCATCAAAAATGGCTGGCCAACGAACTCGGCTTTCATTTTAGGACAATAAAAAAGTATACCAAAGGACAATCCAATCGGTCAATTCCTTCGAAAGTTATCGTGAACGAAAAATAAAAATCTACAGACACACACACACACACACACACACACAATGGTAAAACCATGTTTTTCGGGTTCAGAGGGTCACAAAACGTGAAGATTTAACAAAAAATGGGGGAGTCAAATTTTACACAAATATAATACATTCTCTCTGACGAGAATGTAAAAAAATTATTGTTAAGGGAATGAGAAAGGGAAATATGGCAAAGGGAATGGCAAAGAGAGTGGTAAAGAGAAATGCCAAAGGGAATGGTAAAGGCAAATAGGAAAGGAAATGATAAAGGGAAATGGCAAAGGAAAGGGAAATGGAAAAGGGGAATGGTAAAGAGAAATGGCAAAGGGAATAGTAAAGGGAAATGGTAAAGGGGAATGGTAAAGGGAATTATTAAAGGAGAATGGTAAAGGGAAATGGTAAAGAGAAATGTCAAAGGGAATGGTAAAGGGAATGGTGAAGGAATGGCAAAAGGAAATGGTAAAGGGAAATGGCAAAGGGAATGGTAAAGGGAAATGGCAAAAGGAATGATAAAAGGAAATGGCAATGGAAAATGGCAAAGGGAAATGACAAAGGGAATGGCAAAGGGACAGGTAAAGGAAAAGGGCAAAGAGAATGGTAAAGGGAAATGGCAAAAGAGAAGACGCAGGGTTTATGGGTTTTTTTCGAAATGAAAATCGATACATCTCTGATTTACTTGGAAACTATCACTCGAAGAAAAAAATATTTGAAACAAGAAATGTGTATTTCGATGAGATCCACAACTTTTATTTGAAATATTTTTTTTTTCATTTTGCATATTAACTGAGATAAACGCAAAAAACGATTAATTTTATGGCTTTTTCATGATTTCACCATGAAAATTAAATTTGCGGCAATTTTCACTATCATATTCGTAATTAGCGCGTCAAAATACATATAAGTATACGGAGCCCAAAGAAAATCGGAGGTTATCGGTTTTCGAAATTTTATCTGAAAAACTGATACTGAAATTATGCATCAGTCATAAAAAAAAGTTATTTATATAAAAATTTAGTATAGATTCGAAATTTTTTTTCATAAACCTGTTCTGCAGAGCCGTTGATTAAGTTACAGCCTCGGTCGAGATCAGTATTAGTGCGAGTAAATCCTCTTAAGCACTTTTTTGCACCTTTACTGTAAACGGGATCATCATTGGGTACGATAATTGGATAGCAAAAGATCTTTTTCACTGTGTTGGATATCAGCTGACCGTTTATGGTGCAACAATCATTTTCTTCTACCATAATTAAAGATTTTTAATTAATTTTTTGGTTTACTTGAAATTCAAAAAATTTTTAAAGAGATCTAAAAGTCTTTTGAAATCATGAAAATTCAAGAAACTCCTTAAAATTCTAGAAATATTTTGTCCAATTTCTTACCCCGAAATTTGATCTCTTCATTTTACTTAATAAATATTATAATAAAATATGTGTTGTGGAGAAGCAAGAATTTAAAATCGGCACCTCGTATTCGATTTGGAACTATAGTGTTAATCAATGTTGATAGTAAATACCTGTTGGTGGGTCAATATCCGGAAAGGTCAAGTCATGTGCTATGATTTGGCCATATTGCATGGCTGCTAAAGTAAAATTTTTATCGGGAATTTCAATATCAGGACTAAAAACGAAACTAAGAGTTCGAACTAATGGCAAAGGCCTTCCACTTTTAGAAACTCTTGGAGCTTGAATATCTGAAAATTAAAAGTTAAAACTTTAAAACTGAACTGAAAACATACGAAATTTAAAGTCATCTCCACATCGGTCAAAAGTAATTCTTTTGATGGTTGCGATATAAAAAAAATTTTCTTGCAAAATTTACAATTTCAAAATATTCCACACATTTAAAAGTTTTTGAAAATCCGGAAAAATAAACTAATATATTATTAAAGTTAGAAATTATTAAACATTGTTAAGAATTGTTCAACAATAATTTCTCTGTTGATTTTATTATAATTAATTGTAAAGATTTACCGTCAGCATAATCAGGTGGAAGAAGACGTGAATTTCGTGTAAATCCCATTCCCCATGTGGGATGATTTTGGTTATTACAGGAACCATTGAATGCCTGATATTTCGATTTTTGGCATTTATTTGGAAAAACGTCACCACATTGAATTTTTGTCGCTGGAGAGTTTCTGATAGTTTTTGTCAAAATTGGAAGTTGTAGAAGGATCAATATAAAACCACAATTTAGATGTAGTTTCATAATTATTTTCTGCAAATAAAATAATAAAACACTTCCATTACTAAATTTTCACAAATAAGTTAATTGTAGTTATTTATATTGTGTTTTATTATTGTGATTTAACGAATATAGAATAAGTTACCGGCATAAAACTGGATGTTGGCCAAGTTGAGTTTACTTCTTAACTATCAAAGTATTCAAGACCCGATGAAAATATTTTGATTGAATTCGACTTATATCGCTTCTCTCCTTATCAAATTCAATACATGGGAAGTAACTTTTTGCAAGGCATTAATGGAAACTTGGGAATTTTGTTTAAAGCGACTTGAAAGAAAGAAGATACCTCACGTACTTAATATTTAAGCGGATGAGTCACATCACGTATCAAAAGAATCGAATCGGAATACACAATACATACGGAGTTGACAAATTTGTTTGCAAGTAATTATCGAAAAGGTCAACATTTTAGAGAAAATTTTCAAAACCCTTTATGATAATTTGATGCTTAAGGGGCAGATATTAAAGTATCTAAAATACCTTTAATTCTATCTATTATTTTACTTTTGAGGTATAAAAAATTAGCAACATGAACAACTTTGTTTCAGAAAATTGAAAGGACTTGAGAACAATGCAAAATACTTTGACGAAAGTGTATTTTATTTCATAATATAAAAATTGGATGACAATGGTATATAGTTGGTATATGTAGCTTTCGTCGGGTGGATGATATACGAATTATTCGATATTCATATAACTGTACAATAAAATAAAAACTTATAAAATTCATTAACAATACAAGAAATAACAGATTTTTTAATGTAGACTCTTATTTCTTATAAAATGGTCGTTGCTGTACAAGTGATGGCTGGGGTGCGTAGTCCTTCCACAAGGACAAGTCAAGTGCGGGAATAAGGTCGCAACTCACCAGAGGATTTCTGAAAAAAGTAAAAAAATTAATTTCTACTCTGAGCTTTAAATTGTTCTAAGAGCATCATAAATCCGGGGAACTTAAAATCAAGTTTGTGTGCAATTAATTCATCAAAAGAAGAAATCTTACTGTTCCGAAATTTGTTCGAATCCTCTAAGTTGCATTGATTGTATATTGTCGCCATTGTCACAGAATAATCTCGATATGCTTGCCTTGCGAATCTCGTTCAGTTGTTCTGAAAATACAAATTTAATTCAGTTTTTTAAAATTAACGTTTTATTTGTTTCTGACAAAAGGCTGCAAGTTTGTTTTTTCTTTATATTTTTTAATTGAAATTTTTACAATAACATTTGTATTTTTTCATCATTGAAAAAAATATGAGTCCTTAAAAAACCAACTCGCAGCCTCTCCTTGTGAGTAAAGGGATAAGGGATGTAATGAAAAATAATTTTTCACTTACCGATGGTAAAAGCTGTGTCGGTATTACCGGTTTCATACCAGAATCGATCTCCTACTCTCGTTCTAAAGAACTGTTCAGTTAATATGCATAAGAAAGTTGGGCCAGACAAAGTGCCAGGAACATGCCTTTCCAAGATACCAGCCATAGTTAAATCAACATCATCAACAGTCTCGTACAATTGCGATAATCTTTGGACATTCTGAAAAAGAACAGAATTCAAAATAAATTATGCGTCTTATTTTGTAAAAGTTTTTATGTAACTAGTCATTAATGGCAGTTTGCAGAAATTTATGATCGTAAATTTCCATCACGAGACAAGAAAATTGTGGAGGAGGTGAATACTTATAGGATTTATTAATAAATCTTTTTGATCATACTTCAGGAGAAATGTAGTCGAGGAAATCAGTCCAGGTTGATGCCTTTGAAAGTCCACAGTAACCGCGGTAATCGTTGTAGGATGCTAGACCATGGTCTCGACTTCTCTGAATGTCAATGGCGCGAAGATCTCGTCCCAGTTGATTCATGCCTCGGAATAAGAAGTTAGTTATCTAAAAAAGCCAAATGTGTAAAAATTATTTAATTATTCTATTGTCTTCTACAATTTTCTCTATATAGTCTATATTATCATTTGTTATCCTTTTATATCATTTTATATCCCTTGCTATTCATTTATATTCATTTTTATCCTTTTTTATCCTTTTCAACATTAATTATTCTTCTATCTGAAAATAAAAATTGAAAAAAAATCAAGATTTTTTCCGTACTTCTCTGTCATAGAACTGATCAGCAGCTTCTTGAGGCTGAGTTCCAAGTCCTCTAGTCAAATCATCAAAGTTGTCGTTTTGTTCAATAACAGTCGGATTGTTAAAGTGGTCGCTCATTCTCAAAGAATTGAAAGAATTGAACGAGTAAGAGAATCTTGGCTCGCTCACCAAACTAAAAAATAATAATAATAATAATAATAATAATAATAATAATAATATATATATACTAAAATGTATATCAGATGAAGATTAATGTAGAGATAATCATTATTTAAATTGAATGCAAGAAGCTTCCATTGATCAATTTTAACGACATTTTGTACTTACTCAAGATTGCCAGCAATTAGTGAATGGAAATATCGGAAGGCTGCAGTCGAGTGCTCATTCAGCACACTGGGATTTACGGAAGAATCGTAATCGTTAACATAGTCCTTAGTGTTGTAGAGGATTTTGTGACGATAAGAATTTTCAACACCTACAAAATGAAAAACCAGTTCTATGAAAATCTAACAAAATCTACTCAGAAAATCTAATTATCATATAATCATTATTATTAATTATTACCTAAATTCATTATTATTATTATTATTATTATTACTATTATTATTATTATTACCATTATTATTATTATTATTATTATTATTATTATTATTATTATTATTATAGTTTGAAATACTCGCCTATAAATATCGGCAACCATTCATAATATGTGATGTGCTGATGTTCAGCGATAACAATTCTTCTTGTTTCTTGGAAAATTGTTTCGTCTGACCAGTGGGGATTCAATCGAGCTAAGACACCTGCAACTCGATTGTGTTCTCTGTGCAAAATAGTTTGCAGAATCGTCAACTGAGGATTCTGGTTTACTCTCCTGTCACCTAAAACAATAGATTTCTTTATAATAATCTCTTTCCAACAAAAGTTCTAATGATCTCAATCCATTTTTTTTTAAATGATCACAAGTTTAGGAAAAAACTAGCAAATATGAGCGCGCCTACCTACGGCGCGCCGGGGGTTGGGTCTGGTTTGGTCGTCGCGCTTCGCGCTCCGAAATATTTCAGGACGCTTGTGCCTATATATATTTTTTGAAATTACTATACCTTTGAATGCAAAAGAAAACTAATTTACTTAAGGCTCTATCGACCTTAAGGAACACATTCTCATCAGGGCACTCGCGCTTCGCGCTCGATATTTGATACAAATTTTTAAAAGTATTTTTCACGATTAAAAGGAAAACTACTCTTCCTATTGAAAAATGGACAAAAGAGAACTTATTGTAGATCTTTTTAAGACCAATAATTATGTTTCTTATCATTTTCTCTGCATCTCGCGTTATTTGGCTCAAAATTTGAATTTTCAATTTTTTAAGGAAATTCAAAAAATTTTTATGTCGATCCTATAGGATGTTCAAAAAGAAACAATTTTCATCTTTAGACTTTTTTTCATATCGTGCGTTGTTTGGCTTCTAATTTAAGTTTTCTTTCATTTTTTTTTTGATTTTCAAAATGTTATGTCTTTCAATTTTTTTTTATTCAAAAAAGTCATTAGGAAAAATTGTTCGACTTTTTGAGTACTACGAGCATCCGTGCCTAGAATTTGTAAATTAAAAAAAGTGGTTTCAAAAATTTTCACAAAATGTTCCGACTTTTTGAATTTTTATCCAAAATAGCTGTCCAACGAACTTGACCTTCATTTTAGGACACTAAAAGAGTGTACTGAAGGCCAATCAAATCAGTGTTGAGACGGCATGCCTTTAATTTAGATCTTTTCTACCTTGTTAAACTTTTTTCAACATTTTTTTTACAATTGAGCCTCTGGATTCTATAAGGGCACATAAAATTCACACGGCCGTTTCCATAGAGATATTACAAATAGAGGCAACAAGCCAGTCTGAAACGTGTCGGCTCGGGCGAGAGAGAGAGAGAGAGTCAGGGTTAGGCTGTCTCTCTCTAATCGCGTACGCGTAGACAAAGACAGAAAAACCCTGGCATCGTCTCTCTCTTTCGCTCCCACCGAGTTTCTAGACTGACGTTGCCACCAGAGCGGCCTATATGGCTTGTCGCCTCTATATGTATTATCTCTATGGCCGTTTCGGCTGGCCCCTGTTGTCTTCAAAAATCGATTTTGAAAATTTAATTTTTGAAATATATGGCTTTATAGGGAATTTTATGGCGCATCTTTTATCCTCTTACAAGAAAGTTATATCTCTTACTGTTTCTGAAAAAAAGTGAAAAAATTCGATGTTATGAAAATCAATATTTAATAAATATTTTCACTTCCACTTGCTCTAAAAGACAAAGTTCTGAATATTTTTACATGAAAATTGGAGGAGTTATGCTTAAAACTGTTTTAAAGATGACACGCACGTTTAAACTTTTCCGATTTGTTATAAAAAAAGCTATTAATTTTTTTACCAAGCAAAATCAAAATAATGTTACACAATTTTCAAACGCTTCGTTTATCGAGGGAATTTTTAGCAAGCCCAAACTTCCAGCGGAAGGAGTGTTCATTAGGGTATAATGAAGTTTTTTGAAAAGTATTACTTCAATAGAATGAATCGTTAAAAAAATACGAGCATTCAAATAGCGCGTCAAAGAGAGTTACAAAACATTATGGCCTAGCGGCTACGATAGAACAGCGGTTTGGTTGAGGCGCCGAAGTATCTCACCTCTCACGCGCTTGACCTCTTTTTGACGCGCTGTTTGAATGCTCGTATTTTTTTAACGATTCAATCTATTGAAGTAATACTTTTCAGGAAACTTCACTATACCCTAATGAACACTTCTTCCGCTGGAAGTTTGGGCTTGCTAAAAATTCCCTCGATAAACGAAGTGTTTGAAAATTGTGTAACATTATTTTGATTTTGCTTGGTAAAAAAATTAATAACTTTTTTTTATAACAAATGGGAAAAATTTAAAAGAGCATATCATCTGCAAAACAGTTTGAAGCTTAATTCCTCTAATTTTCATGTAAAAATATTCAGAACTTTGTCTTTTGGAACGAGTTGAAGTGAAAATATTTATTAAATTTTGTTTCTCAAAAAATCGAGTTTTTCCACTTTCTTTCAAAAACAGTAAGAGATACAACTTTTTTGTAAGAGGATAAAAGATGCGCCATAAAATTTCCTACAAAGCCATATATTTCAAAAACTTTATTTTAAAAATCGATTTTAAAGCACCAGGGGCCAGCCGAAACGGCTGTGTGAATTTTATGTGCCCTTATAGAATCCAGAGGCTCAATTCTTACTTTATTTTATTTATCTATAGAAACCCATTCGAAAAAGTATGACAGGAAAAAAATTGGATAAAGGTCCGAAAACCGGTTACCTTCGATTTTTTTTGGGCTCCGTATACTTATATGTATTTTGATTTTTGATTATGAATATGATAGTGAAAATTGCCGCAAATTTGATTTTCATGTTGAAATCATGAAAAACCCATAAAATCATTGTTTTTCGCTTTTATCTTAGTTAATATGCAAAATTTAAAAAAAGTGTTTTAAAAAAGTTGGAGATCTCGTCAAAACACATATTTTTTGTTTAAAACATTTTTTTCTGCGAGTGAGTTTAGTTTCCGAGAAAATCAGAGATATATCGATATTCATTTTTAAAAAACTCATAAACCATGGCTCTTCACATTCTAAATGGAAATCATTGTAAAAGAAAATTATTGTAAAGGGAATGGTAAAGGGGAATGGCAAAAGGAAATGGTAAAGGGAATTAACTGATAAACGCAAAAAATGATGATTTTTATGGTTTTTTTCATGATTTAACCACGAAAATCAAATTTGCTTGCGACAACGTCAGCAAAAATTGAAAATGAGACGGTATTCAGGTAGTTTTTCTTCTGTCATATTTTTTCTTAAAGGAATACAGAAATAAAGTTACCGTTGCGCAATGCTTGAAAAATATTAGTTCAGCGGAGTAAATATTTTTCTTTACGACATATGTGGTAACTCTTTCTCTTTGAGCAATAAGCAATGCGGTTATTCGTTATTGAAATTGTGTATGAGGTTATAATCGATTTTCACCAAAAAAAGGTATGAAAATTGCACAATGCAAGGCTTTCCATGAGGTGAATGTTTCTTAATTGTTGAATTTTGTGGATTAATGCTTACCTGATCTGTAGCAAATTTGAGCGAACTGATCACAGTCGGCGGTCCTGTTTTGGGAAGATGGAAGCCACTCTTGATTATTACGAACTTCAATAATTAATCTGCCGCCTACGCCTGCACGCAGTCCCGCGGCAATGTCATTACTTGATCCATAAACTATGGAGAGGTCCAGGAAATGTGTTACAACCGTTAACTGAAATCAGAAGTCAAAGTTATATAATTCAATTAAAGATTTCAAAGATTTCAAATATTTAAAGAGATTTCATAAAAAAAGAAGAGTTTAAATATTTTTTCATGACACGTGTAACGAAACATCAATTTCCGGTGTCTGTTAAGCGTCTCGAAAGGAGCCAATTACAGTGCAGGAACAAAAGTAGGACCGAAAGTAAAGTAAAGTAGGACCGAAAGTAAAAATACCTAAATAAACAAACCGGAGATAGTCTCTCTCTTATCCTATCGTATCCTATCATATCGTATCCTACCCTATCCTACCCTAGAGCGAGAGAGGGGGGGGAGTTCCGAACAAGCTTATGGAGCCCCACCCAGCTTATTCCCCGCCATCCTGACGGTACTAGCATACTAGTGCAAATTTGCACTATCGTTTCGAAAATCGACTTCGTTATACTGGTCATGAAAAGCTTTGTACTTCACACGTCGCGAAAGGAGGCAATTATCGGACGAGTGTGAAGTACAAAGCTATTAAAAGTGTAGTGATGTGTTGTTGAATAAATAAATGTCTCTATCGATTAATTCTTGCGATCAATTGAGAGTTCAATCTGTTGATCTATACTATGTGTATGGATTCTGCACTGAAAAATCTGAATCATGATTAATGAGGAATGCTATGAGATATGACATGAAAGTCAATTATACTCCTCAGCATTAATTGATTAATTAACGTATATTTGTTAGTACTTGTCGATTTTATTATTATCCCTTATTTATTTTGAGTAATTTTAAATGATGCAACACATGAATGCATAAATGAATGATTGAATTCAATGAATGAAATGACTGAATGGATGAATGGATGGTGGATGAAGTCTTTTTTCGTAATGCGAGGAAGTCCAAACCTGTTCTGCAGGCTCGTAAATTGAAGAACAGCCACGGTCGAGGTCAGTATTACTACGGACGAGGTTCATGCACTTCTGTCTGCTCTTTCCATAGACAGGATCATCGTCCGGCACGATAATTGGATAGCATAACGGACTATCCAGTGCCTCAGGAATCAGCTGGCCGTCAGGCGTGCAACATTGTGTTGGATGTGCGGCTGTTGAAACATTCGATTATAAATTATAATACAATTGTAAAATATGTTACACGTTACTTTTTAGTAACGTGTATAACAATAATAATATAATAATAATATTATAATAACAATAATAATATGTATATCAAAAATAACTTACTCGATTGTGTACTTCCGTCAATCATCGCCATGTCATGAGTTATAATTTGTCCATATTGCATAGCAGCAAGTGTCCATTTTCTATCCAGAATTTCAATGTCAGGGGTAAAGACATAGCTGAGGGTTCGTGCAGCTGGCAAGGAATTTCCACTTCCGGCTGTTCTGGGCGCATGAACGCCTATGTAATACAAGAAAAATGTTATTATCTCCATGCAATCTCTTTAGTACATATAATAGATAATAACACATATGATATAGAAATTATTCTCCTTAATTAATAATAACTTCCTCAATTAAATGCAGCGAACTATTTTATCATTTCCCTCAGAAGTACCTGATCTAAATTCCAAAGTTTAAGGCCTATTTCTTAATATCCTATTATCGGCTTTTAATTTTCATTTGCGTCATTAATTCTATAATATTTCTCTATTAGTGAGTTTCGCGTACTATCATTTAATATTAATAATCATTAAATAAAGAGAAATTTTTCCGGTATAGGTTGACTTATGATACATTTCGACTTTCTAATATAGAGTTTTACATTTTGATAGTGATGTAAGAGAATCTATGTTTTGAACCTATTTATGTAGAACTGTTTACATTCGTATCGAGAACCAGCTTTGCATTTTTATAGCATTTTGAACCATGTCACGCCGAACTCGGCTAGTCACGATTTTTACTTTCTTGAAAGTTGCACATTAAGTCTTTGGAGTTTCCGCTTCTATTACATCTTTCGACACAATGAATCTTTCTTCTCCTTATATAAACTTTGAATTTTTTATTATTTAAGAACTTATAGTCGAAAAATAATTTTTACGAAAATTATAAAAGTACACAAAACTTGGTAAATTAAAAATCTTACCATCAGCATAATCTGCAGGAAGAAGACGTCCGTATCGGGTGTTGGCCATACCCCAAGTGGATTGATATTCATTGTTGCAAGATCCATCGTAGCTTCGGTACCTCGATGTTGGGCACTGATTTAGGAATAAGTCACCGCACTGAAATTGCGATGCCAGTGATGGCGTTCTTGGCGAATAACTTGATGGCTGGAAATTTGGAGGAAAAAAACTTGGCTGACTGTAAAAAAAAGTCAAATCGAAACTTTAGATGCATAAACACCACCGCCTAAAATAATTATAAAGTCTCAATTATAATGCAATCAGGCTCTAAAATGTTGTGTTATACATAATAATAAAGCCGGCAAGAAAATTTGAAGGAATTACTCAATTTCTCTAACGCCATTCATAATATATTACTCATATAGATGCTTAATCCCCCATTACATAAAGAATAATATTGTATTGAAAACGTAATGTTTCACTTAACAAGCTTGTTCATAGTTTGCTTCTCTCGTCATATTAGTAAGTTAACTATACACACACAATTAGGTTCAATCTAGCTTCAAGGTTCAAATATATACATATCTATCTGCTTTCATTGATATAATTATATATATATATATATATATATATATATATATATTATAGTACCTAGTTATAAATACATATAGATCCGATCTTTCACCGTGAAACTGATGATTCATTACGATAATTTCCGAGCGATACACGAACCGCGAGACTAAAAGCCTCGGCATTGTAAAATCCGTAACATGATTTACGATCCACGAAAAGCGTGTTTTTTTCATTCATATCCTTATTGGCTAACGCTTCAAGCGATAATAAAACAACGCTTTTGCTTTCTATAATTTTCTTGATACTCTTTTACTCAATGACGTTTCAGTATCCTTTCAAAAATAAACAATATGATAAAATCAACACTGAGGAACATTAAAAATTTTTTTCTGAAAATTTCATAATGTTACTTACCTAGGAATGGAAGGCTTCGACGGGAATGTCAAAATATATTCAGGCCCGGGGCGATTGTGAATGTAATAGGTTGGAGGTTTGGCGAGATCGCGAGAGGCACCGAAAGGATTTGGTGTCGAGGGTCCAAAAATCGTCGTGAAACCGTAGTTCGTTGATGACGCTTCAAGGTCCCTTTTAATGTCTGAAAAAAATGAGCAATAAAAAATTATGATACATATGTCTCACACATCGTCTTTCCATTTTTGTTAGAATTAATGTTTTTGTAATTCGCCTCTTTCCTATATATCTAATTTTTATCTCAGCGAGAGCAAAACATCTCATTCTGAGAAATGACAAGTTAACAAAAGGTTCGAGAATGTCACGTACATTCAACGTGACTAGAAAAAGACATGCCTGATTTTTCTGATCACAAAAACCCGGATCGTGAAATCAGGTTCACACTACCTCTAACGTATGTGTTCTGAGGAGTGATTTCGATTTGGCATTAGTAAATAAATGGCATTTAATTGGTTTTGCATAAATCCATCGTGCAGAGCATCATATCCGGTACAATCTCTGGAGCGTGACAGGTTCGTAAACATAGGAACGGCACAAGAATTAACAGACGCGAAGGAGGTCCTTTCACCAGGATTCGATAAACATCTGCACGTGCCAGATTAATCAAAATTTTTAGAAAAAATAATGATAATGATAATACAATATTAATTTATAAGATCATTAGGATTATCTATTATGCACTATTACATCCACAGAGCGTAAAATTTTTTATGTGACACACACACACACACACCAAACGCAAAAAGAGAAGCCACAAAACTTATTTTTAAGAGTCGATAAAAAAACACTAGTTTTGAAAAATACTCAGGGGCTTTCCATGGATTAAAAAATTTTATTCTAAGAAATCCGAACATTTTAGGCCTTAATTGAAACTTTATATTTCATTACATGAACATTTTTTAAAGCTTATTACGTATAATTAGACTCAACATTTTTTAAAAAGTACTTCTTTAAAGAAATAAAGATAACTAGCAACTGGTTTATAACAAGCGTATAAAATGAAAAAGAATGGATATAATTAAGATCCCGAAATTCATACTACAATATGAATATTGTTTGACTCTATTATTATCTTCTACTGAGCAATTTCCTTAATGTGCAGACTTTTCTCTTAAATGTGCAAGTTTTTATGTGAAGCATTTACGTCTCGCATCTAGGTGAGTGACTACCGTAAAGTGCTGTAATAGTAATGCAGTAAAATTATTCGTGCATGCGAAATCCTGGGTATGAGAATATATGTAAATATATGCCATAGCGAGTTAGCTATATATATATATATAGCGTAAATAGTGTATGGCAAATCACATTCATTTAGTGACGTGTAGTAAACCATATATAACTTAAACAGCCTTCGCTATATTAACTCCCACCTGTTACACAAGAAATATGTCCAGGTTTTTCGCACTTGTTGTACGAGTTCTCTATCAATTCCCCTAGAAACGAGATTTAACAAGTCCGTTCTTAAAATTATATAGATGGAAGAGTATTAATACTGGTTTGTTTCTTCCAAGATATAGATAACTGCACACATGATACATTTTGAAAGAGTGTTTACACGAGATAAGAAGGCAGTTATACAATTTTAGATTGACAAACTGTATGCACTTTGCAATGCAAATGTGATGTGTGAAGTGGTAATATTTCAATACACTTTTTAGAGAGAAATAGAAAATAAAAAACGAACAAGGCTAAATGTATTTTATGTTCTCAATAAATTGCAGCTCCTTGATACTGATTTACGTAAACATATATATATGTATATATATATATATATATATATATACCAACATTATATTATATACAGTTTTGGATTTGTGCGAAGAGAAATACGAGAAATGATTAATAACAAGAACTATTCTCTTTTAGTTTTAATCTTATCTTATCTCATAAGAATGAGTTCCTCTTGAATTTATTTAGATTTTTGAAATTTAAAAATTTTAAACTATTTTGCATAATTTTGAAAAACAAAAGAAAGAATGAATTTCTCAGTTTTTGAAAATGTTTCTCGAATAACGCATAGAAATGAGCAAGACAATCGAGTATCTCATATCTTTATGCAACATTAGAGTTCTTTATTGCTAATAATTCTTTTAACGAGTAAGTTTTCTGTTTATTTCACAATTGGTAAATATGAATGCATTCCAAGAGATACATAAACTCGAATAGAGATAAATTGCGGATAATGCTCTGTTTTATAAAAGTTCATTCAAATATTGTGTCACTGCTCTGTTATATCTTTAAAATAAAATTACTGTGCTTAAACTAATAATGACACTGTAATTTTGATCCAACATGAAGTCTTATGGAATTTATATGTTTTTACTATCATTATTATTCAAAGAATTGCAAATAATATAAATTTCTGCTTGCGTTTCTCACGCAAAATATATACGTTTCCATTTAACAAATGAGTTTACTTTCTCCAGTGTACATTACCTCTAAAAAGAATCAGTAATACATAATAATAAGATAATCTGAACTCCGACTATAACCGATATACATTAACGAATAAAAAATTAACGGAAGAGGAGAAATTGTGTTTCATGTAAAAAGGGTAAACATGCTTTGAAAATATAGTAGATAATGTTTACAAGTGGAAAAAGCAATTAGAGAAAGGGATGCCTTTCTCTAATTGCTAACGTAAAATTCATGATCACTTGAGGATGCTCAAGTGATCATGAATTTTACGTCTGACTAAACTCTTCCATTTCTACTGAAACGTTGGATCATTGGAAAGACACTTTCTGCTCACAGTTGTAATTGCGTCTGATTATATTATTATATATTCACTGACTACTCATTTATAAGAGATTAACAATTAAATAATTAATTTATTATTATTAATAATAATTAAGGTCTATAGATTTTTTCATTATTTTTTTACATTCTCATCAGAGAATGTATTAGATTTGTGTAAAATTTGACCCCCCCATTTTTTGTCAATTGTCCCCGTTTTGTGACCCGCTGAACCCGAATAAAACATGTTTTTATCAATGTGTCTGTCTGCCTGTCTGTCTGTAGATTTTTAGTTTGTGAGCACGATAACCCAAGTGCGAAATCACATACGGCCCAGCATTGGCCCAGCGTCGGCAAAAATATTGCCGAAGCTCGGCTGCCATTATCGCGCCAATGACGAAATGATATCAACGATCTGCACTTGGCAGCCAAGGCTTGGCTGCCATTGTCGGCCCAACACTGGCTGCCAGTATTGGCCCGAAATCAGAAATTACAATAAAAAATAAAAATAAATGTTATTAATTAAGAACATGATTTATTCGTAGATATATTATGGATATACTTAT